>CM053753.1:26063397-26077774 GCA_028658305.1 Pachyuromys duprasi | reverse complement strand
CTGTCCTCGGGAGACGCTTCAGGACAGTGGCGCACTGCAGCGCTGCAGATAAAGCTGCGGTTCTGGCGGGGGGGGGGGGGGGGAATGCAAAAGCAGCAGCATTCTTTCAGTCTCCCTTATTCAGTGAACCCGGGTGATGAAGCAGCCTTCCTTCCCCAGGGCACATTTTTAATATTTTTGAATGGTATTCTTTCATTCATCTCTGTGTGTGTGTCCTTTGAGCTGAGTAAGGGTCTAAATGGAATTCTGTCCTACAGTTTGTTAAAGGAAAGACAGAATGGAGTAACATTATTGAAACACTTAACTGTTAACTTTTTTGTTTGTCTGTTTCTGTTTTTTTGATCAGTAGACACAGGGCGGCTTTGCTGGGGTGTAGGGAGACCTTGCTCCTTTCATACTGAAACATGTGTTTTCAAACAATGAACGTGAACGGGCCAGAGGGTTGAGTTCATGTCAGCGCACAATTTACAAGCACATGCAGCCTGAACTTACACGGCATTTCACCATGTTGTCTATGAATCATTCAGTTCGAAGCTCCGCCGTGTGTGGACAGCTGCAAAACACAGAGGGGAGAGGGGATGCATTTAGCATTTGCATCTCACCTGCCTCTACCTGGAAGTACACTGTTTATGCAATGCTTTTTCACCTAAGTGATAACAGTTCCGTCTTTCTTTTCTATTCTAATCTTTTCTTTTCTTTGCTTTTCTTTCTTTCTTTTCTTTTTTTGGAAATCCAGGGAAATAGACATTAACATTTTCAACTAGGTAACTTTTGCATGGACAGCCCTTAAGCACACAGTTAGTGAGTCACAACAGCGCTTCTCTTGAGTTGCCGCTCTAGTGATAGTGGTAGGTTTCCCACACTTGGTTAGCAAAATGCATTTCCAAGATAGCTACAGTAAAGGAATCAGGAATCACAGCCTGGCCTCACCAGAGAGCTGACAAGTACACTCTTAATGACTCCAGCACTGTGGATTTACTCATCAAAAACCAAAACCAGTATTAAATAAAACTGTGTTAAAATAGAAAAGAATCCAAACTCTTCATATTTCTTTAGCTTCATCAAGGGATCTGCTAAAGCAGAAACGGCCCATGCTCTCATTAAAAGCTGGTGAGTTTCAGAATGGCGGAGGGTGGAAACCAATGCTGTACCCATAGCCTGAAGGTACTTCCCCCAAAATGTCTTTTTAACCATATTTTGCATTCTAGCTCCTTAAAAAAAAATTAAAACATTATAACAGAAGGAAAAACCAGTGAGTAGTGTGATTTGAAACATTTTTTGTTCATGTAGTTATATGGGTAAGTGCTTTTACAATTTGTCAAATGCCAATAGTACAGAACACAGGGAGAAAAACAACTCCCTGAAGCAGCCTCCTCTTGGAACAGGAGCTTATTGGTCAATTGTTTGCCTAAGAAACCCTGGGCTCTACCTCCAGAACCACATAAAACGAGGTGTGGCGGTTCCCAGGTATAATCTATAATCCCAGCACTCCAGAAGTGAAGGCAGGAAGACCAGGAGTTAAAGGTCCTTGACAACGTGTTCAAGTCCAGCCTAAGACCTGCGGACCAATTAAAAGCCAACTTTCCTCCCCCAACATACACACATCAGCGCTCCCTCCCTGGTAGTCACTGCAGGTAGCTGGGAAGATTTTTATGGGCCTTTTGGCAAAGCATCAGCAATCATACGTTCATACATCCATGTGTGCTGTGTACCGTGAATTGTATGTTATTGTTGTTTGTTTTTCAGTGTTAAGGGGTGGACACACTCTACAAACACTGTGCCACTGAGCCACGTTTCCAGCTCAGGATGCTTTTCTTTATTTAATCATTTATTTCAGATGTTCCAGGTCAGTAGATAGAGACCAGAAGTTGCAAACCCATAGTCCATATTTCACAAACCTTTTCAATGTTTCTGAACTTGTTTTCAACACATAAAGTCCGTTTCTTTATTTCACCTGTGTGTGCTAAAGATGGCACTAAGCTCCACCACTGTGCCACACCCTCAACCTCATTTGTTTTTGTTTTATCTGATTTTTTTTAACACCTGTTCAGCCTGGCACCCACCTTTTAGACCAGGCTGGCCTCTGCCTCCTGAACTAAAGGCCTAGGCTGTTCCAGCGGGCAAGTCCATCCCCATTGGATGCTTTTCACACAGTACCCTTCAGATAAGAGCAGCCTGGCAGCGGCAACTCAGGTGCCCACCGTCCCTACCTGCGCAGCCTGGCTTCCAGACCTCTGAGACCCCCACCAAAAGGCTGCAGATGATCTCATAAGACTCTGTGATTTATCTAGCCATTGTCCTATTTATACTCTACTTCTAACCTTCGAGCTTCGGTGCTGTGTCTGGTAGGACAGAAGTGAATCCCATCAAGAAATCAACTCCTTTTATAATCTACCAATCCATTTTCTCCTACCGTTTGTAAAACAGCCTACAACCATAACTGATCATTCCTTGGGAAATGTTACAATGCAAAGGATTGTTCTGTAATTTTGCCTTTGAAAAATGATATTTTAATTGAGAGATCAGAGCCGGGACATGGGGTAAGGGAGGGATTATAAGATAAAGAAGAGTCAATCATAAGCTAATTGGGATAGAATCAATGTGCTATTTAGTTAGACTTTGACTTTAAAAGAAAATGTCTCCGGTTTAAAAGTGACAAAGACTTGCTGAATAATTAGGGTATTTTCTGTTATCTTTCATCAGCCCTATCTGCCCTCATGCGCCTTTTCTCCTCCTCCATACCTCTCACTCCCACTTCACACACACACACACACACCCCAAATTCTCTAGGATCATATAAGGTTCCCACTATGGTGCTTTGCAGCTTTGACCATGGGACAGTAACCTGAAGGGTTCAAAACATTATTCTGCTGAAGTGACGATGTTCATATGAGCAGAGCTGAGAGACTAACAAGAGAGGGAAGGAAATCACAGGTAGTAGCACAGATGAAAGCCAAAAATTCAAAGCCCGTGCAAAAATGGAAAGAAACTAGAATTTGCTTAACTAGATCATCAGCCAAAACAAGAAACCCATGCCAGGTGACGCAATAGCTATCCCAGAGTGACAGCCTCAATTTAACATGAAGTGTGAGTTCTGCTAGAGATTTAAAACAAGAATTAGACACTGAAACACATGTTGCCTGCCTTCCATGATTTAGCCCAATGGTCAGAAAACCTTCAGATTTGGAATTGTTTTTTTTTTTTCTATTGTACTGTGGAAAATAAAAAGGAAAAGTTTCAACTATAGATTTTCAAGAGGACCATGTTTATCTGTTACATATGTAACTCAGACACAAAACAAAGTCTTTGTAGGTAATATTAAAATGCAATGATTAATTTCACCTGTATATATGAGATTTTAAACTAAATGCACGCATCCGTCAAATCTCTCCTAGCACTAATATATTACTGATTATTTTCCATGACAAATAATACACATCTGAAACTGTTAGTTCACAAGCTGATGCAATAGCCCACTCCCAGGTTCCTTAGGCACCGGTGATGTCATCATCCGTCACAGCCGCCAGGGGCCAGGGATAAAAGGACCCCTGCCTCTTACTTCACTCTCTTCCTTTCTCTCTTTCTTCTCTGCTCTCCCCCCCTCTCTCTGTCGAGGAGCCCCTCACTCCCAATCTCTCTCTCCAGCTCCATCCAATAAATATCTTTCATTCCACATCTGTTGTATTCATGGCGTATTTTGAAATATAGCCCAAAAGAAAGCCTTACAGATTCAGCAAATGAAGTTTTGATGGAGTGAGAAATCTCAGAATGAAAGTGTGTATTATTTCGTTATCCTTGTAATTTTAGTCAGATCTCTGCTTGTTTAGATATGTTTCTAAACAAAAACTAAAGCTTTAGTTTTACTTAAAAAAAAAAAAAGTTTTACTCAGTTGCATCCCAAACAGGAAATGGGAAATGCTCAGTGCTTCCAGACTCCCCAGCTGACATAAGACTAAGTGCAGGGCTGGCTGCCTTGGGGTGTTTGAAGTCATCTTTAGGCCCAGCAGGCAAGCCTGAGGACCTGAGTTCAAGCTTCAGAGTCCGCTAGGTAGAGGGAGCAGAACCAACTTCTACAAACTGCCCTGTGACCTCCACTGGTAAACCAACAAACCAACCAACCAACAAATAACTAAATGTACTAAATGTGTACAAAAGTCATCCCTTTTCTTAAAAAAAAAAAAAAGACAGCAAACTGTGGATGGGCCTCAGTGGGAGAAGGGACTTGCTGCCAGGTGAGCCAGTGCCCAGGCCCCTCATGGCAGGAGGAGAGAATCTCTTTTCCAAGATGTCCCCTGACCTCCACATCTGTGCCATGGCAAGCATGCCCATATACACATACACACAACGTAAATAAATAAGAATGTGACAGAGGTCTGAAAGACAGAACCATGGTTTCTTGGAGTAGGCTCCTCCTCACCTCCTGAAGTGAGAGCTACCTCACGTCATGTCTAAATGCCGTTGTCAACCAGATCTCACAGCACCTGCCCCTTTTGTAAGATGGCTGTTGAACAACTCACAGAGATTTTCTTTAAACTACAACCCCTGTGACACTTTCATTGTGGCAAAGGCGAGAGCAATGACTGAAAAAGAAAGAAAGAGAGAGAGAGAGAGAGAGAGAGAGAGAGAGAAAGAAAGGAAAAAAATTAAGTCTCAGGGTTTGGAGAGGAAGGTTCAATACACGAGAGTCTCTAAATTCCCTCTGCCCAGCGTCATTTACACGTCAGATGTTCTGATCTATTGGAGTGGTCCAAGGCTGACAACCAAGTGCTGGTGAGCACCTCAGTGAGCCAGGGACTGTGTTGTGTCCTGAGTAAGGGGCTGGCGAGATGGCTCTGTCAGGAACATCCTGGTTGCATAGGCATGGCAGTTTAAGTTCAACCCCAGGATCCATGTAAAAGTCAGACACAGATTACAGCCTGTGATCCCAGCGCTGGGGCAGTAACAGCAGATTCCTGGTGGTCACTGGACAACCAGTTGAGCCTACTTGACAAACTGCAAGTTCATTGAGAAACTTGTCTTATAAAGGAAGGTAGAGATAGAATGATAAAGGAAAAGACCCAAAATTAACACACACATACACACACTTTAATACAAAAGAACAAATGTGAGTAAGATATAGTCTTGCTGGGGGGGGGGGGCGGGATAAAAAGGCACACAGTGTAGTATCTGATTTAGCCAAATGAGGGGAACTTTTATTTCAAGACATTCATTGTAGCTGGTGCCCAAACAGAGGCATGCATCTGAGAGCCGAGAGGTCTCACGCTGCTCCTGGTGGGAAAGTAGGACATGAGGAAAGCAGACCTGGTGCATTTTTATATAGACAACACTTAGTATTTTTACCCCTGTTAGTGGTGGTGTCGTGTCTACCAGCCTTCTGCTTAGTTCCTTCATGTGCCTCAAATCCTGGACCTCGATCCCAGCTGCTTACTTCTAAGGGGAAGTAAGTTATGGCTTCTGTTGGTTTCTAGAGGCAAACCTAAAAATTCTGTTAACTGATGAGCAAGAGTCTAGCTCAGCTGCACTGAAACAAGTATTATTCAGTAATACTTTGGTTAGATTTCTCTTTTTAAGATTCAGTTTTATTTTCAAGTGTGACCTCAGAGGCCAGGACAGGCAGTTTTGAATCACCTGGTGGTGGTGTTGGAAGTCAAACCCTGGACCTCTGCCAATGTAGGAAGCACTCTTAACCATGGGTCTCTCATCGCCAGCCCAAAACTGTTTATATGTGTGTGTGTGTGTATATATATATATGTATATATATGTATATATGCAGAATCACATATGATTTCCCATCCCATTTCCCTGGCAGGATCACAAAGCTGCGATAACACAGGCAGCTTTGCACATGAGAGAAGAAACAGCCCCATGGGTGCTTAAACAGCTGTTCCATAAATATTGTGTGATCAAAGCACCAAGAAATGAGAACACAGGCTGTAAAGAGCCACCTGGCTATTGCACAGAACCTGGATACAAAAGGTATATGATAGCAGCTGCTTAGCAGCTGTTTAAAAAGCAAGTGTCCATTCCCTGCACATTCCATCCCTTATTCTAGACAAAGATAAGGGCCTGAAACTTGACCCTGGGTGGGAATGAGTGTAGGATTAAAACGGAGTGTCGATATTATCTTTTCTACTTCCTGTTTCCAGATAACTTAGACCCTGACTGAACATGTGATTCCAAGAGCTCTCTCTTTCTCTCTCTCTCTCTCTCTCTCTCTCTCTCTCTCTCTCTCTCTCTCTCTCTCTCTCTCTCTCTCTCTCTCTCTCCAACCCCTGGAGAAAAATAACCTTCACAAGACAAAGTCATATGTCCTGGTTTCCATTTAGTAAACCTGCACATGAACAGTGTCAGTTTGAACCCTCCCAGGAAAAATAATGAAACAGGTGATGTTTACGCTCCAAGATCAAGACACTTCTTATGGAGAAGGCCATGCATTTTTATGCTCTTAGGAGGCTTGGGTAGGAACCCAGGCTTTCTTTTGGCCAGAGCAAGACAAGATGGGCTGGGCATGTCCCCTCCTGCCACTACTTACCCTCCTTCTGCTTCTTCCCAAGGAGAGGTCCAAACGCAAAATCCCCAGACACTGCTAGGAACCTCAGGAGCAGGTGCTCTAGCTGAGCTGCACACATACAACAAAGAGACTAAGGGGGAGCCAGCAGTCATTGAAATCTCCAACTTTATATGGTTCTTGGAGCGAATCTCTCAGAATAGATTGAAAACTTTTTTTGGAGGTTTTTAGGACCCAAATTTGAATGCATGGTGAGGGACAATGTTCCTAAATTAATCCCTGAGGAGCTACTACCAAACATCAGACTCCATTAGACCAATTTCTGAGTAAAGCAGAGAGAAAGAGAGAGAGGTTTAAAAACCTCGAGGGTTAATGAGATGGCTCAGCCCTTAAGAGCACAGGCTGCTCTTCCAGAGGACCTGGGTTCAATTCCCAACACCTACAAAGCAGCTTAAAACTGTCTGTAACTCCAGCCCCAGGGGATCCAATGCCTTCTTCTGACCTCCACAGGTACTGCATGCACATGGTGCATAGACATACATGCAGGTAAAACACCCAAACATATAAAATAATGGTCGTTTTAAAAAATAAGAAAAACAAAATATCCAGAAGGGCAAACAAACAGTTGTTGAGCGTCACAGCGCAGTGTCCCCCGAGGAACACAGGGACTTTACACATGGGTTCTTCACTAGAGAGATGTTAGCATTCACTCAGAACTTAGCTTCAGGCTTCTTACACTGTGGATTTCTTTCTGCTAAGCAATCGTGAGGACACTGGTCCAGTGAATCCCAGAGGCTGGTTGACATTTATCCATCTGTCTTCATCCATGATTGGGGTGGAGTGACATCGCTATTTACAATATTCCTACTGTGTGAACAGTCTTCGCAGACACACAATGGCCCTGGATGCTGCTTAGAAGGAAGCAAGATCATCTTAAAAAGTAATAGCTCTATCAGGCTCCGAGGCTCAATCACTCAATCACTCCCAAGGCACAATTGTGCCATCGCTACTCACGCCTTCAGCAGGCTTTCTTGAGTGTGTGCAGGGCATTGCACTTAATAGTGGATCAGTGCAAAGTTTAGGTTACAAACAACACAGTCCTCTCAGTTAAAAGAGAATTTATTAAACAGTAACAAACAGGTTAAGATTCTCCAGGAGCACCATGACGCCAAATCTCAGAGCCACACAGCCTGCAAAGGCACGAAGCTCCGGCGCAGAGTCCTATCTGAGGAAAGCGCCACTGTACCCATGCTCGGCACCTGTGGCCCTGAGTGCGGGGCCAGGAGGGCTTCCACTGTCCCCTCCCCAACAAGTCTCCCTGCTGCTACCTCCTCATAAGGCTCTCTCCCAAATCTACCTCATATGGTCCCTGTGGTCACAAAGCCGAAATGACAGGTGGCCACAGAGAACCAAGACACGCATTTTCTGGCATAGCAGTGGGATACCAGAAGATGGGTGAGTACACATGTCCACTCTGAAACATCATACAGTCTGAGAAAACGTGAGCCGCTCGAGAGCGCACTAATAAAAATAAAGCGCAAACAGTGTGCAGCGATGCCAAGCACCAGACAGACCTCTTTACGTACTTGGCTAGTAAAAAACAATTATGCTAAGGTTTTTCTGATTTGAGATTATTCTTTCCTAGACATGGTCTATGAGTGTGTCCAGGAGTTCAAATCTGATAGGAATTAGCACAGTCATTTGATATGGGCTAATTGTCTTTAATTAAAATAAAATGCAAGGGCTAGGGGGTATAACTCAGTTGGTAGAGTACCTGCCTTCCTGTGCATGAAGTCCTGGGTTCAATCCCCAGCTACGTATAAAGCAGGCATGGTGGTACGTGGGAAGTAGAGGTAGAGGGGTCAGAAACTCAAAATCATCCTCAGGCACAAAGCAAGTTACTGGCTTCCCTAAGCTACGTAATGCCCTATCTCAAATACATGAAGAGATACAGAAGTGTGCATGTGTCGAAATAGCATCATTGAAATTTTCAATTTGTGGCTTCATGTTGGCATCAAGAGACTTTGAACACTGGAGCATTTCGGATTTCAGATGTTTGGATTGGGGGTGGTCAACCAATATTGGCATTTCTCAAAGACCATTCCTTGGAACATATAGATTCTCAGGATGCCATTAGATATTACACACACACACACACACACACACACACGCACACACGCACGCAAATCTTTGGCCCAGTAAAATTTTAAAGATGTGAGGAAAATAACACTGAGCAAGTTTTTTCAGGGTGTATACTATGCTAATGAACATGATGAATGACAGAAGGTACAGAATGTGACATTACTCAGCCAAAGAACTCTTTTCCACCAGGCAATCCAGGACATCCTGGAGGAAAAGGTCTCTCTCAATGCATAAGAGCTTGTCATCAGACGTTGTCTGACTAACCTCCTGGCTAAGCCTCCAGGTTACCTGGCATGGATTCTGGTGGTGTGGGTGGACATGTCAGGCGATAAGGTTTGGTGAGCACTATGCCATGGACAGACCAGTCCACAGCCCATAGAGCCTGCTGCTGCTGCAGTCTGAGCTTCCTCTGCTGGCCTCCTGCAGAGAGCTAGGGAAAGCTAGTGTCAGGGTTTAGCACACTTGACAGCTGGAGATTTATTCAACCATTCCGTCCAACTGACAAGAGAATCCAGTCATCTTGACAACAGCTCCTCCATGTTAAGTTGAGCCATTTCTGCTTCAGTTCACATAATGTTTTGAGTGCCATGGGTCCTGAAGAGCACCCACTTTCTAGACCTGAAAACCATTAAGACTAGCTAGAACCTAAGGCCCCGTTGTCTTAAAGTGATTGGCAGCCCCTGATTTACCTCGAGCTTCTCACAGAATAAGCTTAAAAACGGAGTGACAACAATCTCTTTCCTCATTGTGTCACACTCACTAAGGAAGAGAGACAGCACACAGTGTTGAAGGCAAAGGCCAGGTGAGCACCTCCTACTCTCTCTGGGAAAAGAGCCAGTGATAATCTCAGGGAAGCTTGCATCTTGTGCCCTGCTGGAAATAGGCAGGCTGCTGCTGCTACTTCCTCTTCCTCTTCTTCCTCTTCTTCTTCCTCTTCCTCTTCTTCCTCTTCTTCCTCTTCCTCTTCTTCTTCCTCTTCCTCTTCCTCTTCTTCCTCTTCTTCTTCTTTTATAATAGGTGCTTCGTCTTCATGTGTTTATGCACATCACATGTATGCCCTGTGCTCATGAAGGCCAGAAGAGAGCATCGGATCCCTGGAACTGAAGTTATAGACAATCATGTTACCCTGTGAGTTCAACCTGGGAGTTGAACCTGAGTCCTCCGTAAAAATAGCCATGGCTCTTAGCCTCTGAGCCGTAGCTAGAGCTGCAGTCTCTGAACCTGCCAGGCTACAAGTAGAATGTCCGTGCGAGAAGCCAGGGTGTGGCCAGTTGGTGCTACCCTGGGGGTTGCCCCAGTCATAGACTTCTCTCAGAGGGGCTGGGAAGCTGGGAAGATCATTTTCACAAACACACACACTCCCCTTTAGCACAGGCACACCTGTTTTCTCTACTAAGGCCGCAGCTTCAGTCGTTCATGCCCCAGGGAAAGGGGCTGTAAGAAATAGCAGATGCATATACGCAGCCAAGAGCATTCCATCCCTTCAGTTTACAAATTCTGCAGAAAACGACCCAAACGGTGCAGGACTGTTTTATGAACTGTGACCTCAAGCCGCTCATCAAAAATGCAGCTATTATCAAAACGTTCTTTTCAAGTTTCCATTTTGAATGATGAACACACTTGGGGTTGGCTATATTTAAACCAACCGCATTTGCATTACAAACTTCTTGGCAAAACAGTTTCTATTTTATAATATTACCTTGCTGTTTCCATTTTGTAAGTGGAGAAACTTAGGCACAAGCATCTTGACCGAGATTGCTGGAAAATAGTACAGAACAAAGAAGATTGTTGTCCAGTGCAAATGACAGAATCAAAAGTAGGCCTGTGGGAAGTGTGGGCTTGCTTCCTTCCTTGCTTCCTTTCTTCCTTGCTTCCTTCCTTCCTTCCTTCCTTCCTTTCATTCTTTCTTCCGTCCATCCATCCTTCCTTCCTTTCTTTTTTCTTCCTTCATTTAAAAAAATAATTACATGAATCTCATTTTCAACCCTGTAGCAGACCATATGCAGGGCCTGTTCCCCACCCCCCCCAGCCCCCTACCCTCCCCACCCCCGTGCACTGAGGATTCAGCAGATCTTCCAGAGACCCAGCCTTCTTCCCTTCCCCATCCCTTTGTGTCAACCTCCTAGAGGCACACACTACCCAGAAACCTGCCAGCCACTTGGCTTTCTTCACTCTCCTTTCTGTCCTCTACCCCCCACCCCCACCCCCATAGCTGGGGCCTAGCCTCCTCTCTGCTTCTACTCCCTGAGGACTCTTAGAAACCTCCAAGCATACCCAGCTAGGCCCCACTCCACCCCCAACCCAGGCCTCTAGCCCATTCCCAACAGAAGGTGAGCCAGTGGATACAACTAGGAAAGGAAGCTGCCAAAGTATCTTTATTTGCAAATGGTATGGTTTTACATGTAAATGATCCTAAAATCTCCACCAGAGAACTTATACAGATGATAAACATTTTCAGCAAAGTAACAGGATACAAAATTAACGCACAAAAATTAGTAACCTTCCTATATAAAAATGACAAGTGGACTCAGAAAGAAATCAAGGATTCACAATAGTCTCAAATAAGATAATATAGACTGGCATAATTCTAAATAAGCAACTGAACAACTTGCATGATAAAAACTTTAAGACACTGAAGAAATAAACTGAAGAAGGTATCAGAAGATGGAAAGATCTCCTGTGCTCCTGGATCAGTAGGATTAACATAGTAAAACTGGCTATCCTGCCAAAACCAATCTGATTCAATGCAATTCCCATCAAAAATCACACACAATTCTTCACAGAAATTGAATTTTCAGCTTCATATGGAAACACACACACACACAAACTAGGATAGCTAACCCAAATAATAAAAAACTGCTTGAAAGACCACCATACTCGATCTCAGATTGTACTACAGAGATATAGTAATAAAAACAACATGGTACCAGCACAGAAACAGACATGTTAACCAAAGGAATAGAATTCAAGGCTGAGACATAAGTCCACACACATGTGAACATCTCATTTTTTATACAGTTGCCAGAAATACACACTAGAAAAAAAGGCAGCATCTTCAACAAATGATGCCAGTCAAATTGAATGGCTACATGCAGAAGAAAACAAATAGATCCATACTCATCTCTTCTTACAAAATTCAGCTCCAAATGGAGTAAGGACCTCAGCATAAGGCTGGTAACACCCACTCTGATAGAATACACTTGAACTCATTGACACAGAAGACAACTTTCTGAACAACAACAAAAACATGGTTAGCAAGGCACTAAGATCAACTATTATTATTATTATCATTATTGTTATTTTGAAACAGGGTTTCTCTGTGTAGCTTTGACTGGCCTGGACTTGCTTTGTAGACCAGGCTGACCTTGAACTCACAGAGATCTCCCTCCCTCTGCCTCCCTGAGTGCTGAGATAACAGACATGTGCCTCCACACCTTGCTAGATCAACAATTATTAAATGGAACCTAATGAAACTGAAAAGCTCCTGTAAGGCAAAGGGCACTGTCATTCAGACAAAGTGGCGGCCTACAGAATGAGAAAATATTTTTATGAACTACACATAAAGTCATCAAGGATAGGAGACCCCAAGGAAATATAGCCTTCCGGGCACAAGAGAACTGATGCACATATGAACTCACAGAGCTTGTGTGGCAGCATGCACAAG
Organism: Pachyuromys duprasi; assembly: GCA_028658305.1. Lineage (NCBI taxonomy): Eukaryota > Metazoa > Chordata > Mammalia > Rodentia > Muridae > Pachyuromys > Pachyuromys duprasi. The sequence goes on along the minus strand of CM053753.1, from coordinate 26,065,460 downwards.
GCCTGTACAGGTGGAAGCCAGATGGGGTCCCAGTGCTGAGACAGGAAGTGGACACGAGGCCCCATCCCTAACCCAGAAGCGATCTCCAACTGACAACAGTTCACAATGGAAAACTTAGTGTCTCCAAGGGATTCTCAGTGGGTATTCAGACCCCACGTAAGCCCAGCGGCAGATGGCCAACAAATCTGAACCCAGTGCTGTTCTTTTGTCTCATAGTGCTCTGCTGCTTGCTTGCTTGCTTGCTTTTGCCTAACAGTTCTTTCACTTATATATTTCAGTTTCTGGTTTTGATTTTAGGTTTTTTTTTTTTAATTTTGTTTTGTTTTTGGTCTCATTGTATGATCCTGACTGGCCTGGAACTCAATTTGTAGACCAGGCTGGCCTTGAACTCATAGAGATTCAACTGCTCTGCCTCCCAAGCACTGAAATTACAGGTGTGTACCCTGTTCTTGTCTCTTCTTATTTCTATTTGTTTGTTTCATTCTGTTCTTGTTTGTTTTATCATATTTCAATTCGTTTTATTCTTACTTTTAAGATGCTTATTTGTTTTCTAAGAAAGAAAGAAAGAAGGGGCGTGGTTTTGAGTGGGTGGGTGGGTAGGGAAGATCTGAGAGAAGTTTGAGGAAGGGAAACTATAATCAAAATAAATTGTATGAAAGAAATCTATTATACATAATTATTTAATTTTATGTGTGTGGGTATTCTGCCCGCATGTACATCTGTGTACCACCTGCATGCCTGGTGTCTTTGAAAGCCAGAAGGGGATGTCAGATCCCCTGAAACTAGAGCCAGAGAAGGTTATGAGCTGCCATGCCAGTGCTGGGAATCCAACCCAGGTCCTCCGCAAGAGCGTCAAGCAGCCTTCCCAGCCCTTCAGTGAGGAGGGGAGTCTCTTTCCGCTTCATCTCCTCAGAAGGCTTTGCCCAGTGAGGTGCACACAAGGTTGACCTTGGAGAATAGAGTCTGGTGTCCTTGATGTTCTCACTGAACAGAGAGTGGAGCTGGAGACCTGGCTCAGATCATAAACTGTTTCACGAGCCTGAAGGCCTGAGTTCAAACCCCCAACCCCCGCTCCCATGTGAAACCCAGGGCCTAGCCAGCCCCCTCTGCCACTGCAGCCCTGGGAAAGCAAGGGCACCGGCTTCCTAGCGCAGTGACCACCCAGCCTGAGAGAATCAGGGAGTTCCAGGTTCACTGGGATGCTTGTCTCAAAAAAGCTAAAGTGAAGAGCAATAAGAGGAAGACACTTAGCATTGACACTGACCTCCACCTGGGTACATGCCTACATGCACACACACACACATGTGTCATTCTAGATAGATGGCTCATGTATGGTTATATAATAGGTATCCGGAGATCCATAGTGTAGAAAGAGTAAAGAATAAAAATCACAAAAGAGAAAGTGTTTTATTTCCGAATGGCCTGACACTGTTCAAAGAAGAAGAAAATAATTCCTTGAAGTCACTGGCTTGAGCAGATGAGTGCAGGAAAAAACCCCAAACAAACCAGTGAAGAGGAGGCCTATAGAAGAGCAGGTGAAGGTAGGGCTGAGACTCCTGAAGCCAGCCAGTAGTACAGTTGTTTAAGTTTCTCGCTATAGTAAGCTATAAGTGGCAGTGTTTAGGAAAATGTAGCTTAATTACTCCAAGGATATTCAAATCAGAGAATTAAATTTGGAAAACGTTTTCAATACAAAATCAGTGCTTGAGGCAGGTGTGATCATGTTGTGTCCGAATCGTGAGACCCCAAAAGACCACCACCAGGAGTCAAGTCCATATCCGCTCTGATACCTCGCTACATTGACCCCCCCCCCCCATAGGTCCTCTTTGGCATGCTCCTGTTCTGTTGCTTGTTTTCTCCTCCGCTCAATGTCCATCCCATTTGTTCATTCAAACAAGCATTGATCATACCAACCTGGGTCCTCCTTCTTGTATATCCTCTCTGGGTGTGTAGATTTCAGCTTGAACTTCCTATCCTATAGGTTTATATAAGTGAGTATATACCATATGTTTCTTTCTGCTTTTGGGATACCTCACTCAGTATGATCGTTTCCAGGTCCCACC
>CM053753.1:25967443-26062897 GCA_028658305.1 Pachyuromys duprasi | reverse complement strand
TCATACCAACCTGGGTCCTCCTTCTTGTATATCCTCTCTGGGTGTGTAGATTTCAGCTTGAACTTCCTATCCTATAGGTTTATATAAGTGAGTATATACCATATGTTTCTTTCTGCTTTTGGGATACCTCACTCAGTATGATCGTTTCCAGGTCCCACCATTTGCCTGCGAATTTCATGATTTCCTCCTTTTTAATTGCACACAGCACATTTTAAAACCCAAAGCTAATCCTTCAACAAATCATTTTTTATTTCTATCTTTATGTGAAGTTTCATATTATGAGAAATGCTCTCAGTTACACCATTCTTTTCAAGAATAAATAGTAAAGCAAATAATCAACATTGAGATACTTATACCAATCACTTGATTAAACTAGATTTTGAAGAAGCTAGAAAAGCAGAGGAACTTTACTAAGGTAATTTAAAACATTGTATCTAACTTACCAGAACATATTCTTCCAAAATAGAGTTCTGAAATTTTTTATTTTATTTTATTTTTTAATTCCATTGTGTACTGAAGTGACCACATACTTGAGTCACAGAACAGGAAGTCACCTGGAAGTTTCATGCCTCATGCTGGAAGGTGTAAGCACACTACCTGAGGAGAAAAGCAATACTCAGCCTTACCCGGCCATGAGCACTGCAAGCTACAGCGATGACTGATAACAAGATAATGCCACTTGTGTAACGGTGGCAAGAACGGTAAGGGAGCAACCAAACACTTTCTGATTGGTCCTAAGGCTCGCTCTGTGAGCTGGAACCCATCCCGGAACACGGCAAAGAACTTGATAGACAGGTCATAGGCCCTAGAAGAGAACTCTCTACTGCAGAGCTCTCTCAGATCCCACCTGAGGTTTATTAATAAAGACATAGAGACATCTCTATAGTTTAAGGTCATTGGCCTTTTGCTGGGGCGGTCTCTCGGTTAGCTACTAACTTAACCCAGCTTCTCTGGCACTCTGTCTCTCCACGTGGTTCTCGAAGCCTACCTCTTTGCTCAGTTGTCTCCCTTCCTCTGTATCCTCCGGTATCTCTCTTTGGTTGAACCTCTGGCTGCCAGCACCTCAGCCTGCCCAGAAGTTCAGCACCAAAGGTCCTGCCTGGCTCCAGCTGCCAACTTTTTATTATGCAAAAAGCCACATTCCTTACTCAGCTATTAGGCTGGGGAAGGTCACCTTCCAGGAGGCAGCTTGCCTTATTTTCAAAGGCAGGTGCAGAAGTGACATTTACATAGCCTGCTAGCCTGTGTTGGTGGCTTCAATTAACAATTAAGAACACACTTTTTCTTAGCCAGAAAATACAGTACTTGTGGGTCCAATATTTTTTCTGCCAAATGGAAATGCCAAATTAAAGTGACTTCTAATGACTTATTGCTTTTCTCATAGATTGAAGCATATCTCAATGCCCAGCAAAAAAGATGGCAATTAACACAAAGACCCTGATCCGGTCAATGGGCGCAGAATACGAGTGTTTGCCCTAAAAAGGGCATATATATCACATCCTACACTCCTCCAGCCAAAGCTTAGAGATTTTTAAGGAAGAGTGTGTTTGGGTTTTTTTTGTTGTTGTTTTGTTTTGTTTTGATGCAACAGAGTAGCCGTGTACATGAACTCATAGCAATTGTGACATCATACACAAGACCTGTGCAAATTTAAGACACACAAAAACCCAGCATAGAAGGGGAAAAGTGAGCACAAAATCTCACCCCTGCCTGATTACTGGAATTGGATAGGTGCTGGAAAAGAGAGAGTCTTCTTTAATGCTGTGACTCCTTGTAGACCAGCCACAGTCTGGGGCAGGCCCCACTTCCCATAGGCAGTTGGGGGACAACTCTAAGTTAGGTCAGTCGGGAAAGGAAGATAGTAAAGGTGGCTATGGAAAGAGTTGAGCTGGTGTGAATGTAATTGCAATGCACTGTATGAAATTCTCAAAGAATTCATTTAAAAAAATTTCATTGTATGTATTCACTGTGCATGCACTGTATTATAGAAAGACACTTTCATGTAAACATATATAATGTGTTATATATACTTATATATGTCCTCTACTATCATCCCTTCCTCCTTCCTTTGTTCCCATGGACAATTTTACACTGACATATATATGCATGTTTATATAGCGATATAAAATGTAGAAACTACACATAAGAGAAAACATGACCATTGTCTTTCTGAGACTGGCTTAAAATTATGATCTCCAGTTACACTGTGTCCATTTTTGAGGGATCATTCACAAGTTACCTTTAAAAGTTATAGAATAAAGGGTACATTGTGGAAACCCCAAAAATACTTGCAGAGAATGAATGAGAAAGAAACTGTAACGTTGTCCATTGTGTAAAGAGACAGCTGTGGCTGGGGTGACCAAATCCAAAAACAACTGTGTCTGAAACAAACAAGAGGAGGGGTTCGCACAACAAGTCAAAGTGACTGGGGGGGGGAGGGGAGAAAGACTGAGGTTAGACTGAGGTTCTTTTTCCAACGCTGGAAAAAGAAAATTAATAAAATTGCTTAATAAGCTATAAAATTGAAAAATACAATATTTCTACAAATCAATTTTATAAGTATAGATTAGGTTTGTTGTTGTTTTTTTTTAATCACTGTGACAAGATACCTAATAGAAGCAACCTACCCAAATAAGGATTTATTTTGACTGTGGTTTTCAAGAGATTTCAGTCCAATTTGTCGGGGAAGGCAGAGCACAGAAAAGCTCAGCTGGCATCAGAGGTGGTTGTTCTCATCATGACTGCTCACATCATGGCCGCTCACCTCATGACCGCTTACCCCATGGCCACTCATCGCATGGCCACTCATTCCATGGCTGCTCACCTCATGGCTGCTCATATCATGGTTGCCAACCAGGAAGTAGAGCTTGGGCTGGAACCAGAGGTACAGATAAGGCCTGTGCCCAGTAACTTACTTCTGCTAGGTGGACCACAAGTCTCAAGGGTCCTAAAACCTTCAGAAACAGCACTGCCAGCTGGGCAGAATGTTCAAACACATAGGTGTGAGGAGGACATTTTACACTCCAACCATGCCAAGATGGTTCCCAGCACATACAACCACATTAACAAATATAGAAGTAGACAAGTAACTGCTCAGTCTACCTAAGGCTGACAGAGCTTTTCTTTTGTGTCTTTTTATTAAGAAGGTGGCCAGGTGGTGATGACGGCAGCACCGCTCTCTTTAATCCCAGGAAGCGGAAGCAGGTGGATTTCTGAGTTCCGGGACGACCAGTGGTACACAGAGAAACCCTGTCTTGAAAAACAAAACAGAACGAAAAGTGAAACTCTCCTCTGTCTATAGAAAAGGCATGGGGGGGGGGGGAAGAAAACGGTAGATGTTGAAAGGCCCACCTTTCCTCCTGCAGCTTTCCTCCTGCAGCTTTCTTGGTGTACGGGTGAGATTCTGCCCTCAACTAATTATCGGTTCAGTGTTGAGAACAGTGTTCTCCTTGGGCTGCACATACCAGGTTGTGGCCTGGCCATTGGCTGTCACATAATGCTCCCCTGACAGCTCTTTCCCACTCTACCTCCCTTCCCCAGACCTCTTCCCAAGCTTCTACGCTTGGCAAGCTACTGCCCAACCTACCCACCAAGAGCTCAGCACCTTAGAAGGAACAGGAGAGAACTCTCTTATTATCAACAAAATTCATATCTATGTTCAGTTGGAAGTCACTGTACCAGAAATGGAAGCCAGAAACCAAATACAGATGTTTCTATTTGTGTTGCACATTTGGAGTAGGATTGGCTCTGTCTTTACAGATGTACAAGTCTGATGATTTATTTCTGCGTTATTACACCAAACTCTCAGCTCTGGCTTCACTGGCAATGAAGCCAGGCTGGAGATGCCTGCCTAGCATCCCAGCCATTTGTAGGCTGAGGGGGGGGGATCGTGAGTCTGACCTGGTCAGTTGGGTTACATAGTGAATTCAGAGCCAACCTGGACCCCAAACTGCAAGGAGTAAAGAGGTGCTTCAGTGGTAGAATGCTTACCTAGTATGAACAAAGCCCTGGGTTCTGCCCTCAGGACCACCAAAAGGTGGGGGTGAGGGAAAGAAAAGAAAGCTGCATGCCATCTCCACCTCACTTTCCTTTGGGGGGGTACAGTACCTCCTCTGTCATCCAAAGGGGGGTCTGGAGCTCCACTTGCGTGGACTACTTGATGTCCATCATTTCTGGAGACAATCAGGAATTGCATAAGCAGTTGGCTGGCAGTGTAAGCAACACTTCTCCCTTTCTTCTCTCTGCCAGGCTCACACACCGGTCACAGGAGGAAGCACAGCTTTTGCTGATGCTGTGAGGGACAAGCTGCTGGGAACAAGTGAAAAGGACAACTCCTGAGAACACTCTGGAAAAAGCAAACTGCGGAGGACACTGGGCGTGTCAACTGGGCAGGCAGTTTTCCCCACACTCGCCACCGGTCTCCTTCCCCACTTTAGAAACCAGGCACAGTTCCACCAGCAGACATCTGCCCTCAAGCCCCAGCTGTGTCCCTTCCCCTCCCCCAGCTGTTCCAAGAACACTGGTCCAAAAGACACAGAAGCATTCTGCCCAGGCTTGTAAATATTCTCCTCAAGCTAAGACTGTCCATGCTGTCAGAGCAGGAGTACAGGCACAGAGGCGGGACTCAGCAAGGACCTCGCCCCAATGCTGCAGATTCACATTGCTGATAGGATCAAGGCTCCACTAGAGGTCTAAAACTAGCCACATAGGAGGCCTAGTGGCATAGAGGCCGAGAAGCAGCCGCTCCGATTCCCACTTCACAAACCAAATCGCTACGTTCAGAGGAAGCAAAGTACACTCATTCTATTTGAACAAACCGTCCCAAGTGGATGGGAAAATGCAGCTTGTCTCAAATCTACACTTCATTTGTTGGGGGGTATATAAGCCTTTGTTATGGCATTAAAATATCTGTCTCGGCTCTGCACCCTTCCAGTCTTGCTCCACCATGTGGGCTGTGGCCAAAGCCACATTCGTTTCTCAGGAATGCTCAGTCCGTGGAGGATTCCTGGGATGTGATCTGTGGTCAGCAAGAAAGCCCTTTTGATCCCAGCCACAAGAATGCAGCTGAGTGCAGAATCCCTCTCTCCATAAATTAGAGTCCTCTGGGGAGCTGTGGGCGTGGCCCTTGGTGCAGGTGCCGGGCTCCAGCAGTCCTGAGGGGGTACTCTCTCACTTTGAAAGCCTTCTAGAAGCCGCTGGGGTTGGAATGGTAAACCCATAAGCCTGGTCACACTCACATACAAAGTCTTTCCCACTTCCCGGGCATCTGTTTTGCTCGTTCTAGCAGCCAGGTGTAGGTGCCTGTCTGCTTCTGTTTGCTATTCCATGTCTGGCTGTTAACCCTAGGTTGGGCTCAGCTCGTGAACATGGGCCAAAGGCTTCCCTGGGCACACTGCTTTTCATGCGTCTGAAAATGCAGAAGGAAGCAGCTACTCAAGTAGCTGAAGACGTGGAAATAAACCAAACCACTACTACAGCTTCAGGTCCTGGATCCACAGAGCTACTGTAGACTGGTTGGTAAATTTGGAACTGCCCCTCCAGAGGTGCCTGTGTGCCTCTGGGAAGGAAGCCCTTCCCTTAACTAGCCGCAAACTTCCTGCCCAGACCAGCCATGAGATCAGCAGGATGTACCTGCCAGGAGGACTTGGGCCCCTATCCAGTTTTGATGGCTAAGCCACTCCAGGGCACTGGGGAGTTTTAGAATGAGTCATACCCTGGGATTCTTCAGAGTGACATTCTTGGCTTCTGCGTTCAACAGGACGGAACAGCAGTCACATTTTTTAAACACTCAATAGGTACTCGGCACCCTGCTAAGTACTTTACAAAGATTCTGTCTCTCAGTTCTCATGACTCTGGGCGGTTAGTTACCTCTATGGTGACCTCTGATGTAGGTTGGGGAAACTGAGGTTTATACAAGATATTTCACCCAAATTTGCCAAACTAATTTAATCAAACTAAACTATGAAGCAAAAGTTGGAAGACTCTTGTTCTGACTCTCAAGAGAACACTAACCTGGGAGGAACCCTCTTGCAAGAAAGCTCAGGTGTAGTGGACATGCCTTCCATGCTACGGCTATAGAGGCTTGGGCAAGAGGATAACAGTTTGGAAGCCAGCCTGGGCCACACTGAAATACAGGCAGACCTGAGCAGAAGGCAAGATTCTGGGAGCCTTCAGACGGCAAACCAAAAGAAGAGGATAAGCCACAGTTCTGCTCCAGCCTGAGAACCCCAGAGCCCTGTAGAGCAAACGAGAGGTTTCAGGACACCTCTCTGTGCCTGTAGCAGGATGCTGTCAGTGAAGTTCGCTCCCACCCAGGGCCAGGCTTAAAGAGGAACAGGTCTAGGGTGTTACAAAACTAGCTTTGGAAAATAAAAATGACATGCAAGACACAATGAATACCTCTTGAGCAAACAGAAGATCTGCCTCCATCCTCCTGGCTGACAGGAGAATGCTTTCTAGGGGTTTCTCTGAGGTAGAGGACTTCTGGGCACCTGTCAGAGATGTATAGCAAGCAAGAGCAGGGAAGGCTGAGTCATGACAGCCAAGCCTTTCCATCACTCCCTGCTCTGTCCTTCCTTCTCCTTCTCACCCCCTGGAATGACTCAGAGGAACAGCTAAGGTGACTCAGAGAGAAACACTTCCCAGTTCCCAAGAAAACACACACTCGGCCAACAACGAGGTGTATTTCCTTGTGGCTGTGTTATTTTAACGGCAAATGTGTCTCCATAATGGAGCCAACATCCTAGCCAAACCATTCTGGGCCAAACCACGCTGGGCCAAATCACACGGCAGGCCACTTTTAGTGGGGAGAGACTGTTTACAATAAATCCAGGCAGGCCCTAAAATGTCGATTTATTCTTCCTAAAAGCCGAACCACACCATGAGAAATGGTTGAATCCGGCAAGGGACTCTGAGACTCGTTATTTTAAGTGGGACAAACAGTTATGAGGGATGTTGGCACATGGAGGCACAGGGAAAGGCTTGTGTGGCTGCCGGAGGGCCCGGGCGCCAAGACCCACAGGCAGATGCTGCCCGGCCCTTTCTTCTTTTGTCCTCCTTTCTCTGGCTCTTGGTTTTTGATTGCTTTATTCACTGCCTTTAACACCGCTCCCGGATATGGAGTAAAGACATGAAATAATTGTCGTTGCTCTTCTTGGTAGCCAGAGGCTACATAGGTGTGGCTCAAAACTACCTGCAGTCAGGCTAACTGGTCCTTGCCTCCCGCCCTCTTCCTCCACCAACCCAGCCTGTAACAAGGCAGTTTCAGAATCTCTATTAGCAGGGAACATCAGCGGCCTCTAGACAGTTTTCTTCCTACTGGCTTACCTGGGTCAAGGCTCCAAAGAAATGGGAATTTCTACCTCTGTCCCCTCCTAGTCCTCAGTCCAGTGTTAGGTGACTACAACCACCTTCTTGAAGCTTCGTCGCCTTTTTCTCTTTACAGAGACCCCATAGGTGCCATCTCACAAACTAGTCACACTGGTCAGTAGGCTCTGGGTGACTTAGTAGATGTCTACACCATCCTCTTTGGTGGTGACATAGAGAAGAAACTCTTGTCTGAAAAAACACTCTCTGGTGAAAAGACAGCGTCTGTTAGAGAGGCGCCCTAATGCATCCCCAAGTTCTTACCATGTATTGTAAATGTGCCCGGGGCTGGGAAGGGGCTCATGGCATCAACCTCTGGCTGACACCATATACACATACACACACAGACATACGCACACAGAAACACACACAGAAATATATGCACAGACACACACACATCCGTACGCACCAAGGTAATGAAACAGTCCTCATCAACAAGCTGTAATTGCTTTCAGCTTTTCCTTGATCTGCTATGTGAAGGGTCACAATGGCCAACATGTTCTAAGTCTGCTAATGGCAGTAAGATGTAAAGTGGTTTCCACACCCACTTCCTTTAGTCAATGGACTAAAGGGACAGTGTAGACAAGCTCAGTCTCTAAGTATAAGACAGCTCCTGGTTTGTATGGGGCCCTGCAGATCTGCCTACAAATGGAGCCCCTTTCCCTCCCCTGATGTGTTCATGTACCCCCAGAATCCAGACAGCCTGACATTCATGACAACATCAGATACAGTTCCAAAGTTTCACCTGAATTCACTGCTGTGGTGATGTTCTACCCTGCACAGGTCTGTCTTTGAAAAGTATGAGCCTCGAGGGACGATCCTGTATTTGAGAAGTTGGAGGGGTTAAGTTTCTAAATACTGAAGGCAATTTCTTCAATTTACTAAAATTCCTAACCACAAAAATATGTTCACTCAAATACCTCAGAACCACTCTGAAAGTTCCAGAGTCTATCTATGACCCAGTTTTTCTCCTCAATAGTGATCTCACAGTTCCCAAATGCTGAAGAGAAGCAAACTGAATCCTCACTTACAGATGGAAGGAACAAAACAAATGCGTACATAACAAGAAAGCTTTTCTTCATGTTCCTTGTCTTTCTGGAGATGAACTTCTAAGGCTTTCTTGTGACCACTAGCTGCCTAGATTGTTTGCAGAAATGGAGGAAGGAAGGTCAGGATGAAACTGCCAAGTTCTGTTGTCTTAAAAAGCTGGTCTCCCAGAGCTTTCTCTCATTCAATCCCAATATTCTCCAAAGTTGTTACTCTTCCCTTCGGGTTTTACCAAGCTAAATCAATGTTAAACAGAAGGAGGGAGACTCAGAAACACTCAAGTGTATCCATGCCTTCACAGAGTCCCCCAATCTTATTATGGAAAACAAGAGCTACATAAAGCGTTTGTTTAACTCTTGCATTCACTGGCTGAAAGAATAACCCCCAAACAAGCTACAGTGTTAATCTTCAGATTAGCCCTCTAGTCTGTCCTTTCAGCCCTGATTGGTAAACAATGTCCATAATTAAACTGTTGTCAGAGACACAAATGCCCCATGAGCCTGAGCTAATGAGGCAGTATTCAACTCCTTTACAAAGACCAGCCTAATGAAATTCCAAGAATGTTAATGCTTCCAAGGGTCAGCCATGCTCCCAACAGCGGGAGGACCACTGAGTGCAGGTAATTAAGGAGCCAGGGCCTGCTGGCGAATTGTGTCCCATACTATTTGTTTGTTGAGACTGCGTGCTTAGGTGCAAGGAATTGGAAATCTCTGAAATCAAATTGAGCACACTGACCATCAAAGCACCCCAAGTCTTCTCCTGGGACCTGTGACATTAATGTGCATGACAAGGGGGCAAGGGGGCCATTGTCTCCTTATTGTCCCAAAGACCTTTTAGTCTGGGGAGAGACAACGTGTCTTGGTATTTAGGTAATTGGTTGCACAGAAATCCTCAGGGCAGCATTCCCTTGAAGTTGTGCTGAATGCTAACTAGGGAATCCACGGATTTACTTAGTGGGCACTTCCTCATTCTTTGCCCACTGGGAAATAGACACTGCTCCATAATATTCTACCATATTGAACTAGTCTACCTAGAAACCAGAGAATCCCACCTAGTCTTCTAGAACGTGTCCCTACTAGGAACACTTTATTTTCCTTTTTGTTTTTCTTGGATCCCCTTGAAAATTCTATTACATGGTTCAAAGCACAATGCAGAAAGGGCTATCACATTAGGGAGCCTTTCCAACTGAGGGGTCATCCACACCACCCTTCCCACCACATGCTCAAAGTCACGCACACATACCCTTATACCAGCCAGCAGGCCCCTCTACAACTGATGCAAGACTCATACCTTTCAGTTGTTTGTGGAACTACAAGATAGGATTCAGAGCATTCCTTTTGGGGTACATGGGGTGCTGCCTAGAAAGGACTTTCTTTTCTCCTTCTTCTTCTTCTTCTTCTCCTTCTCCTTCTCCTCCTTCTCCTTCTCCTCCTTCTCCTTCTTCTTCTTCTCCTCCATGCCGAGAATAGGAGGAGAAAGAAAGAGGAGGAAGATAGCATTCAGGTTTGATGATCCAGGAACATTTCACTGTAGCCTTGAAAAGGTCACCAGAGGTCAAGCTCCCTGGGGAAACAAGATTATGAACATCTCTCTTTCCACTGATGAAAGGAAAACCAATTCCTGTACCAATACATGGAGAAAGGCCGGGAAAGACACTGGACCTTCCACAATATAGCTCTGTCTATCCTTTTATTTAGAACTGTTCCAAGTCTATGACCATAGGAGCCAGAGCAGAGATTAAAAAAAAAAAAAGAGTGTGTTGCCTATTATGGGAGCTAAATATCATCAAATCAATACACCTTTGACTATGGAGTATGCTGCACAAAACACCCACAAGGACAAGGACAAGGATGCTAAGTCACATAAACAGACTGGATCTCAGTTTCTGTACCCATTCAATGCCAACTGCTAGCATTGTGCCATTGTTCCTTATAGCTACATAGTCTAGCGTCTTATTCTATTACAGTTTCTTTATGCATTTTCTTTAAAGACTAGAAATCTTAATTCGAAGCACAAGACTGAAAAACCTTCTGAGCATTTCATGACTCTCTAAAACACAGCTAACACTAGGCTCTTTCCTGCTGGCTGGCTGCAAGGATGTTCTAGGACTGGCATTCGTTTATCATGTAACAGACACTCTGAGGGCGTGTCTAGGAGAAGCGTGTGGTGGTTTTGACTAAAACTCATTCCCCATAGTCTCAGCATTTGAACACCTGGTCTCTGGCTTGGTGATGCTGTGCAGAGCGATTTGGGTAGTACACCTTTGCTGGAAGAAGTGTGTCACTGGGCAGATTTTGAAAGTAAAAAGCTTCCCCTACTTCTAGTTGGCCCTCATACTTGCAATTCAAGATCTTATTCTTCCTACCACCATGCCTTCCCTCTGCCATCCTGGACTATTGTCCCTTTGGAACCGTTAGCCAAAATAAACTCCCTCTTCCTTGACTTGCCTTGGTCACAGTGTTTTATCACGGTAGCAGAAAGTTAACTAATATGCAAACATGTCAAGTTGCTCTTCTCTGGAAATGCATCTGTTCAGCCAGGCAATCTTCAAGCCCTTCTGTCTGTCAGAAGAGGATTCCACCCTTACAATCACTGTGTAGTTGGTCCTTTTTTCAACCTGCAGTGCTCAGGTCTCTTGTGGAGAACAACATTGGATTCCACGTTGGAGAGTCACAGAATTATCCCAAAATATCCTCAGATGTTCCTTCACCCAGTTGCTTTGTGTTGGCTCTCCATCCCAACAGCATCTCTTTCAAAGACAGGATGGGATGTCACATGATCTTCAGAAGATAGAGGATGGGCTATCATGTGATCGTCAGAAGCTAGAGCTGAAGTGAAGGAAAGGTAACTGTTTTCTCAGCACATCCCAAATCTAATGCCAAGGTTTATTGTCGATCACAAATCCCACCCGTGGTCACAGAGTTCATATCCTCTGACCCTTTCAAAGACACCAAGGTGCTTGACTCAATGACCTCAGTACAATGAATTCCAGAGACTTCATGTTGGCTTTTCAGCCTTTAAGAAATGATCAGGCAAAGAAATTAGCAGCCTACCCCAAGGTGGGAGGGGAGCTTGGTAAAATTCAGAGGAAAGAAGTTTAGGGAGTGAATGGAGGATTATCCTGACAAGTAAGACGTATACACATTCCTAGTATACAACATGATGTTTTAACATAGTTCTGCATTATCAACTACAATCACAGTAGTGTACAAGAGACTGCTTGAGTTCATCCTCCCCTGGTCAACTGAGAACATCCTCCCCTTTGGCCAACATGTCCCCTCGCCGCCCCAAAGCCCATTCTCTTTTCATCCTCTATGATTTCGACATGGTCAGCTTCCACAGGAAATGAGAGCATACAGTAGATGATGCTTCTGTACGTGTCTTTTCTCTCCACAGAGGGTGCTCCAGCTTCGCTTGGCACAGCAATGGGGGCGGGGCGCTTTTCACATTCCCAGGTTGAACTGTATTCCATTTTGCGTTACACCTGTTTCCTTTATCTGTTCATCCACTGATGGACATTTGGATTGTTTCCATACCCCTGCTGTAGATTAGCAGAAACTACAGATCTATTCACTGTAGACTTTGCAGTGAATGTTGGGGTGTAGCTGTCACTTCAAAGTATTGGGTTCAATACTTTCTTTGGCTATGTATCAACAAGTGACTTACAAGGTGTTTCCCGTTTACATTTTCAGAGAAATTTCCAGTTTTCCATAATGGCTGGCTGGTTTACATTCCCACCGGCAGTGTACAGGGTTCCATTCTCTTGGCATTCTTATCCATGCCGCTTAACCTTCCATGTTCTTTATAATAGACAGGTAATCGTACATTGTGATTTTGATTTGTATTTGTATGATGATTAATGATGTTTAGGGTTTGTTTTTTTGTTCAGATATTGTAGGATACTTACATGGCTTTCTTCGATAAATGTCAGTTCAGGCCCGTTGCCATTTATTATTATTATTATTATTATTATTATTATTATTATTATTGTGTGTGTGTGTGTCTGTGTGTCTATGCGTGATAGAGGGAACATGTTGTGGAGGTCAGAGAACAAATCTGTGGATTCGGTTCTCCTTTTTCACCTTCATGTGGATTCCGGATCTAACTCAGGCTTCCAGGCTGCATGACAAGTGTCTTACCCACTAAGCTCTTGCAGCCCCAATCTTTGCCTGGCTTTTAATCAGTTTTGTTTCTTTGTTTTAGTACTAGCTATTGAATTGTCTAAGGTGCAGACAACTGTGTTAGATGAATTGAATATCCATAAATTGTCTATTTTTTTTCTTTGCTGTAAAAAGATGTTGGGTTCATATAATCTCAATTTGTTCATACATTTTGTCTATTTTTCTTTTCTTTTCTGTTCCTTTTTTTTGAGGGGGGGAGTTCTGTGCTTTAGGGATCATCTCTAAAACATAAAAAGTTGTTGTACAGACTACTAATATTACAGAGCTTCTCCCTCTAATTTTTTTTCCTATGTCAATAAGGGTGAAATTTCCTTTTTCTTCATGTATGCATGGTTCTCTTCAACTGTGTTTATTGAAGTGATTGTCTTTGCCTTGTGCGCATCCTTGTTAACAATAAAAATGAGACTCAATTCTCCTTAAGTATGTGGATTTACTTTGGGGCTCTCTATTCTGACCTCTTGGTTTATAATTCTTGTCTTGTATAATCCTGTGCTATTTTTATGACCATGGCTTCGTAGTTGATCTTGAAGTCAAAATTTCTGACGCCTTCAGCTATGTTCCCCACCCACCTCAATTTTGTGTTGGCTAGTCAGGATCCTCTGTGCTTCCACACAAATCCTAGGATATTTTTTCTATTATTATGGGGAGTCTTATTAAAATGTTGATAAGGATTGCACTAATCTATAGATTTCTTTAAAGACTTTTAACGTCTTAGCAATATTCATTCTTCTAATGTGTGAGCACAGGAGACCTTTGCATTTACATTTATTTTCAATAACTACCGACAGTTTTCAGCATACAGGTCTTTCATTTCCTCGTATAAATTTATCACGAAGCATTCTTGTAGTTATTATACATGAGGTATAAGATCCCCTGGAAGTGGAGTTACAGATGGTTGTAAGTTACCAAGTGGAGGCTGGGAACTGAACCCAGGATCTTGGAAGGGCTCCCTGTGCTCTCAACCACAGGGCCATCTCTCCAGGCCCTGAAGCTCAATTCCTTGAAAAAAAAAAAAAGTTCATACATCACACATCACTAATAACAATAGAACACCAGGCTGTGCTCCGTCTGGAGGCATCATAGACAGGACCTGACTCGGATCCACAGATCTAGATTCTAACAACCATGGCTAGGGTGGATTAGCAGCACCAGCACCAAGGCGGGAGCTAGCTCAGAGGGCTGTTTCAACAATCCAGAAAGAGGTGTGGACAGGGCCAAGGCCATTTGGAGGACCACAGCCAAGGTAAATCTTGGGCCTTGTCACTGAGAAGAGACCCAAGGTGACATCAAGGAAGGAGGCCTGCAGGGCTCCCCTTGGATGATGCAATAAACAGAAGTCCAAACACCAGGAAAAAAAAGATTCAGAGGGACAAGCACACCTGAAATCCTGCACTCAGGGAGCTGAGACAGAAGAACCTAGGGTCTGAGCCAGCTTGGGCTTAGCTCACAATTTTTTAAAAATATAGTAAAAAAGATATAAGAGATTCAAAATGGATGGGGAAGTTTATAATTACACAATCAGAAAAGGAGTTCCATACCCAACTCTAACTACTCAGCTGGAGCGTTGTGCCTGGGATGTGAGACCATAAACATAAAATGCCCACAAAGGCTCATGTGTTCAGGCTTGGTTCCCACCTTACAGTGATATTTTAGAAAGTGCTGGAAACTTTAGGAGATAGAGGTTCGCTGAAGGAACTAGGTGAGTCTTAGGGTCACTCTCTCTGCTTCTCGACTGCCATAAGGTGAGCTTCTCTGATCCAATGTGTCCTTCTCATCACAGGCCCAGAAACAGCAGAGCTGGCCGACATGCACCAAAATTGTGAGCCAACATAAACAGTTCCCCTCTTTAAACAATCCTGCCACCCAGGTATTTATCCTAGTGATGAGAACATGACTAATTCAGAGGATTCTCCAAGCAGAGCCAGTGGTCTGAAGGGTGAGGTAAAAAGTAGCCTGCTTGAAAGGGGAAGAAAAACAAGTTTTTATATCTATGGGGTGAAGCTTCTGAGTGGCATGCCTGAACTTTCTGGGAGAATAGACAGAGAGAAGTTGTGTATAGAGGAGATGAGGACTAGAGAGGCAGCAAGTGACAAATGGCTGGCTATGTGCGCAGCGTGGATACACTGACCACAGGGGAATGCATGTTCTCTGTGGGCTGGAGCCCAAAACTGAGAATTAATCATGCTTCCCAGAACAGCATGCAACTTAAAAGTTAGGAATGGTTTATTTCTCCAGTCTTCCATTTATTACTCCACTTATCATAAAGGCCAATTGGATTTTGCTCATCAAGAACATTCATAGGGGCTGGAGAGATGGCCCAGCAGTTAAGAGCACTTACAGAGGTCCTGAGTTCAATTCCCAGCAACCATATGGTGGCACTCAACCATCTCTACTGAGATCTGATGCCCTCTTCTGGCATGCAGGTGTACATGCAGACTGAGCCCTCATGTATGTATATATATACATATATACATATATATATATATATATAATAGATAAATCTTTTTTAGAAGGAACTTTATATTCACTTCCTTTTTTAAAAAAATATAATTTATCCTAAGTCTTTGAATGGCCCTTCCAATTTTGTGTATGAAATAAATAATTTATTTCTTGCCATGGCTCCTATACTCTAAAATCTTCCAAGCAGTTCCCGTTGCATGTAGGAGAAGTCCAGTACCCTTCTCTTGGCCTTCAAGACCCCAATGTGATGGCATGAACCACTTTAGTTACTGAGTTGAGGTCTCTCACTGAGGCCAGAGCTAACTGGCTCCACTAGTCTGGCTGAGCGGCTTGATTTAGGATCCTGTCTGCCTCCTAAGCCCTAGATACAGACGTCAGAGGGAGATCGGGAGACTGCCACACCGCCAGACTTTGCTGTAGGTGCTGGGAACCTACCTCCGGTTCTGAAGGTCACTCATTGAGCGCTCTTACCAGCTTCCTTCTTGGTCGCTTTACCCTCTAGTTCATGCACCTAACATTGTGAATCGTGTCTGTCTTTATCAAGACCTGAAAAGCCTTTCAGCCATTCCCTAACTGTTATGGATTTTTGAAAAATAAAGGAATTTTTCCTCTTTGGAGTGATTCATTGTCCATTGCCATATTTCTCCCCATATTGAATTTCAGGCAGTTGTGGGAGATGTGCAAGGAAGAGCCTCACAATTTCCCCCAGTCTTCCATCACCAGGTTACAGGAGGTTGGGCCTGGACAGCTAAATCTATTTCAAAATCACAACACTGTAAGGCGTGTTTTCCTTCTGAAATTTTATTTATCTGACAATTCTCTTTTGGAATTGCAATAACGAAATCATATTTAGGTCTTGTTACCGTCGGCTCCAACATTTGTTGGATTTGTCGTACCAAGGACGACATAACACTCCCTACCTAAATATGAAAGACAATCCGTGCTTGGTGGCACTTCATATTTCAGTAGATTGATGGAATGATTGTCCTATGAGCTCGAGCCTGTGTGAGGAGGAAATTGTTCTGACTAGAGTCACCCACGGGTAGGTGGCGAATGGGATTGCTCAAGTGACAGAAGAGCAAGCAGGAGGAGGATAGCTGTGTGTCAGGCTACAGGAAATACTGACTACGAATCCAGATGTCTCTGAAGTGAAAACCAGGCTACATGCATGGCCTTGTGCACTGCTGAGAAAACCGCATGGAACACTGCATTAAGAAGTCGCGGGAGACTGTTTGCCTACCTATTATCTTAAACGCACGAGAGATAGAAACAGACTCGGGATTTTATTTTAGGCTACCATCAAACCGCTTTTTTTTTTCACCACCAAAATTTCAATTATTCCAAATCAGTAGCACAGTGTAAGTGGCTTGTTATATCATCGCGAGAGAAAAACACATTGTTAAGCTCATTTCCAAGGAAATGAAATTCTTTTTAGAGATGTCATTAACGCTTATAAAATCCTCCAGAGCCAAGGAGAGGACAGATGTTATTTTTCAGAATAATCACAGACCATCAGTATGAGGACATTTATGTAATTGTCTGATTGTTTGTTTTTTTATTTATACTTCAAGGAACTGATTTAAGAGAGGGGACTTCGTACTGTGTAAATACATATCGAACAATTGAGAGGAGAGAGAATTGTAAAAGACAGGAGCGTAAACATGAGAAACTAGCTGATCACAATATGGAGATTTACCTTACCACAAGCAGAAGCCAAACATCAATATAGTGGAAAGTATCTACTGTATAAAATCATAAAATAGGAGTAGGGATATAGTTCAGTGGTAGAGAGCTTGCCTGCCACACACAAGGCTCCAGCTTTGATCCCAAAAACTGCAACAAATAAAAACAAAACCGATGAAGATATTGACAAAACAAAGAAACTGGATCTTCCGAGGGCCTCTTGTAGCAACGGTGAATTGCCTATCACTCCTGTGTGGAACGTTGTCAGTGTCCCAAAATGCCACTTCAGCCTCACTTGCTTTAACTCCCTCTTTAACACCATGTACACATTGATATTTCTAAATCTCATACTCCTCTGTATCTTCCTTGCCATCGTTCCACATCCTTTCTGAATGCTCAGATACCGTTCTTAGCATTTTCCTGTTGCTAATGTTTCCTGGGGACAGCGCCTTTTCCCTTGTGTGTCTGTGCTTCTTCTGGTTGAGTCCACCTACTCCCAGTTTCCTTTCTCTGCTTCTTGTCTTGTAAGAGGTTTTCTACCTCTCTAGAAGGACAGATTCACTCAAAAGGTGGCATCCACAACAGGCCATAGCATAGAGAGACAGACATATAAATGAATTGGTGAGCCCTGAAAGGTCATTGTGAATTTCATCATTGACAGACTCACTAGTAAAATATGGATTGAGCAGTGCTGCATGAGTATTTACTTTGGTGCGATGGTAACCTCCAAGTACACACTGCCTAGCAAGCTCTCCCAAAGACTTCAGCACAGAAAAGACTCTCAGAACACACTAATATCTTTGAATCACATGGGTTATTAAGTCTGTGAATCATCATGCTCCGAGGGCTGGCAGAAGAAATGCTGGAGTGATGTTTTATGCACCGTGTAAAGGTTGTCTTTGTTTATTCAGATACTGATTTTTGTCCCAGCAGAGAGCAGAGTACAGACTGGACTTTGGAATTGGTAAGCAGCACCTGTCTCAATGTTTTGTAAGCGTTCTCCACGGCCTTCTGATGGGTTGAATGAAGAGCTGAATACCCTAAAGCAAAGGCAAGAGAGACTAGGCAGGACTTCTAGAGAGACAGGGACTCTGGGAAAGAAGCAGGAGGAAGGAGTTCTCCAGCCCTGCATAAAAGAAATAGCAAGAGCCAGGACTAGAGACTAAGATGGACAGATAATGGGCCACGTGGTGGGCAGTAGGCCAGGCCAGTATAGTTGAGTTAAAATAAGTGAGAATCTGCCCACCTAAAGTGCCATAAGCTTATAATAAATATAAAAGGTCTTTGAGGGACTGGGGAGGTGGCTCAGAGGTTAAGAACACTGGCTGCTCTTCCTAAAGGTCCTGAGTTCAATTCCCAGCAACCACATCGTGGCTCACAGCCATCTATAATGAGATCTGGTGCCCTCTTCTGGCATGCAGGAGCACCTGCAGGCAGAACACTGTATAAATAATAAATAAATCTTTAAAAAAAAAAGTCTCTGTGTCACTATTCCACCAATCAGCAGTCTCAAAGAAACTCCCATTTTACCAAACACACAACTCAGATTCTGAGTCCCACCTTCTCCTGCTGGTGGGATGAGGGTCAAAAGTGAGGTGTGAACATGAGAGTGTACTGGATGAAGGTAACCAGGCCAACTGCAGATACCTGCCCTATCAGGTAGACTGGCTGGAGCTGGAGCTTGATATTATTGATCAGCCACAGCTAGAGCTGTGGAAGACAAAAGGAGCCAGACAGAGTACCGAAGGGTACTCTAAGACCTTATCAGTATCTGGTATCTTGTGTATATGTTATGAATGCTTTGCACTTGGTCCTTCCATCCCACATCCGTGTTCACACATTCACTACTCAATTTATTTGCCAGGTAAGCTACTTGCTCTGTATGCTCAACATGTTTCTCATTAATTTCATTCATTATTTTTGTTTCTTTTGTACAGACAATATGGCCAAGAGCACATATAGGGGAGCAGCTGCATTCCTGGAAGTAGAGGCAAGAAGACAGAGCAAGACGCAACAGATAACCAGCTGCCTAGAAGGCGGGTGAGAAGTTAGCTCCTGAGGCTAGCTGAGTCACACCTAAGAAAGCAGAGAGGCTGAGCATTGCGGACTCGGGAGAGCGCGAACACTATCCCTAAAGAGTCACAGTGTGGACAAGTAGATCTCGGGCACAAAAGTGCAGAAGGGTGCAGACACAGGGAGCTGGAAAGAAGAGCCCAGCAGGGGAAAGGGCCGTGTATCCAGACTGCAGTTTCTGGAGTGGATTTAGCAGTAACTACAGAGAAAGCTGTACGCTGGCTCCATTCAGATGCTTTAGGAACTGCAGCTCCCTTTGAGAAAATGGTGGAAATCCAATATGATACAGAGAGATATCTGAAGGCTGTGCCTCAGCAGGGATCAGTGGCTTCTGCATCTCCCCTTGTTACCTGACGTGACCTGCTGAGCCCCGTGGGCCGCCCTGCTCAGAACCGGCTCAGCAAATGAAGCAGGTACTGCATATGCCCATTCCCCTTTGGCAACTGGCAGGCGATCCCACTTAGTGGTGGCCACTGTACAGCATTCTGTCATTCCTGTTTGATTTTCTTGAGGGCCAAGGGTACTCAGAGCTCAGTTTCACATTTGCACAAAGAAGCTCACACATACAACCCCTTTCTGAGCTCCTTTTAACCAGGGCTCTATTTTTATATATAATACAGGGGTAAATGTGGCCAAAGTTCTTCAAATATCCAATGACAGAATCGTAAGAAATGGAATAGTCTCACCCCTACCCAACCTATGGCTAACTAAGGTAAGAAAGTTGTAGGAAAGAAAGAAAATAAATATTTATGAATCAGTTCTTTAAAACAATTATTGCATTAGTGTATATGGAGGATAGAGGAGGTCAGTTTTCTTCCTCTACTGGGTGGGTTCCAGTCACACAGAGGTCCACAAGAGGCTCAGGGGTGAGCACCATTGCTGGCTGAGTTACCTCACAGGTCCCTAGTTCTTAAAACTAGCTGAAATTACAGTGGGCTGGTCCACTCTCTTATTTGTTCCCAGAAACATCTGACACTCTGAAATGTAAGTGGCACATATTTCTCACAGGACTCTCACATGAGTGTGTGTATGTGTGTGTGAGAGAGAGAGACAGGGAGTGTGTGTGTGAGTGTGTGTATTTGTGTGTAAAGGAGAGTGTGTGTGTGTGTATGTGAAAGAGAGAGCGAAAGAGTGAAAGAGAATATGTGTGTGTATGTGCATGTAGAGTCCAGAGGACAACTTTAGGTGTTGTCCCTTGGGTGACACCTTCTACCTGTTTTTGGAGACAGGGAATCTCTTTCACTGAACCTGGAGTTCACTGGTGTGGCTGGACAGGGCTGGCCAGTGAGCACGCCGGATCCTGCTGGTTCTACCTCCCTAGTGTTGTTCTTTCACATGGATGTTGAGAATCCAAATTCAGGTCCCCATGTTTGTTCAGTGTCCACTTACTGGCTGAGCTATCCATCCTACACTCAAATTTATACTCATTCGAGTGCAATTGACTTAAACACATTATATCTTTTATATCTTCGTTTTAGCTTTCCTTTGAGTTGGGTGGTACTAGGGTGACAGTTGACCCTCCGAGATCCAATGACAGGTGATCTGAATAAAGGAAATTCAACTTAGGGAGGGGTTTTTGTGTGTGTGTGTGTGTGTGTGTGTGTGTGTGTGTGTGTGGTCACAGTAATTTGCATGGATGAGAAGTCATGGATGACAAGTGAAAAAAATTGAGATAGGCAGGAAAGATAGAACAAGCATTTGGTCATCTGGAAGAATATCTTACTTTCACTGATTTACGTGACCCATCATAGGCTTGCTGTGGGCTTCTCTTTTGCCCTTTGGTAGGATTCCTTTTCCTTTCTTTCTTTCTTTCTTTCTTGCTTTCTTTCTTTCTTTCTTTCTTTCTTGCTTTCTTTCTTTCTTTCTTTCTTCTTCCTTTCTTCCTTCCTTTCCTTTTTTTTTTTTTAACACAGAGTCTCATGTAGTTCAGTGCTGTGTAGCAAATGATGATCCTAAGCTCCTGATCTTCCAACCAACACCTCTCAACATCTGGGGTTACAACTGTATACCACCTCAGTTCTGGGGATCTAAGCCAGAACTTTGTGCTGCTGGGCAATCACTGTATCCATTAAGACACCCTAAAGATGGAATTCATTTGTGTGTCTGTAGTTTAGAAAATTATTTTTATACATTCTAATTAAAATATAATTTTATCACTTTCCCCTCATATTTCCTACCTTCAGCCCTTCCCAAGTCCTTTCCCTCCACCTTCTTCAATGTTCCTCTTTCAGACAGATTGTCTTTTTTTCTGTGATTATTATTATTACACGTGTGTGTGTGTGCACACAAACTCATAAATCTACAACCTGCTGAGTCTGTTTCGTATTGGATGACTGATTAGGAGCTCCTGCCTGGGAGAGGCTAACCCTCCCCCTCTCGGGAGACATCGGTTGCTTGTAGTTCCTTGTCTAGTGGTGGGACCCCATGAGAGTCCCGCCTTTCCAAGTTAGCGTGTCTGTTGCTAGTACCAGTGCTGAGATCTTGTTTATGCTGCCATTTCTGTGTGAGACTACTTCATAGCACACTTCCTTGTCCTCTGGCTCTTCTAATCTTTTTTTCTCTCTCTTCCATGACGTTCCATGAGCCACAGAAGCAGGAGGTGTGGTAGAGATGTAGTCTCTGCGGCTGGGTTCCCCATACTCTGTCAATTTATATATATAGTATTCTTGACACAAAATTGTACCAGTAGTTAGAGATACATCCTAGAGATACGTTGACCGTTGCTTCTATCTACTTTGGGTCATTTTATGCAAACTTTTGGCAAGCCTACCTCCTTGGCTCCAAAGCCAAGATAAGAACTCTAGCCTCAATTCATAAACGCCAGTGTCTCTAGGCTGTCCTCCTAGATGGGGGAAGACGATAAATGTCTGGAAGATTCCCACTAACTTTTGCTGTTTTATTTTGTCTGCAGCCGTGGTAGGCATAAAAGCCTGTGTCTTGCACATGCTAGCCCAACTATTTCTCTAGCTCTTTTCGCTCACTTGGTTGGTCTTTGAAACAGGATCCTGAAACCCCATCTGCAGTCACTTTTCTTTTTCCTCCTAAGTGCTGGCATCGCAGGCAGCAGCACCACGTGTGCCTCCCAACATACTCTTCCACCAAGAGTTCTGAAGGTTAGTCTCTAGTTTTACTGCCCAAGCAGGCCTCATTTCTGCCTCCTCTGTGAGCTCTGATGACCTTCTTCAGGGCATATTGACACACAGTCCTCTTGGCCAATGATAAACTAGGGTGACAAATAACAATACCAAGTACCTAAGATTCGGTAGAAAGGTTGAACTATCTGTTCCCCAAACACTTTGAATTTCCAAAACATTACCCTCCAACAGCCACAGGCCCCTGTAAGCAGCTATGGATGCTTCAGAAAACAGATAAACAGGAACTTTTTCTGTAATGAGTGAAAAGCACAAACTGAGAAACTCAAGGCACAAGCAGGGAAGAGAGGGGATGGTTCAGTCAGTAACATATTTGCTGCTTAGGCCTGAGGACCTGAGCTCCATTCCCAGCATCTGTACAGAGAAGCCAACGTCAGCTTGTGCTTATAGTCTGTGCCCTGGAAAGGCCAGTACAGCAGAAGGGCCCCTGCGGCTTGCTGGCCAACCCGTCTAGCCCAACCAGCAAGCTCCAGGTTCGCTGAGAGACTGTCTCGAAAACAAAGTAGAGAACAATTAAGTAAGACACCCAGTGTTGACCTCTGACCTCCACACACGGGTGCACATATGTGTGTGCACATGTGCACATACAAGCAGGTACACATAAAGGCAAACAGTATAAAATCACCATGTGTCTGTGGATGGTTGCACTGCATGTTTGAAGGTACCGTTTCATCCATGTCCACAGTCCTGTTGTGATGGACAAAGTGACCAAAGGCCTTCCCCGCAACCTTCCACCTGGAGACCATTCTTCACATGCGGATCGTCATCACTGAGGGTGGGAGGCCCGGGCAGAAAGCTTGGTTCACCTGGTTTTGGTAGTAAGTAGTTAATTTTTCCACAGAGCAAACTGCAGCTCAGTGGTTCTTTCCTGTCCACCATATGTTGTGATCCTTCTAACTGAGCTCCCTTTCCGGGTCTAAAAGCGACACGGGCTCAGATACTACATTACCCTCCACCCTCTCACGGGCTTTGTTTTGCTAAGTTTGTGTTTACAGATACACAAGTTGAATACAATAAAACTCGCTATTTTTAAATGTACAGTCTGATGAGTTTGACAAATGTATATACATTCAGAGATGTAACACTCAAGATCTAACATTCCCACTGTGCCAAAAGCTTCCTGGTATCTGCTCACGGTCAGTTCTCTCCTCGCTAGCACCTGGAAAAGCTCTGTCCCTAAAGCTTGCCTTTGCAAAGACATGATATAAATGGAATCACACACTGGGGGACTTTTTGGGTCTGGCTTCTTTCATTAAGCACAGTGCGTCTGATACTCATCTATATTGTAGCATATATAAATAGTTTGTTCTGTTGTATTGACGAATGGTATTTCATTGTATAGCTATACCATAACTTGTTTATTCATTCACCAGTTAATGGAAATTGGGCTACTTCCAGTTTGAGCTATTGTGAATAATGTTATAAACATCCACAAAACAGGCTTTTGTGTAGACATGTTTTCGTTTCCCAGGGGTAAATCCTTAGGAGTGGGATTGCTGAGTTGGAAGATGACCATATATTGTTTTATAAAAATAAAACATGCTTGTTTTACTTTTTTCCCCATAAGTTTGTTCATGCTCTACTAGTCAGAATTAGGTCACATGCTCCTCCCTAAGCCAATCACTGAGAAGCAAAGAGCAAAATTCACTTTCATGGCTCTGAGGACTCAACACTCTTCCCCACCTTCATACATAGCTTCATCCAGGAACAAAATTTAGACTGTTCTTGCAACAACAGAGGAGAAAGATAGATTTAGACAGGCAACCATAGAGACCCACGAGGCATCCTACCTTACTTCATGTTAATTCATTCACTCTTTATTCCACAAACTACTTGAATCATAATTTCTTCCGAAAGCTCCTTCCCCGACATGGAATCTATATATAAGATTTGCCTGCTGTGTATGTCTTTGATCACCAGATGAGGAGGCTGTGGCTTTGCACTATTACTATAGGTCTTGGCTATGGCTAATTGGACCACAAGCTGGTCTCTGGCTCACAGGAAGCTCACCTAGGATTCAGCATTGGGTTGAACACCATCTCCTTGGAGGCTTTGATCTCATTATCTAGAAAAGAGAGGGGGACAAAAGAAGGATAGTTATGGAATCCAAAGATGATGCAGAAGAAGCAAGCTGACAACAGGAAGGAGGAACAGCAGTAGGCGACCACACTAGAATGACAAAGTGGCCCACAGTGGTAGAAAAAGTAACAGAGGTTAGCAGAAATATCCACAGTGAAGTGAAGAGTGAAGGTAAGATCCTTATAGGCATAGTAGCCGTATATCTGGACAGTCCTCTCTCTTTCCCTCTCTCTCTGCTAACACTGTCAGGGTGGTTGCCAGTATCTTTGATTTCCCCAAGTAGCATTACACCTTAGGTGGCCATGGCTAGCCCTCTTCTTTGCTCCTGGAGGGTGCTATTTATTTCACAATCTTCCAACCTCACTGGGCCTAAAGGCATCCCTGACATCAAGATACTTAATGAAAATTTAGTCACAAATGTATCATCACCTCTATCCCTCTGAAGCAGAAATGGAAAGAGACCAATGTATGTGATCATAGTAAACCAGCATGTCCAAGAGTTTAACCCAGCTGAGCATCATATTACACAGTCCATAACCCATTGAATAATTTAAAAAAAAACATTATGACATATATCTTCTCACTTTTTTTTCCACTTTACAAATGAGGTAACTGAAACCAAGGACATAAGTAATTTGCTCAGCTTTTAGAGACTAGCAGAGCCTGTTCCTAGGATCAGTGGCTTCCAGCCTAGACTCAGGAACCCTATTTGATAAGGACAGATTATGGAGAAATGGCAAGAAAAAAAAAACCCAGACACTTTGGAAGCTGTGAAGGAGTCCTGGATGGAAAAAAAAATTACAGTAGAATGATAGGAGCCACACACACACAATCACACAGAGATACACACACAGACACACTAATACACAGAGGAACACTCACACAGATGCTCATATACACATACACAATCACATATTCACACACTTTCTCTCTCATACACACACATACATACACACATTCCCCAGACAAAATTAAACTTAAGAATAGACTAGGTAAACACTTCCCAAAGCTATTCCTTCGATACCTCTTAGTTGCTTGAACTTAACCTAAAAACAGTTGTCAGTGACTCCTTGTCATCTTGTTATCTGTCCCTCACCTTTTAGTGTGGGGTCAGATCAGACAGAAAAAAAAAAAAACAGAAAAAAACAACAGATCTCATCACAGATACCAGAGCTAATCAAGATCAAATCACCAGATGGGATCAGTGGTATCTCCAAACACAGTTGTTCAGGAACAAAGGAGGACGCTCTCAGAATTGAATGAATGTCCCAGTGGGTATGGTGGTGTGTGCATGGAGCTCTAGAACCGGGCGCTGAAACAGAAGGACCATGCGTTTGGGGTCAGCGGTCTTTTTACTCAGACCCTCCGTCAAAGCCAACAACAACAAACAAAAAAATGGAGACATTTGGCCTACACCTACCAAAAAATAACTAAAGCCAAAGCTTAAAGATATATGGGTCTTACACACGATTACATGATGCCGAATCCCCTTCACTAGGGTCATCTTTAGCCGTCTGTGTTCATGGGCTATTTAGCAGGAAAGACGGCTCCCTACGGGGTTTATTTAACTGCGTATCTTTGGGCTTTGCATCCCTCTTGTATTCTATTTTATAGTTGATGCTTCTACTTTTAGGCTTGAACATCTGGCTCTCTTTACATCTATGCCTCTGCCATTACAGCCTGTCCCCTTCTCATATACTTTATTCTCGTTGGGCCATGGAGCCTACAGGCCACATTAGCCAACATCCAGGTTGGGGAATGCTCAGCTCCAGTGGGGAAAGTGAAACAGACACTTAGAGGAAAGCTGGTTTTGCCAAACAACAACAAACATTGACTCCTTACTTGAGGAAATAACTAAATGCAGGATGAAAACTCGTCTTCTTTATTTTCTGTCTCCTGCTGACCTATACAGGTCAGCATGGTAGTCATACAAAGAGTGACTGTCAAACTTATCTCATCCTGCTCGAAGGCTGAGATAAGTCTTGTCTCAGACCTGCAGTCACCTTGGATTTCAGGAAGAACAACATGGCCTAGGAAGTAGCGTGCCTTACCCCTGATGAGGGCAGTTATGCAAGAGGGCAAGACCCATCCTGGAGAAGAAGTAACCATCTCCAGAGTGTTATAAATCAGGTGCTCAGCCATCCCTCAGGGACTCAGCACAAACAGCTAAGCTATGCCCTCCCTAGTTGATAAACCTTTAAAAGGTCCCCACCATCCCAGACTGCTCTCTCTCTCTCTCTCTCCATCTTCCGGTCTATCTCTGTAGCTCTCGCTCTGTTTGTCTCTCTGTCTCTATCTCTCTCACATCTCTACTCTTTGATGGCCTTTTGCCCCCCCCTCCAAAAAAAAAAAACCCTCTTGCATTAGATCTGTTGTGTGGTGTGATCTCCATTGTGGCCTACCTTGGCCCAGACCCACCAAGGTACTGTGTTGCTAAATCCTAGCCCAGAGAACCCTGTATGCCCTCAAACAGACCAGGATGGGAAAAGCACACCTAGACTAGGC
Organism: Pachyuromys duprasi; assembly: GCA_028658305.1. NCBI lineage: Eukaryota > Metazoa > Chordata > Mammalia > Rodentia > Muridae > Pachyuromys > Pachyuromys duprasi. Next base: position 26,036,352 of record CM053753.1, on the reverse strand, counting down.
TTGCTCAATTATGCATACCTCCTGCCTTAAATTTTAATCCTTTTAAACCTGAAGCTCAAGTTAATACCCTAAATATGTTCTTGGGTCATTGGAGCCTTCTATCTGTTCCTCTCCTAATGTGGTCACATTGAACAAATCTTAAAAAAAAAAGTCATTTGTTTCAGAGTCAACCTCAGACTAAGAGGAACAAAGCAATTCAGACTTAAAAGCTTGTTTTCTGAGGCTTCTCTGTAGAATGCAGACTTAAAAGCCTGTTCTCTGAGGCCTCTCCATAGAAAGCAGACTTTAGTTCAGCAGCACAGCATCACCTGGATGATTGTTAGAGGTGCAGGAGCTCAGCCCAGTTGAGGCCTATTGAAACCACATCTGGATTTTAAAAGACCCGCAGGTGATACTTACACACCTGTAACTCATGGACTTTCTGATCCAGAAGTTTAAGGTGTCTCTGGAACAAGGGAGGGTTAGGAAGACAGGAAGGGCCAGACTCTGTCCTTTGCTCCAGTCTAGCTATTGGTCAAGCCTTCTATTTAATATTGTCAGGATGAATCCACCTCTGCAAAGCAGGGCTGGTATTTCGATTGCCCATTTAACAAAAAAAAGCAATTTTTTTCTGCCCCTAATGAATTGCTTTACTGAACCTCCTATATGCAGCTCATCTATCCTCCCTGGCTGTATGTGTTTTTGTGTGTGGAAAAAAAAAAGTCAGGGTTTAAATGTCAGAAAGGGGGGATCAGATTCCCACTCCTCTTGCCAACCACGAGCACATTTACTAGTCTCTTCCCTCCATTAAACGTTAAATGGTGTTTATGAAGCATCCACATGGGCCTGGAGCTCTTCTCGGTGCCTGGGGTTGCCAGGTGGCCAACATAAATGGCATTACCCTCTACTTGAACTTTCTACTCTGGTGTTCTCAGAGGCCCTGCAGGAGCATGCACAGACCCATATTTAAAACAAGAACCAAGAACTTGGATGGAGGTGACATGTGAGAGTTTCCCTGATTCTTTATCGGGTGAGCCAGGGAACTGACTTGGGGGGTCACCCAGTTTCACCTTATGGCAGTTCCCTGATGGTCCTATCCAACATCTCTGGCCTTCTCCCACCCTGATGGCATCTCTCCTGCTTCTTACTGCCCAGAGGACAATTTACAATACATCAAGAGACAAAATAGGTGCCAAAATAGACTAACTTTCCCTATTATAATATTACGGAGTGAATGATCAGACTAATCAATTCAGTACCAGGGCACATAATTTTTACAGTGAGAAAGTATGTTCAATACCATATCTGGCCTGGGGAAGTCCAGGCTGAGAGTAACCACAAGCCACATAAGGATTAAAAGTGGACCCTTTGTCTAGCATACAAGGAAAAGGGGTTGAGTCCCTTTGGGAGAGAACTACATTCTCCCCAACATGTCCGAAGCTGACATCATGAACATTATATTCTGTGAGTAATTGTTAAGTAAACTAAGGGTGGGTGATTAGCTTCCTATCATCACCAGAAACTGAGATCCGTTCGAATATAAAGTAGGCTTGCGTCCTCCTACTCCACAGGCACCATTAGTAGACCAAGTTTCCACCCCAGGGAAAAAGCTGGGAAAGTCCTTCACAGAAACCCATCTGCAGGGAAGGCAGGAAAGAGGAGGAGGAGGAAGAGGAAGTGTATGCGCCGGACTCCTGCCCTCCTCGCCTGCTCACAGGCTGAGGATGAATCGGATGCCGTGTGAACGAGATTTGCAGGTGTGAGTGGGAGGCTGCAGAGGCAAGCCCTGTGGATGGGAATGAGGGGGGCAGAGACATTGTAGGGCAGAAACAGGAGCAAAGGTTGTGCTTGAGTGAACAAAAAATAGGACAGATGCCTCCTCCTGAGGGAAGACAGCTCGGTCATTCATCCTCCTGGAGATTTAAAGTCTTCAGCAGCACAGCCCTATGCTGTCATCAGGGGAGGATAGGGCACGGCCGGAGACAGCCTCCCCAGACAGGAGACTCAGAAATGTCTGATGTTTTGAAACATCAGCCAAGCCTACTGGGGCAGCCCAAGGAAGGCAGAAACCTTGGTAGGTCAAGTACTGAAATCAAATAGATAGATGATACACCTAAGGCACAAGCCTGCTGCACTGCTCTGTACAGTGGTGGAGGATGGATGGATGGATGGATGGATGGATGGATGGATGGATGGATGGATGGATAAATGAGGGTCAATTTTAGCTTCAGAGGCAATAATTTGGTCCAAGAACTTGTATCTACCCACTTATGAGTTCATTGGGTATATAAATGCTGAGTATCTATTTATGTTTTGTGTCATGAGGTTTCAAATTAGAAAAGGCCTGTTTTCCAGAGCTTCCAGGAGACAGGCAGACAAGTGAGTACACATATAAAAGAAAGAGAGAAATGACATAATTTACAACCAATGACAAGTGCTATAGAGAGAATAAAATGCAGCAGGAGAGCAGATGGAAGCTGTGGAGATGGAGTCACTAAAGAGTTTATCCTGCATGCATGGGAACCTGCATGTATGATCCAGAATCCCCAGGAGAAGCTGTAGGTGGTGATGTGCTCTGATACTGGGGAGTAGAGACAAGTAGTTCCCTAAGCTCACAGCCAGACAGCCTGACCACTGAGCTCCAAGACTGTGTCAAAGAACACGGTGTGTAACTCCTGAGGACAGCCCCAGAAGTTGACTTCTGGCTTACACACACACACACTCACACACATACAGAGGTGCTCACACAGAGAGACAGACAGAGAGAAACAGACCCATGCACACACGGGTGCTCACATGCACACGTCACACATACACACATGAGAGAAAGAGAGAGGGAAAGAGAGCGAGTCAGGGAGGGAGGGAGGAAGAAGAGAGAGACACAGAGAGACGCAGATGTACTACTCACCAAAGGGAAAAGACATTAGGTTCTTTTGCCAAAAACTCCATCAGAATGACTTAACTCTGCCATTGCAATTTGAATGCAACTATGGACTATAGGAAAAAGAATGGGCTTGGCTTCCTATCAATCAAGCTTTACTCATGGACACTGAAACTTGGACCTCATATTGTACTTATGCTTCATTAAGTAGTGTCCCTTTGCTTATTTTTTGACATTTTAAAACTATAACTAGATACTTTTATAAACCTGACACCTAGCATTCAGAAGACTGAGAAAGAAGACTCATGAGTTTAAGGCCAACCTGGGCTACAAGGGAGTTCTAGATCAGCCTGGACTGCAGAAGGAGACCTAGTTAAAAAAAAAAATGCTCCCACCAAAAACTTTAAATAAAGTTAAATGATAAAGACCATTTTTATTCCTTGGGCCACACAATAAAATGGATGAATGTTGGTTCAAACTTGTTTAGCCTATGGTAGTTTGTTGACTCCTGAAATGAAGACAAGAAAGGATCTCTGAGGAAAGAGACCTGTGAGCTCAGCCTAAAATGACAGTATAGATGGTACCATGTATGCAGAGAAAAAAAGGAGTGACGGTTCCAGGTGCAGAGAAGTTCCTGGGGGGCTTGAAGAAGAAATGAACTTGATGCATTCAGAAAACAGGAAGAAGGGCAGGGGGTTGACAGAGAGCCGGAGAGCAAGCTGGGTGGCGTGCAGAGCCAACGCTGAGCACTGAGGGGCGTGTTGCTAACCTACAGCAGCAGCCAGAGCACTGGGCTGTTGACCGTGCTGAGTCCTCTGCTAGGAGGTGTGACCACTGCTGGAAGATGGAAACGTGAAGCAGGCCATCTTGGCTCCCCAGTGGGACTGAAGCTTTCTGCTTGAGGATCTCCCAGTGTGGCTTCTGACTTATTGACAGGACTTTGGAGAAAACTCTTGTCTGACTTTTCAGGCCTAATTTCTGTGGATGTTTATATCGTTCAAGGCTAGTCATTCTTAGACTTCAGGTAACAGGGTCGGAGAACCGTAGCAGGAACAGCTCACAACAGTTGAAAGTTTACACGCTTTTAAAACACAATGGCTGCCTGAGGCTTCACGGCTGCTGTTGTTATTTGTTGGATTGTTTTACTGCCCATGCTGGCCCAGAACTCCTGATCCTTCTGCCTCAGCTTCTCATGTGCTGGCATTAAAGGTGTGACCCGCCATGCTCGGTTCCTTCTGCCTCAGTTTCTCAAGCGCAGGATTAAAGGTGTGACCCACCATGCTTTACCGTTTTTGAGAGTAATGGATCAATTGATGACTTGAGTCTTGGATCATCTGGGTGCTTACATATGGACCCTATCATCTAACCTTATTAAACCTCGGTTTTCAGAGGCCTTCTGACACTCTATTCAAAAGGAAATGACAACTTTCCCACCCAACCACACACCATGATAACTGGAAATGTCATTAAGAACCCAAAAGCCCTGCCATCCCTCCTCCATATTCTAGTGACCACTGAGCAAGAGGAGAGGGAAGGAGGGGAACTCCAGGCCTTGGTGACAGGCGTCATCTTTGTAAGCTACTGTTTGGTTGTGGGCCCTAAAGCCTTTGGTCTCTAAGTCGATTCCTGCTCTTAGAGAAGCTCCCCTGCCTATCTTTTACCCTTTCCGTGTGGATTTTTACTCTGTCAATTAGTATTGCTGGCACAGAACGAAGGCACGGAATTATTACCCACCCTCCACATCCCCGACTGGGGGGCAAAGCAACTCAGCAATTCTCAAATCCTGGCAGCATCCGAAGTGCATCTGCTACCAATTACAGCCCCCACCCCAGCTCTCACCATCCTTAGCTTTACAATGGCTAACTGATTTTCCCCTCTCATCTTGTAAAAACACATGCACACTCCAGCACACATGTGCTCCCAGGCTGAAATCACAAGGGCCAAGGTTCAGCCTCGAGAGCGTGTTTATGGTTGGTTATACATCCCCCAAATAAAGGCTGGGAATGGAAACGCTGACAGGTCATTAACTGCAATGGCACAAACTGGGGGCTCAGAGTTTTCCACCTCACCTCCACTTTGTTTGTCAGCAGAATTTCCAGGCCCAAGAATCTGCATGAAGTGCATAAGCTGTGCCCCACTGGCGGAGGCAAATTTGAGAGCAAGAAGGCATCCTCCCCAAGGTGGGTCAGGACATGCAGAATCCTCAGGGGTGGTGTCTTCTGGGATTTTTGAAGTCAACAGAGGTCACAGAAGTCTCAGGGTAGAAAAGACACTGTGTGGGCTAGAAGCCTAGAGAGCTGTGAGCTCTGCAGTTCCAAGTTGCATTTCTCCTTGCCCCAGCTATGGCTTTGATACAAAGACGCAGTTGAAGGGCTGGTAAGATGGCTCGGTAGGTAAGGTGCTTGCTGTGCAAGTGTGAGACTGGAGTTCAGATCCACAGCCTCTCCCCTCCCCCCATCCCAGAGGCCAGGTCTGGTGTCCTGCACCTGTGATTCCAGAGCTGGGAGGCAGAGACAGGAAGGTCCCACCTAACCAACATGGCAAGCTCCAGGTTCAATGACAGATCACATCTCTGAAAATTCCGTAGAAAACAATAAAGGAAAACCCCCAACATGCACTGGTGAATGCACGCACAAACACGCGTGCGCACACATGCAGATGTCACACACATGCAGAGAGGAAGAGAAGGAGAAGGCGAGCTGGCAGCTGCTAGGTTGGAATCATTCTCTGCCGGGACTTTATAATTTCTGATCTTTTTGTATGTGAGAGGGGTTGCACATGTGTATATGGGGTTCATATGTGCATAGGTGCATGTTGGAGGGGTACATATGTGTTCAAGTGTGTGGCTATCAGAGGACAAGCTGGAGTGCCATCTCTTGGTGTCTTCCATTCTTTCCTTTGAAATGGTGTCTCTCACTGGCTTGGAACTGCATCAAGTAGGCTGGTGTAGATGGAAACTGACAGCAGAGAACTGTCTGCTTGTCTCAGCATTTCTGGGATTACACGTGCACACCAGCTCATCTGGCCTTTTACATAGGTTGTAGGGATCAAACTCAGACTCTTGTTCTTGCAAAGCAAGCGCCCTGCTGACTAAACCATCACTCCGGCAATGTGCCCCCCAGGTGAGAACCACTAACTGCTAGTACTGACCCCTCATTTCACAGAGGAGAAAAGTGAGGCAAGGAGAGATTTGCATGCCAGTTCCCACTGACCCACACATCTGTGCATCTGTTGCTCAATATGTACTGAGCACATACGGTGTCAGGCTGTGACTAAACGCTGATGGTAAAGCCTAGTGAACTGGTTTGAGTCTGAATCTCCAGAACCCAGGCCTGGAGCTTGGAGCATGTTTCTGTTATCCCAATACTCATACAGGGAGATGGGAGGTAGAGAGATGGAAGACTCCCCAAAAGACTGTGGGCCAGCTAGGCTGGCATACAGAGCGATGAACAACAAAGAGAGACTCAGTGGAAGGCTTCTGACCTCTGCATGGGCGCCATAGGCTCAAACTCATACACAACAAAGCCCACAGGAAAAGAGAGAGAGAGAGAAAAAGGAAGGAAGGAGGGAGGGAAGGAAGGAAGGAAGAAAGGAGGAAGGAAGGAAGGAAAGAAAGAAAATATTGACACCTGGATCTGTTTACAGACTAAATCAACCATAGTTGACATATGCAACTCGGGTGTCAATAGTTAAAAGCTGCTCAGGGGTTCCAAGGCAACCAGATTTGTGAAGCAGTGAGGTAGGTTCAGGAACATTCTATTCTCTACTTAAAACTCTATGGACTTTTTAAAGGTCTAACATATAGCCCAGGCTGGCTGTGCACTTACGATCCTCCTGCCTCAGTCACTGAAATTCTGGTACAGTGGGAATGGACCTATTATAAAATGACCAAGGCCTCAACTCTACCTCCTCGGCAGATGAAGGTAAGAAGAGATGACTGGGATGGATGAGAAAACAGCCACCTGTGGGCACGCCTGGTGCAGCTCTGATATCCCATTCCACTAACGGTGGCATTATTTCATTGTCACTGATGGTCAGGTGAACAGCAGGCTCAGAGAAGTTAGATGAATTATCCGCAGCGTGGAGCTAGGACCTGTCACAGGATACTGCCCAGCAAATCGTACCTAAATCTCCCCACCCCCATTTCAGAATTAAGAGGCAAAAGATTTATGTTTCTCTGGAGTGCAGGAAGGTGAACACAGGGAGAGCACACAGAGTGTGAGATTAGGGGAGGAGGAATTCTCTTAGCCTCCACTCCTCTCCAACTTGACAAAGGACAATCTGACTCCCTGAGGCTTCCAGCTGTCAGAGATGAGCCCTGATAAGGGCCTGGGGCCTCCTCCTTGAATCTCTTTGTTCCAGCGCCCATCCCATTAGAAAAAGGTCACACATCTTTGGCCCCTTTTAATTTCAGGGGTGGAGAGGTAAGAGCTGAGTCAGGGAGCCGTGCAATTATGAGCAATTACTTAAACGGCTCTCAGACAAGCTCTGGCCCTCCACCAGGAGCAGAGAGGCCGGTGTCTGGGCTTTGTAGGCCTGGAAGATGGGACGTGGGGAAGAGGGGGTGGTCAAAGCCACCCCACGGGTATTCCCTGCCACTGAACTGGCTGACACTAACCAGCCGTGCTGCGCAAGGGAACTATTCACTTAAAAGTCATCGCTTTCTTTACTTATCTGCTTCTAAAGAAACAAATCTATTAGCGGCAAGAAATCACTGCCACAGCTCTAAGTGCTGTCCCTCCTGGAAAGGCCAGAGCTGGGGGCTCTCTCCAGTCACTGCCTCCCCTGCTCCCTGGCAACAGCTCTGGATGGCTCAGGTCAGGAGTGTCTCTGGCCACTACAGATAACAAGAGCCATTACATTCCAGATTCTTCCCTAACCTCCTCCCTCCCCTCCCTTCCGCCAAAATCCCAACCCCAATTTCTCCCTGGCAGATCAAAGGCAGCCCAAGCTATAGAAGAGCTCACTCGATCAATAAACTCTTGACAGGGGAATAAACAGACCTATCCAATAGTTCCCACCAACTAGCTTCCTTTCTTTCTTTCTTTCTTTCTTTCTTTCTTTCTTTCTTTCTTTCTTTCTTTCTTTTTCTTTCTTTCTTTCTTTCTTTTTCTCCAGTGCTGTGCCTCTCCTTCACTTCTGAAAACCCTGGAATTTTAGAGTGGAGTTTGAAATTTTCCGGTCTTCACTTGTCAAAGCAGTAGTATATATATATATTTGTATTTGTATATATATATATATATATATATACAAATACATATATATATATATATACATACAAATACAAATATATATATACAAATACAAATTTCTTTACACATAAACTGAGTTGACAGTGAGCAACTCAAGTGAGTCTCTGCTGACAACGGGGCCTGTAGTGAGAAGTGAACATGTATCTCACACGGCTCATCCTAAAGAACTCAAAGTGCCTCAGAAAGGAAGACGGACGCTGACTCAGAAAGCACAGAACCAAATAAGGCTGGATTCAGGGTGCTAAGGGCATGGCCTGTGACAGAAACAAGAATTCTCATTTTAAAGTCCAGTTCCACGGATTAGTCTAGCACTTTTTCATGCTTGGTTTTCTATGTTTTTCAATGGGCTGTTTGCGTTGTGGTTTTTGTTTCGTTTTGCTTTTGAGAAAGGGTCTTGCTCTGTAGCCCAGGCTGACCTGGAATTCACCATGTAACCAAGGCTGTGCTCAGCTAGAGCTCCTCCTCCCTAAGACTCCTACAAGCTGGGCTTGTAAGCATGTACCCAGTTTGTTTCTTTGATTTCTAACCCTCTAATCCATAATATTGGAGAAAAGAACCTGGACAAATGATCTTTACAATGGCCTCCAGGTCTCTTTGGAAAACAACCACCTAGACTTCTCCTTTACCTAATAGATGGTGTTTACACACCTGTTCTCTGACCTTAATACACAACAGGAATAAAGTCTGGCAGCTTCCTCCTTTGCATGACCTGTACGTGTTCCCTGAAGCATCATTCGGTCTGGGAATGCATGGTGAGGTCTGCTGGAACTGGCCATACCCACACGTGATCATATCAAAAAAGACAAGGCAGTTGGTGATGCCAGGAAGTGAGGAGAGTGGGGGAAGGGCTCCATGTCTTGGGCCACTCCCACAGGTACAGCCCTGTAGACGGGCTGCACCAACGGTACATAAAAGCCCCAACCAGGACCATCTGTGTGTTCACCTCCACCACACAGTTAGACTGACCTTGCCCATTTCTCCAGAGCTCCTTTTTCTGAGACACAGAGCAAAGTGCCTAACAGGCCTGATCAACTCAAGTCTTCATGAGAGGCCCATGAGGCAGACACCAGTTAGCACCTGGATCTACCCAGAGACGCTGGGGTCTGAGCACAGCCATCTGACTCCAAAGTCAGAACTCAAACAACAGTTCCCCCATTGACCGACCATCTCCAAGTTCAGCTAAAGGCAATACCTGTCTCTGGATGTGCCTCTCCATCTGAACTTGCATGTGGCCTCAGCAATGTTATTTTCTTCTTACATTTTAAGTGTTTTCCTCTTCTTTCTTGCAATTTTATTAAGTCAGAAACAAACACCTATCCTAACAAAATAGCTCCCAGAACAAATCTACCAGGAACCTAGAAATAGCTTGTTTGATTCCGAGTGCCCATTCTGTGTCTTGTGACCTTAGGGAACACAACTTTTATATTTCCCTTCATTTCAAGTACAACATTTCAAAGCCCTCGACATTATTTATTAATATGCCTGTCCCCCAACAGGACTGAATCCTTTACTTATTTCCCTCCTCCCCTCTTAGCACAGTGATTTGCACTAATCCTTGGGGGACAGGAAGCCTTTTGTTCTGTTAAGGTGGCTTGAGTTCAATGACTGCCTTGCTGGCCCTCTCAAGTAGTTCCCTGTGAGAGCCTGAGGTCAAAGAGCCTTTGGAAACATGCTCAGAGTACTTGCACGCGCTCACAGGACTTTTCAGCCCTCTACACACTCAGCTGGAACTGTCTACTTGCCTGAGGACAGAACATGGCTGTTAGGCTAAGTCAGTCCACGCTGCTACTCCACCTTGGTCAGAGCCCTTCAGCCAAATGGGTAAGGGAGGAAAAAGGGACAACAAAACAAAACAGCCAAGCGGAAGGCAGACTCTTGTCTCTGTGAAGAAGATCAAATCAATCCCCTTTCTCAGTTCTGTACAGCTTGGACAAGGTCGCATAATATGGCAAGTGTAGACATGTTACAATGCAATCAAAGGATTTGGGGATTGGGCTGAAGAAAGCAGTGGATGGACTGAGGTATCTTGGCAGGAGAATTAGTTTAATGAGTTCTAATGGAAAATAACTTGTGGAATATGCTTTTCCATGAAACTTCTCAAGTACAACAGGGTTCCTTCTATTCCTAATATATCTACTTTTTACCTTATGTCTGGCCTGTTCTCTTTCTTTGGAGTCTAAAGGGCAAAAAGTCACCCTTCAATGGACACTCTCACCTTGAAGAACTGTGAGAATTTAGATCTTAAGTATCCCCAAAAGCCTGTTGAAAGCCTAGCTCCAAAATGCACCTAGATGCAGAGGTTGGGACTTGGGCAGATGGCTGGATCAGGAGGGCTGTGACCCTCATTGGGGTGCAGGCCTATCTGGAAGAAGCAGATCACTGGAGTGTGCCCTCAACTGATAAGATTTGTTCTAATCCCTTTCCTGCTCTCCTGCCACACGACTCTTCTTCACCACAGACCCAGAAATAACAGAGTTAAGAAACCATAGAATGACACCTCTAAAACCATGGGCCAAAATAAGCCTTTCCTCCTTGCATTCATCCGTGCAGGTGTTGTATTGCAGGTCCTGGCGGCCCACTAACAGAGAGTCTGGATATGGACACAGTTGCATCAATCATCTCACAAAGACCTTGGTTCACACACTCTGCCCTCTCAGAGGCCAGAAGTGTCAGATCCCCTAGAGCTGGAGTTACACAGGCAATCATAAGATGCCCAAAGTCTGCGCTGGGAACTGAACTCAGATTTTCTGGAAGAGCAGCAAGTGCTCTTAGCCTCTGAAGCATCTCCAGCCCTTGCATCTAGTTTTTACATGGGTTCCAGGGATCTAAACTCAGGTTACCAAGGCTACCAGGCTACAGCAAACACTCTGTCCATGAAACCATCTTCCCAAAACTTCCAGCCCCCCTCAATCAATATCCGTCTCTGTATCTCTCTCCCTCCCTCCCCTCTCTCCTCTCTTTCCTACTATGAAGTTCTGTATCTGCTTTCCACTCATTCTGCCTTCTTGAGGCAGGCAAGCATAGGGAACAGCTTAGCAACCTGGGATGCACACACACATCCTCTTGTAACATGCACCTAGCAACCTGTTAGCAACTTAGGACACTTATTTGTATCAAGATACACATATATCCTACTCCAAAAAATTGAATGTTTCTCCTCCCCTTGACAATCATCAAAATCTCTCATTTCGTATAGTCTTTATACAAATATATTTGGATATATTCTGGATAGATAGGTAGATAGATAGATAGATAGATAGATAGATAGATAGATAGATAGATAGATAGATAGATAAAAAATGTAGGGAACAAATCTGGCCTAGACTGGTTTTAGATGTATGAACAATAAGAAAAACCTGTGTTCTCTAAGTGAACTTTAAGGAGAAATCTCTATTTACCATCTTATGCCTATACATAATTAGGTATGGATATGATTAAAGTTAGATGCATTATGGAAAAAATAAGCAAAATGATAAAAAAGACTTATGTGGCTAGAGAGATGGCTCAGAGGTTAAGAACACTCCGTGTTCTTCCAAAGGCCTTGCGGTCAATTCCCAGCAACCACATGGTGGCTCATAACCATCTATAGTGAGATCTGTTGTGCAGGCAGAATGTTGTATAAATAATAAATAAATCTTTAAAAAAAAGAAAGAAAAGAAAGAAAAGGGCTTATATAATCCAAGCTGTCAATCAAAACAAAGGCCCACCTATACTCTACCCTTTAGCAAACAGACTACTCTTTCTTGAGATCCCCATAAAAGCACCAAACAACAATCAGTACTCACTTTTTTGGGCTCTCTGTTACTCTTGACATTTTATTTCATTCTGTTCTGTACTGTTGCTTTGCCATGAATGATAAATAGTTATGCTACTTTGCAATCTGTGTGTTTCATTATTTCATCCTCAAGTAAGACACCAAGAAGGAATGGAAGGACAATGTTCCTCTCAAGATCGGTAGATTATCTAACAAAACCCCTAACACCAGGAATGAGAAATCTTCTTTGGAGTTGTTAATCAATATTGTCCAGGAGACTTCCAAAAAAATTATAGGGTATTGCCATTAGCCTGGGTAGCCTCCTAAAGATGAAAGGTAAGTCTTTATTGCTGAAGACACCATGTACTTCTGACACAAGATGCAGAGGATCTGACCAGATCTGATTTTCCCTGGGGACTAGCAGAAGGCTTCATGCAAGCTTCCAAGAGAGGGAAGCAACCAGCACTCCTGCTCAGCTCTGGTGCTTATGAACCACAATGCCCAGCATGGCACCATAACCCTAAGGGCACAGTAGTGGCACTTACATCTTGGCAGTCACCAACAGCTCTCTAATAGGACTAAAGCTCCACTCAACAGAGGAAAAATTTGTGTCTTGTTGCTGTTAATTTAGTGGCCTGGGCTACTAATGTTTATCATTAGTCCTATAATTATTAGTGGTTTTGTCTAACCTGCTATTATAATCAATAAAGGACACAGACACCTCATAGATTTTAGCACAACCTTGTATCACCTGGGACTGTTAACCTCCAATCTTTCTGTACCTCCCAGCCCCATCCCAGGCTACCTCCCATTCAATAATTCCATAAACACTTGCTTATTCTTCATCTGGGCTGCTTCCTCCATCCATGCCAGCCATGTGCTTCCTCCTTCTTCCTCCTCCTGTGCTGTCCCTTCCCAAGATGCTCCCCTGTCCTCAAAGCCCTCAAAGCTTAGCCACTCCTACCCCATTTGCCCTGCCCAGGTGTGTCAGCTTTCTATTGGTCAACCAGGAATACATTTTTAGGCAAGGTTACAAACATCATTTTTGGGTATGCCAGTGTCTGCTCATAAAAGACAGCAAGCAGACCTTGGGGAGCAAATTACTTAACAACCAAATACAAAGCACCAGGCCATGCTGTTACGGTGTCTGCTACTGGAAACTGTGCCAGGGCTGATGATGTTATGGATCTTGGAGGAGATGCTACAAATATACAATAAATAAACAAATGAATAGACAGACAGACAGACAGACAGATAGATAGATGGCACAAGTAAACCAGCTCAATCCCTAAATAAATTCTAAATATTTGTCCTTATACCCTCAGATAAATGTAGTTCTTACTCCTCATCAAGGAAACTTCTCTTTGCAACAGACGGAGACTGATACAGAAAACCGCAGCCTATCCAAATGCAGACTTAGGTACATTTGCAATGAAACTCTGGCACCTAAGGCTCGGGGATCATTGAAGAAGAGGAAGCAGAAAGATTGCAAGAGCAAAAGGAATAGGAAGTTTGCTAAGAGAATATGTCTCCTAAAAATGCCTACAGTTATGTTTATAAAGTCTCGCCAACATGGTCCCTACCCAAAACCAGAGCAAGGACAAGGCCAGTAGACATGTTAACCTGGAAGGGAAAAGCCCACAGGGCTCACCCCCAGGCAAAAGAGCACAGGCACCCAAAGAAGGCTGAGAACCTGAGAAGCAGTCTGCTCCTGGAAAGAACACACCAATTGATTGTCCAGTACCAAATGCTCAGCCCTGAAAACATACAGAATTCTGGCCTGGGCACTGGCACATCAGCCTACAGGACAGGCTACTGTGACCTCTCTACATACATTAGGGAGACCTACTGAGAAAGAGACTCATCATTCTATAAACACTCCCAACCATGAATGTGTACCCCGCTCTGGGATGCAAACACCCAAACCCACTAATGCTCCCAAACCTGAACTTGTCATGGCAATGCTCTAGCTGGTCACAGAACAGCTATTCAAATGGCCTGTGGTTCCTAACACATAAAACAAATTCAGAGTTTGGGGAGAAGGGGCCAATTCTAACTCCAAGACTGAAATTATAACTGTCTGCTACATCCCTGGGTTTTTTTTTCTTTTTTCATTATTATTATTAGTTATTATTGTTATTATTATTATTTGTAATTTATTCACTTTGTATCCCAGTTGTAGCCCCCTCCCTCATCTCCTCCTGATCCCACCTCCCTTTCTCCCCTATCTTTCTGTCTCCCCTAGTCCACTGATATGGGAAGTCTTCCTCCCCTACTGTCTGACCCTAGCCTATCAGGTCCCATCAGGACTGCCTCGATCCTCTTCCTCTGTGGGCTGGCTAGCTTGCCCTACCAGGAAGAAGTGATTAAGGAGCAGGCAACTAATTAAGGCTAGTCAGAGACTGTCTGCTCTCCCCTTACTAGGGAAACATGGCCTGTTTTTAATCCAGGTCACTAGGAGCAGGAAACTCAGTGGCATCTGTATTTCAGGACAGCTGGCGCCACCGTTGTTTGGAAAAGTTCCAGCATTGGATGTTTTAGCCAACACTGGAAGGTAATGATTGGAACCACCTACAAATTGTGAGCTTGCGTAGATTTTACTAAATCTTGCCTTGATGTGCACTTACAAATTCCACCTATGTGAGAAAGGGTTCCAACCATGTGCTTTACTTACCAAATGCCCACGCGTTCTCAGGACTGAACTGTTCTGTTAAATGCCAATGGTGTCGCCTTATTCTTATGCTGTATGTGCATCAGCTACTTGCCCTGTTGCTATGACCAAACACTCAACACAAGGCAACTTAAAAGGGAAGGGTTTATTTTGGCTCACAGTTTAAGGGGATACAGTCCATCGTGTTGTGAAGAGATGCAGCAGGATTGTGAGGCTTGTTCATTTGAGGCCCAAGGACAAGGAGAGAGTACACAGGAAGTGGTGCTTGCCTATAAGACCTCAGGTCCCACCCCTAATGATTCGCTTTCTCCAGCAAAGCTCCAACTCCTAATAATTTCAACAACCTTTCAAAAAAGCACCCCAGCCGGGCACCAAGAATTCGAACACATGAATCTACGGGACATTTTATGTTGAAACTGTGAAAAGATGTTTCTTACAATGTCTTTCAACAGCTCCAAGTATCAGAAATCATTGACTAAACAGTTGCCCCCCCCCCCCATTCTCTTCTTAGTAAAATGGCTGTTTAAAAATCACATGATACAGAGTCCCAGCCCACTTACCCTGAAGGCCACTCCCCATCCCTTTCACCACATGAGTGAAAGTAATAGCAGTGAAAAACCAATGATTCCAACCCAGGGCCTGGCCAGCATTTCTCCTTTTATAACTACTTGAGCATGGCAGGCTCTTCCTATTAACTACATTACATCACCATTATCAAAGACGAAAGGAAATTAATTTTGTTTTTCAAGGCCTTGGCAATAACTCGGCTCTTTACTTCATCAGACATCTGCTTGTTCTTCTACACGTGTCATTTGTGAAGCTGAGTTTTCCTCACAACTCGATCCTGATCACAATTTATCACAAAGCAGTGTTTACTGGGGAGGCCATGCTGACTGACTTTTCTCTCTCCAAGCAGAAAGCGTAACACGAACTTAGCCAATATCATCATCTATATTTCATCTTCACATAGTTTTCTGAACTAAAAGAAAGAAGAAAAAAAAAAAACAGAGCCAACAAGACTGTCAAGAAAAAAATAACCACTCTGGTCTCTGGCTAAAATGTATTGCCAGCATCGCTGGGCTTTGTTTTAACAGATGGGCCTTTATCAGCAAACTATGTGGGCAGCTCACCAAGCTCCCCCAGGAATGAAGGAGTGGTCCAGTTTACTGGGGCTCTTATCTGCTCCCTTTCAGCCACATTTGACCACAGAATTCTAGGTGCTTTCTTTTTTCTTTTTCTTCATGTATTGATGTCAAGGATAAACTACGGAGAACCTTCCATTCTCTTACAATTAGCCAGTTCTGGGCTGATTGGTCAGCCCCTGCAGTATTTCTCAACCATGGGATGGGGGTTGGGGGACTGCAATGACTTTCCGGCACACAATGGCTTCCCTAACAGGCCATAGCTTTGATTAGAACCCCCAGAAAGCACGAAATATTTATTTTCGTGAATAATATCCTGGGGTCTTTCTCCTTTTGCTTGTCCTACCCCAAGCTACCCTTTCTTCCTCTCACTTCCTCCAGCGTTTGCTCACTCTTTGTTTCCATAATTCTGCTGGTAAATGGGGCGGGGAGGGGGGCTATTGTATCCTATGAATCACCAGCTCTAAGCTCTGCAAACTGACTTCAAGGAGTCCCAGAGAAATCCGCTACTTACCACATGTTCAGTAGGTGGACCTGGGTTTTTAGGTTTATATTTTTTATGAGGGAGAGCCGTGCCAAAACCAGAGATGAATGATGACTCTCAAGATTTTATTTTACCCTGAAAATTACTTTCACCTTTCCTTGTTGCAATTTGACATAATCATTTCCACAAGAATCAAATCCCTAGGCCTCAGTTTCTCTAAACCTATAAAAGGAGGTTGAATGAGACCCAATGTTGAATGTTCATGAGAAACACCTGGGGAGCTAGTTACGTATGCAGATTCCTGACTGTGTGCTCGAGCACACACACACACACACACACACACACACACACACACACACACCACATACACCACCTGTTCTGAAGCTGAGGTTTCCGTGTGAGACACAGGTCATTGCTTGGTCTGAAGCAGGCGGGCCTGACCCTCGAGAGCACAGGGCTGATAAGCCCTCAGGGGCTTCATCTGATAGTCTCACATAGAGATTTTTAAGAACTCCAACTTTAAAGGCTTCAGCTGTCCAAGCAACTCTCGTGTTTATTGACAAACCTCTCTCCGTCGGGAGTGACCTCCCTCGGCAGCCCCGCTGTCCGTTAATGTGCCTGCAGGACAACAGTTTGAGGCTGAGTGTGGCATGGACTGGAGTGGGATGGAGGCAGCGATGCCCTTCAGACACCAGTCAGCACAGAGCAGCCCAGTCGGGGTCCTCCCTGACTTCTCTGAGAAGCCACATTACTTTGGCGTAGGTCTGTGAGACAGGATCTCATGCAGTCCTATGAAGCCCAGGTTAGCCTTGAACTCATCCCTTCCGAGTGATGGGATTACAAATTTAATCCCGCATACAAATAAACCGCCACGGCACATGGAACTTTTCAAACCACCCATCTTAAACTCCAACACAGAAGGTGTGAGGCTGAGGCCGCC
Source organism: Pachyuromys duprasi (assembly GCA_028658305.1). Lineage (NCBI taxonomy): Eukaryota > Metazoa > Chordata > Mammalia > Rodentia > Muridae > Pachyuromys > Pachyuromys duprasi. Next base: position 26,019,249 of record CM053753.1, on the reverse strand, counting down.
GAGCCCCGGAGCCATGGTATACTGTGAGAGAACAGCTGGTGAACATATGGAAATCAGAGGCCCAGCAGCCACAGCCCCCTCACTAACAACCTGTGTGACCTTGACCAAGCAGTTTCCCTTCTCTGAGGTTTCTCCCTTGTGTAATTCAGACTCAGATTTTCTGGGGGCCTGGAGCAGGCCAGGAACCAGGCAGTAGCTCCGAGCAGTGGCCCCCAGTAAGCACGGAGCCCCAACCCTCGAGGGGAAACAAGGAAACGGAAATTGCAGTGTCAGGGAAACTGACTGGGCCACCAACACACACTGGGAGAAGAAAAGCCGTGCTGTTGGAAAGCCCTTGAGAGTCCTAAACAGCAGAGGAATGTATGCTCAGAAAGGACCACTCCGCTTTATAGTCCACACACCTCCACAAGGTGTGTGGAGATGCAGGGGTGTTCAGCTAGCAGAGGCTAGAACACACTGCTGTAACGAAGTGCTGCCATCTTAGAAGCTAATAAAGAGCAGAGCTCAGGGCCAGGCGGTGGTGCCACATGCCTTTAATCCCAGCACTGGGGAGGCAGGGGCATGAGGATCATACACAGAGAAACCCTGTCTCAATAAGCGATTAAAAAAAAAAAAGTTCGGGTTTCAATTTTGCATTATGTCCCCCCCGTATCGTCTGTCTCCTCTCTTCGTTCTGGGACCCAGGGACAGAGCAGCCTCTTTCTGAAACCATGGCAAGTGGCACCAGTCATCAACACCAGAGAGACCAGAAGAAACAGACAGGCTGCTGAGGATTTGGCTGGGGGAGGGTCAACTCGAGCTGAGCTGCCCAGGGAGGTATGGAAGCCACTGCAGAAGGCACCTCAAAGGCCATGACAAGAATTGCTGATGGATGTGGAGCACCGGTTTGACCGCCCCATGGTGAGCACATCTGGGTGCACGTGAAGTGGGCAGTTGTTACCCAGCGGGAGACCTGCAGTGAGGCTCAGTAAGGGGAGACTATTACTGTAGCCCTAGGTAGAAGAGGCCTGATTGTGGAGATGATTAACTGAAGAACAGCCCCAGTGCGTTGTGTCTACGTAAAAATTATCTTTAGGTTGGCAAAGAGGGCTCTGTGGGTAAAAGCGCCAGCCTTGTAAGCCTGATGACAAAAAGCAGGCTGAAGTGCCTCACATCTGTAAACCCAGGATTCCTACATCCAGATGGGAGACAGAGACAAGAGCATCACCTGGAAACTCGCTGGCCAGCTAGCCTGAGGACTCGGCAGCGCAGAAACGAGAGAGACTGTGCCGCAAAAAAAGATGCTTAATTTTGAAGCACCCAACTTCAAAGACATGGAGTTACTTTATCCATAAATCACACCTCTCTGTCTTCTCCTCCCCCAGTCTCATTTTCCAAACACACACACACACACACACACCAAGACTCTAAAAGCAGCAATAGCAATTACTGTTAACTTGACTTTAGATATTCTTCATCTTTAAGGAACTTTCCCCAAGGAGTTGATTTTCTGTCCGCTTGAGGAAGCCTTTGTTCCAGCAGACACACTTTAGGAACAGAGAAAGTAGCTGCACAAAAGCCAGGGAGCCGCAGTCTATCTGTGCAGATGCTATAGATTAATAGTCATTGGATCTGGGAATGTGAAATGAACTGATAAGGAAAGCTGTAGGTACCAGTGACATGGGGGAGAGAAAACTGACAGATCACCTGCTTCATAAGGTTCGACTCTTCAGATTTTTCAGAGAGGGAGGGAAAAGACCTTTAAGTGACATTTGTTCTTTCATGGCTTACATTAAACAATTTAATATATAACATGAGGGAGAGAATGTGATATAAACAATATATCCAGGAGAAAAAATAAATGACCTCAGTCCCAAGAGGCACTGTTCTACACTGGTGCTGTTGGCTATGCTGTAAGGAATGATGTATCAGTTTGACTTCTAGTCTGTATCTAAATATATCATGGCTGGTTCCTGGAGTGCATTAACCTATCTTGAGATTCAAGCTCACATTTTGCATTAATGTGGAAAGTATCCATCTGTTATCAGCAGAACCTAATTCTATACTGAAAAATGAGGTGTCTGCCGGGTACACTTCTATTTTAAGGTTTAAAGTCATTGAGAAAGCCAATCTAAAATAGAACTTTGGAATTAAACCATGATGTTTTTCATGGCAAGGATGTTGAAAGATAGCTGACGGGCATGTGACTCAGAGACATGGACTGGCCTCTAATTTCCAACCCTGCTTCAAGGACACCATTAGGAGTCCTCAATAGTGCTGTGAAGTTCTCAAAAATATTCTTAGAATACCTTTTTAAATAAGCATACCATTTTAGAAGAGAGAGAGAGAGAGAGAGAGAGAGAGAGAGAGAGAGAGAGAGAGAGAGCCAGCATAGGAGTGCTATGGCTCATGTGTACAGAGGTCACAGGGCAGCTTTTGGGAGTCAGCTGTTTCCTTCCACTCCTTCACCAGGACCTCTCTTGTCTCTGTTGTGCTGAGTACTCCAGGCAAGCTGATCCACAAGCTTCCTGGTGATTCTGTCTTTACCACCCACCTCACCATAGGCGGGCAGGGATGACAGATGCAAGCTGCCACACGCTGTTTTTATAGGTTCTGGGATCAAAGTCGGGTTGTCCAGCTAGCAAGGCAAGTATTTTTACCCAGTGATACATTGCAGCAGCAGAAACTTAACTTTTCAGTAACCATAATATTTGGGGTTAACCCTGAGTTAATTGTCCCCACTAATAAGGAAAAAAAATGTCCCAGAAACGCCACCATTTCAGCTTCTGAACCATGTTTTCCCAACTGTATCCTATCTACTTACAGGTCCCGGTTAAACCTGCTCTCTAGTAGATGCCATCTGAAAGCAAGCATCGTCCTGCCTGGTGCAGCTCACAAGCATCTGCTCCCTGAGGTAGCAGATTTAAAAGGAACTGGCCAAGCTGCATGCCCAAGACACCAAGGATGTTCCAAAAACTCATGGATTTTCCATGCCTAGGGCAGTGTTTGGCAACTGCCAGCTCTTAAAACACTCAGAACAACCAATGACTGGGTCAGCTTCTGTTAGGTATAAGCGAAAGGAGCCCAACCCTACCGAGTTCAACCAAAACACTGAAAAAGTAGACAGCCGTGGGAACTTGTCAGCTCGCCCAGCTAAAGCACTTTGAGTATCCATCTGACCCGAGGGACAGAGTGACCAGCCCAAGGATCTTGCCTCTGTGTCAGTGACATGCTTACAGATTGGATTTTATAGAAAAATGAAAACCTGGCTCCTCCAGATTCATTTTCCAACCACCTGAGCTCCAGGAAGACAAGGACTTCTTTCCCAGTGGTTTATTTCCATCACAAGTGATACACAGAGGGCATAGAGCCAGGCTGCATCCAGGAGAGGCAGGTCCCACTGCCCTGCACACACCCCACAAAGGCCTGCTTCTGAGGAAAATAGTAGGAGACACAGAGAGGGGAGACGCTGTGACACTTGGAGGCCATGGCGCTAACATGGCCTGCACAGAAGGACAGGAGGAAGAAGGGTTCCCTCTGTCTAGACTGGATTTAGAGCTCTGTAGAAGAGGTGTTCTTACCTGAGTCTTGGCTGGGCTTCTCATTCTGAGTGCGGGAAATGTATGCAGTAGAGGAGAGGACAGCCTGCACAGAGACCCACAGGACAGACAGTGGGGTGGTGAAGGAATTCTGAGAACAGCCAAAGAGCAAGCACCAGAAGCCTCAAGACAAGTGGGTCTGGACCTCACCTGGGAGTTGGGCATGAAGACCTTGAGGCTAGTCTAGGCCAGCCAGAGCTTTATTCTATTTACCACTAGCTAGACTTATTTTTAGAAAGACTCTTTTACCATATGGCTTTGGGTGTGATCAAAATTTATAAAAATGATCTTTAAAAAATGTCACCCCAAAAGCTTTGAATGCGTGCTCCCTGACAGGCAGCTTTGGGGAGCTATAGAGCCTTTCAGGGGCCTAACCAGGAGAAATAGGCCAGTAGACTTGAACCTTTGAAGGCTGTAGTTTAACCCCTGGATCCAACCTACTCTTAGCTTCCTGGTCCGTGTGTGTGTGTGTGTGTGTGTGTGTGTGTGTGTGTGTGTGTTATGTATGTGGGTATGTGTATAAGTATTTTTCTGAGCTACTTATGAATAAATTCATACAACATGGCCACTTGTCCTTAAAAACTTCAATATGTAGCTTCTATTTTCTAAGAACAGGAATAGTCTCTTTCATAACTACAATATAGTCACAGTGTCAGTAAATTCGTGAGTGATGTCATACTCTATCACAGTCCAGTTTTGTCAATTGACCCAAACTCATCTGCAGCATTTCCCCTCTGCAGGGTCCAGGTTAGAGCCTCATATAGGAGGTGCTTGTGACAGCTTTTGGTCATCTCTAATCTGGAGAGCTCCGTGGCCCTTGCTTGTCTTCACCGGCATTTCTGAACAACAGTCCGCATCCACTTTCCCCTTCACCCGGGATTGTCTCCTCCTGCTGAGATTTGGGTTGTTTTTCCCAGAAGAAACAATACAAGAGAAAGCTGTGTCCATCTTAGAGCTCCGCTGCTGGCAGGCCACAGAGCCCAGCCCTTTATTTGCAACGGACACTAGCTTTGATCTCCAGTCAAGGTGATTTGTATTTCTCTGCTGTAGATATGACTATCATTTTTCACATTGCTATTAATAACTAATCTGGAGACAAATTTTAGGATTAAACAAATGCTCTGCTTCTTGTGAAAGCCTCTCTTCCAGATTTAGCGTCTTTCAACGATTACTTCTAGAAGCAATTTTTACCTTGATAGCTGCAAAATCAGCCATTCTGCAAATGGTCTCTAGCTGGGCTCTTTCCACATTTATTTATTTATTTATTTATTTATTTGTTTGTTTGTTTGTTTGTTTGTTTGTTTATCTTGTTTACAGTGTTCTGTCTGCATGTATGATGGCATGCCAGAAGAGGGCACCAGATCTCACTATCTGATGGTTGTGAGCCACCATGTGGTCGCTGGGAATTGAGCTCAAAACCTTTGGAAGGGCAGCCAGTGCTCTTAACCTCTGAGCCATCCCTCCAGGGCCTCTTTCCACATTTATTAACAGATACTTGGCACTCCTGTACCAAGGTTTCCATTCTCCAGGGACCTCTTTATTTACCTGTAATGTTAACAGTGTGAGCATTTGAGTTCTTTTGTCTTCAATGTTCTGTAATTCGTTGCTGCCTTTACTGTTACGATTATCTCTGATTTAACCATTAGGAATCCTTTTCATGCCGGCTACGTATCCTTATGACATTGATAAGATGTGGCTTGGATGTATCCCTTCAAGGTTTGTGTGCTAGAAAATTGATCTTGATGTGTTGAGACAGGAGAGCCTGTAAGAGGTGGAACCAAGTGGGTGGTGGCTGGGTGTCTCTCAGAAGGGACTAACATCCTTCTGCAGGATTTTGTCCAGGCTCCAAGAGTGACTTGTGGTAAGAGTGTGGCTGGCCTCTGAACTTCTCTGGCTTCCTGTCAAAATACTTAAGTGCTCTCACATCTTTCCACCGCTGTGATGCCACTGGCCACGAGGCCCTCTCCAGTGCCAAGCAAAGGCTTAATTCCATCCTATGGAACCTGAAAAACTGGGAGCTAAATAGTACTCTTTGTTTCATAAACTGCAAGAGCTTGAGTATTTTCTTATAGCAGCAGAAGACAAACTAATATTACAGTCTATACCACGCTTTTAAAAATTATCCAGTACCTGCTGCAGCCATGGGATCAACCACCTCCTCAAAGAACCCTGACTCCTTTGAGTGGTGAACAGTATAAGAGACCATGATGGGTGTGCCATGGCCTGAAGTGTCGTTGCCTCCTGGCCTTTGAAGTGGACAAAGCTATGAAGTAGACATGTTTATATGCAGCTACATGCAACACTCATCTACACACACAGCTGAATCCACATCAAAGCATCTGTTTCCAATTGCTTCCTTCCTTCCAATTGTCTTTTCTTTCTTCTTTTATTGTTATTGTTTATTTTTAGCCTATGGCTGTTTTGCCTGTGTGCATATCCATGTGGTACCTGCATGCCTGGTGCATCGAAGCCAGAAGAAGGTGTCAGAGCCCCTGGGACTGGAGTGACAGGTGCTTGTGAGCTGCCATGTGGATGCTGGGAATGAAGCTTCTGTCCTCTGGAGGAGCAGCCAGTGCTCTTAACCACTGAGCCATCTCTTCATCCACATATGGTGACTTCTCCATTCCACATAAGCATCTGTATGAGTCTACAGCTCTTTGTTCCCAACAGCATAGGCCAATCTCCTAATTACTCAGTTCAGTGATACCTCAAATAATTTCATAATGGCTTTTCTCTAAAAATGAACCTACTGTGGACAGTTCAAGATTTACTTCCTATTCATCCCATCTCCTACCCTGCCTTAAACTGTCAGTGTGTGAAGGTATCGTATCCACAGAGGTCACTTCTCCCAGGCCTCCTCCATTCTACTGTAGCAGGATTTTTCACTTGAAACACAGTTAAGTTCTGTTTCTGTTCCTCTTCATGATGTGGGTACTGTTTTGTCTTCTAGTTCGCGCTGATTTGATTTCATTTTTTGATTTACCTTTACTCCTTGATTATGTTTATTTAGGTGTATCTGTGGATGTGTGTGGGCACCTGTGAGTACAGATGCCCACAGAAGCCAGAAGAGGGAGTCAAAGCTCCTGGAGCTGAAGTTACAAGAAGTTGTGAGCCACCTGGTGTGCCAACTAGAGTGAGAATTCTCTGGGAGAGTAGTATGCACTCTTAACAGCTGAGATATCTCTTCCACCCCTGGTTTCATTTGTTTAAAAACTGTATTTTATTATACACACACACTCACACACATACACACACATACATACACACACACAATCAGTTTGCTTCCAGAAGTCAAAACTGTGCAGAGAAGAGCCATGGTAAAAAAAAAAAAATTGGCCGTGTGGCTTAGTCCTAATGTTAAATGAGTAGGGATAACAGAAGACGTGCCAATTAGCCATAGAAAGGAAAGAGCCTCAGTATGGTCAGGAGTTAGCTCTCAGGGCAGCTCTGCCATCCACAGGGAAAAGAAATCGCTGTGTAGACGGGGAGCAAACTCACCCAATTTCCAGGCTGGCTCATGTGGCAAGATGGAGCCACACCTCTGCAGGACAGGAGACACAGAATGTTTGGACGGGACGGCAACGAATTCTGGCCAAGCGTATCTTCTGGAAGCCAGAAGAAGCAACACGGAATGGGAACTGGGAAATAGAAGCAGCAGGAAACCCAAGAAGGGCCAAGGAAAGCTGCAGGGCAGAGGAGCGCTTGGAGCGTGCCCTGAAGTCAGTCTTGGAGCTGCCTGTCTCTCACTGGCCCATTACCACAGCCACAGGGACGCCAACTCGCAAAGCCCGCGGTCCATCGTCCTCAGTGGGTCCTTTACTGCCACCTCCTAACTCAAGGACTCCATACCAATTGGCTCCTCATTCTAAGCCTTGACTTTTCCTCTGGAAGATGGAGAGGGTGACATGTCACCTAGCAGTGTTGTGGGTGTTGCAAGCTTACAGAAGGCAAGTGGCTGCCACAAACCCCAACTCTAAAAAGTACTCAACAAGCAGCTGCGTTTCCACACACACACTACCACTCAACTTCAGGTTCTTAAGATCCCACCCTCCACCCCCCCACTCCCCACCTTCTACCCTATGCTTTTCTGTAATCTCTACAACACACTACTTCAGTGGTTCTTAAACCTGGCCACACATTAAAATCCTATGGGGAACTTTAAAAAAAATACCAAGACTCAGGCCTCACCACCCAGAGAGTCCTGTTTAATTCATCTGGGGTAGAACTCAGCGTTGGTATGCTTTTTATAAAGTGCCAAGGCGACCATACGGCAGAGCTTGACAATGTCACTGCCTCACTTCCTGGATCCGAGGATGGGCTCCTTGATGTTGGGCCTCCTCTCAGCCCCCCTGACAGGACTTTCGGCTAGAACAGACAGCTTAAATTGTTCGCTTTCTACCCCAGACACCAGAGCATAAAGCAATATGTTATCTTTTGGGAAGGTCTTTCCCAAGAAACGTAAATACCACCTTCCCCCAGAGGAGGAGAGGAATGTTCTTCCCCAACCAAAAGAAACCTGGTCCTTTCATACCCACCCAGGCAGAAAGCAAAATACAGCTGAGCTTGGTCAGTGTAATCTCAGTCCAGAGGGCAGGAGCCAGCAAGGAATGCAGCACATCTTTCCATGGGTGCGGGCCAAGTACCCCACCAGCTTACGGGCTGGGGGCTCCCACAGCAAGGGTACTGAAGAAACCATAGCTGATAGGTTGTCAGTCCCTCAGAAGTCCCAAGAGGGTCTGGGGAAATGACTCTGTGGATAAAGCCCTGCACAAGCATAAGGATCAATGTGATGATTACCAGAACCTGTATAAATGCCAGTAATCTCACCAGTCAGGAGGCAGACAGAGCCCCTGGGCAAGCTGGCCAGCTAGACTAGACACAAAGATGCACATATAAACATGCATACATACATGAATACACACATACATGCAGAAGGAAGGAAGGAAGCTCCCAAGAACTACTATCTGCCACCTAAGCCAGAATACCCATCAAACATGTGTGCACTCATGCTGAAAGTCAGTCCTTCAGTCAATTCCAAGCTGATCTGAAGACATTTTACCCATGAATACACAGACCTGCAGCAGAAAGCCACAAACTCCAGAGGCAAATACTACAAGTGTTTCTAATACATCTCAGTCCAGCTCAAGGCCTTCAAATTAACATCCCCAAGGTCAGAAATGAGTCACTGTTTTTAAAGATCAGGTTAGCAATAGGTTCTCATGGGTAAAGTTAGAACTATTTAGTACATCTGCTAGCGACAGTTGTACTAACCCAGCCCTGGTGTGAATGAGGTTTTCCATTTGCCCAGCACTCAGGGACATTCCACAGAGTGGGATCCCTTGGGGCCGTCCCAAAGGCCGAGGACCTTCTGCTTCCTCCTCCTCTGAATACTAAAGGGTTCCAGGCTTCTGCTGGCAGCCACAAAGGTAAAAGCAGAGCTCATTCTAGAATCCTGCTGTCTGCCTTTCCCAGAGGATGGCAGGATTCCAGAAATATCACAGAATCCTGAAGGCCTCAGTTGGCTCCCTTTTCTCTATAATGTTACCTCGGCCCTTCTGCCTCCAATAAAAAGGAACCAAGCTTTTGTCTTAGCGCCTCAACCATGAAGGATGTCTGGGTGTTAGTGTGAACGAGGCTTACCACTTGTCCTTCAGAGAGCATATTTGGACTGTAATGATGTTGCCTGGGAAGAGTCTACGGGGTGCACCCTCCAATGTGTCAGGGGACCTAACACTTAAAGCCTTGCTTTATGGCCGAGAAGAAAGCTGAGGTGCAGGCACTGCATGACACCTTCCAGACTGCACATGCTCAGAACACTTACCCCTCTCTTCTCCCTCTATGTGGAAAATGAGCAGTCTTTCTGTCATCCTGAATATGGGTCTAGAGTAGCGCTTCTCAATCTGTGGGTGGTGACCCCTCTTGGGGGTCAAACAACCCTTTCACAGGGGTCACAGATATTGACATTACGATTCATAACAGCAACAAAATTATGGCTGTGAAGTAGCAACAAACTAATTTTCTGGTTGGGAGCCAGCACAGCATGAGGAACTGTATCAAAGGGGCGCAGCATTAGGAAGATTGAGGAGCACTTCTGGAGAGGTGCGTTCTGAGCAGAGAGTGGGGAGCTATCAGAAACAAGGTTCCAACTCGGTGCTTATCACCCGCTCGACATTTGCCTCTCTCAGCACCCACAATCTTTAGAATATTCTAGTAGTTCCAAAGCCTTTTCTGCTCAACTTCTGCCCTCCCGCCACCAATCCCGTATCCATCCTTCTTGTTCCTGGCTGATTACCCACCCCTCAGCCATCCCTCAGGAGGAGAACCCTGAACCCCCTACTGTGAAGTCAGTTGTCCTTATGAGACTGAGGACTGCCAAGGACTCCCAAGTGGAGTCGTAAGAGCTACAGAGTCTGGTCCTCCAGGATGAGTCCTCCCCATCACAAATCTTTTAGGCCCACAACACCCATGGAGGGCAGATTTCACTCTTGACTTCTCCCCTGAAAATATCATTATTATTTGGTCAAAAGAAAAAAGACATTCATATTATATGAACTGATCAAGCAACCTTATCATGAGAAAGAAATGGGTCCCCCAGTCGCCTCGGAGAGAGCTTCTCGCTCCTTAGCACAACTCCGCAGTGCCGCACAGTGGCACTGAAGGGCTAGGGCTGTTCCCATACTTGCCACACTTCCTGACTGATCTCACTAGGACCAAGTGCAGGCATCTTTAGAAACAAGGAGTCACACTGTGGAAGCCTGCATCCCGGGTATGCAACTTTTGATATTGTACTGCCAATTAGACTTGAGCTGTGTAATGCCTGAACCTCAGAAAAGTAAAACTTAGTCAGTCTGCATGGTGATAAGACTAGGTCCAAGCAGGCTACCACCTCACCACCCACAGTCTGATGAGAAAAGGACTTCAGCCGACCTTTTATGTGGCTGAAGCCACCTCCCAAGCACTTGATGCTTCTGGATTCCTCGCTAATGGGTTTAGCAGAGCCCTTGCACAGGACAAAAGAGAGTCCACCTGGACTGGAACTGGGGGACTCTGATCTGTTCTTTGCAACTTTGTATTACTGTCACACTTCCTGGAAGATGTCTGGCAGACCTGAGAGTTGGCATGTACCACTTAACAGTACCTTTTAATTTCCCTTTTATGTACCCCAACAAGATGAGGCATTTCCTGCCTTGCCACAAGCCATGGCCCCAGGTCAAACATCTCCCCTCACATTTTGTTCATCAAAGAACAGGAGAAAATAATCATGGTAAATTTACACAGAGAAGACATCAAAGATCCAGCTGAGCTGGACCTAATGACAGCTCAGCGGAGCCGTGGGACGGAGGGAGAGCTCCGTACGGGAGGTCCCCATCACCCTTCCTCTGGGCTGTTCTCCACACCATGAGGAGTACCAGGTGCTTGCACATGGAGATTTAAGCCAGATGGCACACAGGAGGTATGGGGCCCACCTAAATGACTGACAATGGTTTAGCTAATGAAAATCTCTGAGGACAGAAATATCGCTATGGAGGCCGTCTCTCTCTCTCTCTCTCTCTCTCTCTCTCTCTCTCTCTCTCTCTCTCTCTCTGTGTGTGTGTGTGTGTGTGTGTATGTGTGTGTTCATGTGGATGTACTTGTGTGAGGGTATACTTGCACATGTGTACACATGTGTATGGAGGTCAGAGGTCCCCCTAAGACGTCATCCCTCGGGCTCTGTTCACCTTGCTTTCTGAGATGGTCAGTAATCTTCAGAAGCCTGCCTCTCCCTCCTCGGTGAGAGGATTGCAGCACATGCCACCACATGCCACTACCTATTTTACACGGGTCTTTGCTGTCTCAGATGTTCCCTCAGCCTTGGGCTCCTTAAATTCCCTAGCTTTCGGAAGAGCGTGCTCATCCCAGGGAATAGTTCTGACCCCGCTCTGCATTTGCCTAGCCGACACTCAATTGAGTGTTTAAACAGACATAAGAAAATATGCTGGTGATCTCAGTGGTCGAAACCCACTGTGCACACTTACAGTCTACAATGATGGCGACAGAGAAACATGACCTTTCCTTGAGCCTCAGCAGAGCAACACCCAAGGACATGCTAGGGCACATGTACCTGGGTGATTTTTCACAAACTGGAGAGCTCCAGCCACTCAGCCGTTCTGAAGGAGGAGCACACCAGCAGAGCACTGTCATTGCTGCCTGAGGTGACCACCATGCTGGCCTCTAACAACCTGGAGGAATTCTGCCTGTCTCAAACATGATGAAGGGACTCAGCAGATGTATTCTTTTGTATCGTTTGTGAGACTCAACTATGTTACCTGCACTTAGTCTGTCTGTTGTCATTACCATGCAGCTCTGTTGATGTTCTTATACAATCATGTAATTTTCCATCATACTGTTTGTTGACAGGTATTTGCGCAGCAGACAGTTTGGGGCTGTTATACGCTCTCCTGTGATAGACATTCCATGTATCTTCTACGTCAGCGGCACTGCCACGCATGTCTCTGGACATTGTGCCTACAGCAGGTCATATGTTCTCTTAGATAATGAAGAGATGAACTATCTCATTCTTAAAGCCTTAAAGCTGTTAACGTGTCTGTCTCTACCTTAATCCAATCAACTGCTTCCCATTGTTTTCTAACTCTAGAGCATACTGTGGCTTTTCTACCTGAAAGTCGTTGGTGTGTGACTTCCGTCTGCAGGGAAACTTGCCGAAGACTGAGGCTATTGCCCAGCAAGCTAGGCTGGTCAGCTCTTGGCAGCCTGGTAACGGAATCACAGCACACCTCAGGAAACACTGACAGATCCACACAAGAAACCTCAAAAGAAGGTGTGGCAGAAGCTCCTGAAAGGCCCTCTCTGTACTCTGGTCCTGTTGCCTATTCCCCCTCATTTCAGACCCACTTTGTTTCAGCTTTGAAATTGTGCCTTGACCCCAAAAGGCTTCTGGTGCCCTTCCCAAATGCCTGTGCACATTACTGCTTGACTGGCAGAATTTACTTGATGTCAACGGGACCCAGTATTGACTGCGCATATTTCAATGGGTAAGGGTATCTTTTGGTCATATTGGCAGCACCCAAGTTGCCATCATTCATATCTTAATAAGTTTTAGGGGTGTCACCTCTTGCAAACAGCTAAAAGGAATTCCCACTAACAGGATTTTCCCAAAATCTTAGGCTCTAAACAGATTTCTTTCATTTCTGTCATTCTACCAAATACCTACACTGCCCACCTAAACACAGTGGATATGATCCTGTTATGCAGGTGAGGAAACCGAGGCTATGGGAAGTCACCCAAACTTTCACACTAACTGCATCTTTAAGAGAAAATCAAAAGGTTGCCCAATACACTGGATCATACCTCTGTAAGGACAAGAGACATGTTTTTCTCTGGCCAAGTGTCCCCCAACACCTAAGTGCAGTGCCTGGTCCTTAGGAACCCCTTAGGGAAGCTGGAATTATGGAAGAATAACTGCACAGACATGCATATCAGAGTGTGTGCAAGCTTTTCCAAAATGCACGTGCCAAGACCCCACCCACAGCGCAAACCCTAGAGGAGGCTTGATCATACACATTTTAAAGAAGAAAAAGGAACTAACATTCTAGGTCCCTCTCATTCAGATACATGGTATGAAGTCACAGTTCTGAAAATTCTCTCCTATAAAATCGGCTGTACAAACAATCTATTACCAGGTTTGACACAAATTCATCTTATTTATTCAGTTGTACATCGTTCCCTCTTCAGTTAGAACAACAGGCACCCTGTGTTACAGGTTCTTTCTCATTGCAGAGAGGTCTCGCTGATCTCTCTCAGTGAATGTGTCCTCCTTTCTCTCCTCCCCAGTTGCTCCTAGCAGCCCACTCTTTTATTTAAACTAGGCCAGTTCTGCTGGTCACCAAATCTATAGGTACATGTCATAACTTACAAGTATCATAGTTGGGATATGAAATGTCCCTCGTGGGATCCTGTTTTGACACTTGGTTCTCAACTGGTGGCACTGTTTTGAGAGACTGTTGGCGCATTAGAAGGTGGAGGCTCATTGAAGGGAGTGAGCTCTAGAAGCGGTTTTATGCATTCTACCCAGCCCTACTCCACTGGCGTTCCCTCTGCTTGCTAGGACTCCATCTCACGGTGCTCAGCTGCATCGAGCTCTTACAAGCCACCCTGCCTTCCCCATCCCAGCAGACTGCAGCTCCTCAAACTGTGAGGCAAAACACACCTTTCCTCCCTTACCTAGCTCCTTCCAGTATTTTAGCAACCAGTAACCAAACTGATGGAACAAGCAAACCAAGCCACCTCCTCTTTTAGTAGGACTGCTGTGTGCCGTCTATGGAGCACTTTCCCTTTTTCTCTTGTCTTCAAGGTTCATTTAGGAAAAGGGCAACTGGGAAATGTGTGTTCCCCCCCCCCCACACACACACACAGCATTCAGAAGCTGTTTCATCCAAAAGAAAACAAAGAAAAAAATAAAATCAGCACTGCAAATTCATGATCCAGCCTGCCTTCAAATATATTAAATATTGCTGTCCTATTTTTGTCTTAAGAGACTAAGAAGGCTAGCTGATAGGAGTTTTCCTTAGCCTTTCCCCTACTCAAGTATTGTTTGCTGGGCTGTCATATTTCTTTAAATGCTGACTTCTGTAAATATTGCCAGATCTAAGGTTCAAGGTCGGCCTGAGCTACACAGTGAATCCAAGGCCAATCTGACAACTTAGTAAGACCCTATCTCAAAATAAAAACATGAAAAAAAAAAGAGCTTGGTGTGAGGGTGGTGGGAGATTAGCTCAGTGGCAGAGAGCTTACCTGGCATACACAAAGTCCTGGGTTCAATCCCCAGTACTGGAAAAAAATAATAAACACTATCTGATTTGAAGGTCTATTGTTCTCCCTCTCAGCTTCATCTTACAAACCGCTTCTCTTCACCCCTCACGAGAAACACTGGAGATCCTCTGTTGGAGCTCGCAACCCCCAGCTCCAATCTGTGCTCTGCAGACATCCCACTTCTAACAGCCTCTTCAAGAAGTCCTGACCAATAGCTGGCTCCTTGTCCCCTCTGTCCCTGCCTAGGGGTCTTCTGTCCACTCTTGCACTTGGGAACTATTAAAACAGCAAAGAAGGGAAGAGAAAGGAAGCCTGCTGGCCCCTTTGCCAACCAGGCCCTTCCTTCCAAGACCACACGGCTCTAGTTTCTCTGTTTCCTCTTGTGTTTAATTTTCTTTGGCCCAGTCTTTCCTCGATGGTTTTCTTTTCGCATTTTATCACCATAAATTAATTAAAATGTTTCTGGCGCTGAGTTCACATCTGATCATCTTGGCAGGGTCTCCTTACACAGATGGCGAGTAGATAAGGAGGGACCCAAGCACTAGGAACAAGAAGAACAGCCCACATGGGGAGCTGGGGGGGGGAGGGGTGCAGAGGGAAGATGGGAAAGAAAAAATAGTCACTGGTCTGAATAGAAGCGGTGGACTGCGTTTCGGGAGGAGGAATTCTCTTGGAAATTTGTTATCGTCCTCTGCTTCCCTAAACCTCCCAGAAGAGAGTTTGCCACCAGTTTAGTAGAAGAATCAGAAGAAATTACTCTATCTATAATTCCTTTTCCTCCATCAAGTTTGAGTAATTCCAGTCCTAAGTGGGATGTATTTATCAGAGCCCTCCCATCAAGGCTCAGGGATCTATTGGAAGAGGAGGTGGAAAGATTGTAAAAGCCAGAGCAGATGGATGACACCAAGGAAGCAGTATCTTCCAGACCCAACAGGGCTGATGTGCACATGGACTCACAGAGACTATGGTAGCATGTGCGAGAGTTACACAGACTCAGGCCGGGTGGAGGCTCAGCGCCAAGAAGGGGATGTGGACACAAAGTCCCACCCCAAACCAACAAGCTGTTCACAAACGATTCCTGCTGGAATGGAGGAAATCTGTTTGTTCCAATGGCATGTCACTGGCTATCTCAGCCACACTCCAGGGCAGGGTCCATGACCAGAAGGAGTTGGCCAACACAAAATAGACTCTATGTTGTTGGTTTGGTTTGGTTTGGTTTGGTTTGGTTTGGTTTGGTTCTATAGGCTCTTTGATGTTTGGTTTGGTTTTTATATATTTTTTTCTTTTTCTGTTGCTTTGATTCCCATTTTTTGGGGTTTTGTTTTGTTTTTAGAGACAGAAAAAGAGCAGGAAGATAAGTAGGTAGAGAAGTGAGGAGGAACTGGGAGGAGTTCAGGGATGGGAAAGAATATGGTTAAAATATTGTATATCAAAAATAATAAAAAGATAATTAAATAAATAGATATTCCTTTTATTTATTTATTTTAGTTCAGGTGGACTATGTAGATGCCAAGAGATGGGGGAACTTCAGAGATAAAAGGTGAATTTTATTTACAGGGATTGGAAGAGACAGTGATCAAAATCAGTTAGGCAACATCCCAGAAATCCAATGAAAAAAACAGGAACCAGGCATCAGCACCAAACCTATATGGAGTCCAGAGGAAGAAACTGTAAAACCGGAATTTGAAAGAGGATTTCACTGATAGGAGGGCCTCTATGGGGATCCACCACAGCCCCAGTGCCTGCCACGCCAAAACTGTACCCTGGAGCCCTTTCAGAAGGGTGGGGTCAAGGTGGAAAGGATCAGCAAGGCTGCCGAAGCACACTTCCGGAAGGTGGTTTGAAAAGGGCTGAAAAGCTATTGGGAAGCCGTGTTGTCTCTCTTGGCTGTGACTAACATGTGATGGTGTCTTACTCTGACGGACCCTTTCTTCAATAAAGTCAAAGGTAAAAACAGCAATTCTGCAAAAAACACTACCAGTGTGATTGACAGGATACTATGTGGAAAATTACGCAGGTGATAGCAAAGTTAGGCAGAGCAATGCAGACCTCTCTTGCCACTGACATTTTAAATAGAAAGTCAGGCAGGACTGAGGCTCTTAAAATGTAAAATAGAGCATTAAAGGAAATATTCAAGCAGCCATGAGCAAGAACCCCACACAAACGTATGAACTAGCTGCAAGCCATAGCTGCCACCTCCAAAATCGGTAATTCTGGGATGTCTGAGGTCGGGTCATTGTTTGTAGCGGTCTGACAGTGTCTCCTGGAGCCAAAATAAGAAAGTCCTTCTGAGAGGCGTCCTTCCCCAGTGGGAGGAGGAAGGAAACATGGCACAAGCTGCCGCTCACTTCAGTCTTTGACCCCTGTGTGTGTCATGCCTAAGAGTGAGCCCCGTGGTTTCACTCACAGGTTGAAAGCCTCCCAGGCCTCTCCACCGCTGACTTCGCCACATTCTGGCAACATTCTCCAGCGACCTCCAAGGATCCTCGGCACATGCGCACTCACATCAAAGGCGCCACACAGCTCTCTTCGCTCCCCTGCTGTCTCTGTTCCACGTCCAGCCTTCAAACCAGACTACCACACACGCACCGGCTCTCTCCTCCTCCAATACTGCAAGCTGCTTGGAAATGAGCGCAGGCTGTACTCGTTTTCTCCGGGCCCTTAGTAGATACCTCATTAACACGAAATGAATTTAGCAGCAAAACACGTATATTATGTAGAAATTATTGAACCACTAAAGATTTTTTTTTAACCATTTCTGAATTTTCTCTTAAAGGTTTGTTTTAGACGGGGCTGGGGAAACGGCTCGGTCACTGACGAGCTCGGCACACAGGCGTAAGGACACTGGAGGTCTCCAGCAGCCGGCGCCTGGTTACTAGGCCCTCTAGCCTGGCATAGCCCTTCCTTCCGCCTGTAGCACATACCTGTAGTCCAGCTCGGGAGAGGCAGAAGCGAAAGGATCCCTGGGGCTGGCTATCTCCCAGTCTAGTCAAACTAACAAGTTCTGAGGTGAATGGGAAACCCTCAAAATAAAGGGGAGAGTGATTGAGACACCTCTGCAAACACGTGCACATACATTCATGTATACGAGTACACACGAACATGCGCGCGCATGCACACACACACACACATACACACACAGATTCATTGTAGAAGTACTGAAAGAACTGGGGGAGGAAGGAAATGGAGAAGACATGTGCTTTTATAACATTTTCATTATTCTAATAAGCAAAAGCCATGCTAAACAGTGACAAATTTCGAAGAGAGATATAAATGTCACATGCATGCACACTCCTCTCTTCCAAGAGTCCTTATGGATTTTTTTTTTCCCCCAGGAGTGTTTGCTGCCCTCTCCCAGAGAACACAGGTTCAACTCCCAGCACCCACAGGGTAGTATCTCCAAAAGTAGATTCAGACATGGACTAAGGCATTAGCGTTGCAAAGCCCTGGAAACCTCAAAGACACAGGGCCACAGGAAGGCATTGTTTTTATATTCGCTTCTGTTTGCCTTCAGTTTTGAAACACTTAGTACTGTCTTTACCTTGCTCTTGCACTTTAACTCAGTCTCACTGCTCAGGGATAGAGACAAGGTAGAACTGAGGGCCGTGCTAGGTCA
Organism: Pachyuromys duprasi; assembly: GCA_028658305.1. Classification (NCBI taxonomy): domain Eukaryota; kingdom Metazoa; phylum Chordata; class Mammalia; order Rodentia; family Muridae; genus Pachyuromys; species Pachyuromys duprasi. The sequence goes on along the minus strand of CM053753.1, from coordinate 26,001,246 downwards.
GAGGGCCTGGGCTTTTAAATGCTCTGTTTGAGAATGGCTTGTCCAGTGACCCTGGCCCGGACACTCTCCCTGTGTGGCTCCTGGCCTCAAGGTTCCTAGAGCTGCGTATTCAGGCACACAGCTATCCCTGAAGGTGTCGCTAACGCTATGCTTCGTGTAGCTTAGAGGGGCTGAGGTGTCCACCCTCCCTGACTGGCAAATTCTGCCAAAAGCTATACCAATTCTTTGCACTGAGCTAACAACCACAACAAAAAGAGACTCCTCCTGTGGGGTGTAGGCCTGACCTACCACCCGACAGCAGACACCGCCCAGTCTGCGCAGATGATACTCAAAGCTTTTCTACCAACTCCACCCATCCTACCAAGGACAATAACACCCACTCTTTGGCACTGAGCCCCTTCTCTGCTGCGGTTCACTTTTTTTGTTCAAAGGCTCGGAAAGGGAGACAAAGGGAATGTAAAGATAGCTAAAATGGTCACCTAGAATCCGTCGTGGAGAGTCACACCAGAATCCTGCCACCTCGGAGACTGAGCCATTAAACGGCTTGTGGAGTGGCTTTGGGAGAAAGGCTTGAGAACCTGGGGGGCTCTGTTAAAACGACGCTCACATGGATGCCAGTTCAAGTTTCCAAGGCAAGGAACGCTGATGCTGAAGCCTTCCTTTCCCAAGATGCTCAGAGGAACAGCGTGCCGCAAGTCCATAGCCTGAGCCCAGCCAGGGAACTGGCTGCTTCTCTGTATTTCTAACTGTAGAAAATACATTAAAAGAGCAACAAAGAATATTAAAAGAGAAAAGGGCCCTGCCCCACCACAAACCGTGAACTTCTTTCCCATCTTGTTCTCCTCATTCGGGTCCTTATTCATGGGCCAATGTGATTCTTTTTTCCATAATAAATGTCTCTCTCATCTTACCAACAAATGTTTTCCTAGTAACCCTGAGTACATTAAAATCCACAGTGATCCAGCCAGCCTCCTTCTGAGCTGGAGGTCCTCACTTCGGCAGTCGGACTTAAGTCTCAAGGTTCTATATTTGCATAAGAGCAAATCATATCCAAGTAAGTGTGAACATCACCCAGATACTCAACACGAGAGAGCTGACCACAAGCAGCCTGCATCGGTTGTGGCCAAGCACTAATATGTTCTTCCTGAAAACCCCCATCTCTGCTCCACCCTTCCACAGCCTGGAGCCCAGCCAATGGGAGGCATCAGCAGGTGGTCTCAGAGTGTGACAATAGTGGGCTAGGGAGTCTATTCTTCCAGATCTTTTCCTGCTGGACCCTCATGAATGGCAAATGGCATTCTGAAGGCCTCAGCTCTTGCCCTGAACCCTCTCAGAATGTAGCCACTGCCACATCCATCTTGATCCCACAGGTGGAAGGGACTTCCACTGACGTCCCTCAGCAACACCCATGCCTTTGCCTGGCACACTCTCCCCGGTTGGCCACTGAGACAGAACCACACTCATACTAGGCTTTCAAGTTTTGAATTTTCTATGGCCCAGAATGTCATACCTTTATTCCATCAGATGGGAGGACAAAGCCAGAGCGGACGTGCCAGCAATCACTTCAGCACACCGACAGATTCAAGGAAAGCCTTGTTTTCTATCATTTATCTTCTGACTACTGTGCTCATTTGCCTGATGCGAGAATCATATCCTTTATACCTCACAGTGTAAAAAGGTGTCTCTTCAACCTGTTTCCAGAAATTCTTCCTAGGATGAGTATTTTTTAAGCTTTTTCTTTTCTCTTCTCTTTGGACAGGGTTGCACTGCGTAGTCCTGGCTGGCCTCCCACTCACAGAGATCTGCCTGCCTCTGCCCCCTGAGGGCAAGCACCACCACCCCTGACACAATAAATATCTTTAAAACAAATAGGAAGAGAAGAGTGTTGCACAAATAGGAAGAGCTGAGCTTACTCCCCAGAGCTTCGTGTTTTAAACAGGCAGGACTTGTAGGTACAGGTGCAAAGGTGAATTTAAGTGGATTCCAGAGACTTACTAGCCTTTGAGGCAGGAGCTAGATGCTGTACAGAAAGAGAGAGACAGAGAGAGAAAGAAATGCCTGATACCTCAGGCTATCATTTGGCCTCTACATACACTTCTATCACATATATGTATACACACATTGACAAAAAAGGAAACAAAGAAAATTCTTTCTGTCTTCAAAAGTCAAGAAACAATCTTTTCCAGTGGTGCTTGGTTGTGGAAGAAATTACATTAGCTTCTGGCAGCAGCAGTCTAGCCATGTGGCACAGTGAGAGATACAAGTGACAGAAGAGGTGAGCTGCGGGTCAAGGCACCCAGGGAACAGAGCAGCAGGAAGCACAGGCTGGGTGCTGAGTGCTGGGACAGGAGTCTCACTCAGAATGGCTTCTTCCCATATACCTCAGGTGGAATAGCCTGCAGCCAGCCACTCAGCTTTCCTACAAATCAGCGGCATGCCTCTGTAAAGTGAAGATATGGTCCATTTATCTGGGGGGGGCGGTCGCTATGAGAAGACTTCGCATGACGGTCCCCAGGGCCACTGAAAGAAGTTAGCTGGTCTCCAGTGTGACCTCACAGCAGGAGCTTGCCAGCTAACCTCTAGCTTCAAGCTAAACTATGCCCCTTGCTGGGCAGATTCCAATAAAGCCCTGATGGGAGAAGCTGGGACTCCTGAGGATGTTGGTGAGGATGTTGGCAGTTCCCTCAGACAGGAGAGGTCTCCACTCTTGTCTGCCTCAACTTTTTAAGTCGTCCCCCTCCAGGGAGTACACACAACACCTCCACCCCCCCACCCACCCACCCCCGCCTTTGTTATTTTATCCAGCCCGAAAGCCCCGTGCTCAGGGCCACACAGCGGGCTCAGATGAGCATCACAGGCCCAACCGCTGTGGAAACTAAGCTCTCCGAGGCAGCATCTGGCCTCCAAGCTTGTTCCCCCAGCTGCAGCGCCGACAGCTCTGAAGTCGCTTTTTATTCTGTCGTATGGGCCGGCTGCTAAAGGCTTGTCTCTTCTTGCTTGTCCTCCTCAAGGTCATTTTTCCTTCCAAACTCCCGTCAGGATTCCAGACAATGCCTCACCATGACTCCAGTGCCAGGAAAGGGCCCCATCCCCGGCTGTCATGTCGAGGGGGGCTGGGCATCCCGAATGGCGGTAAGTGGTCCCAGGGCTTGCGGGGGGGGGGTCGTCTAATTATGCCCCCTGGTACATTTATTCGACGAGAAGTCGGCTCAGTGAGGGATGATTAGGTAACTCACTGGGCCCAGGTGGCAGACGAACATAAAGCGTCATTTGTCTTGTGTTTCCCCAAGATGATCGCCATGGTACCTGCGGCTTCAACGAGCACATAATTTTGACACAAAGAGCCCCAACTAATGTTTCATAATTGGCCAGGCTGTTGGGATCTGAGCGTTTTTCGGTGCCAGTCGGAACACCCAAATGTGAGCCTCCGCACCTGCACTTTGCTAACAGGTTCACAGCTCTCATATCCCAGTTTGGGGTGACTGAATGTCAGGAAACTGGCCACGGAAGAGCTGGGGGACCAAACAGCAGCCTGCCTTGATTTCCTGAAACTTAGGCAGCTGCTGAAGAAACCAGCTCCCACTCTGCTTCAGTGCGACACTAATTAGACACCACACACACACACACCCTCCCAGGGTCCAGATGAGCCTATGGCCACTTAGAAAGGAGGCCATCAGCCAAGCCTACCCATGACTCACGCGGGCCCACCACACGCTGCTGAGCTCCTAAGAGCACTGTTCGTCCACGTTACAACACAAATGGTTTTCCTGTTGTTGCACAGGACAGGAAACCTGGCCTCACTGAAAAGAAAGTGGAGGAACAAAGAATCATGAATTCAAGTCTTCCAAAACGCTGAGGAAGGTGGCGGCGGTAGTTCTTCTTAGTACATAAAACCAAATCTGTGAAACAAGCATAAAAAGGAGCTTTTCTCCGGATCCCTCATTCTCCCATATTCAGCTTCCCATTCGAGTCTTCAATGAGGATTTGAGACCTTCAAGCCAGGCCCTAAGAACCTAACCATGAATAGACAAGATTTCCGTCTTCTGCGGTCTGAGTCTCTGAGGCAGGATACATCCACACATGTGAAAGTCTAGGGCCCCCTTGGGGAAGCCACCTTGCACTGCACATGGTGCCTGTATCCGAAGGAAGGAAGTCCAGCAGGGTGGGGCCAGACGTCCTCCGGGAAGCAGCGCTTCACTGGAGCAGCAGTAGGATGACAGAGACCACCACTCACCACTCAATCCACCAGTAGCACACACACTGAGGCCCAGCGGTAGCCAAAGGTGAGCCATGAGCAGTTTGAATACGAAGTGTCACACGTTGGTGCATGTGCTTGAAGGCTTGGCTCCCAGCTGGCGGTGATGCTTTGGTAGATTGTAGACACTTTGGAACCTAGATCCCAGCTAGTAGACATAGGCCCCTGTGGTGGATTGAATAAGAATAGCTCCTAAGGGCCTGGAGAGATGGCTCAGCGGTTAAGAGCGCTGGCTGCTCTTCCAGAGGTCCTGAGTTTGGTTCCCAGCACCCACATGGTAGCTCACACCATCTATAATGGGATCTGATGCCCTCTACTATCATACAGGCATGTATGTAAATAGAAAACACATGAAGAAATAAAAAGATATTTTTAAAAAAATAAAGAATGGTTCCCAAGAGGCTCATTTTTTTTTTTAATGCTTAGTCACAAGGGAGTGGCACAATTAGGAGGGATTAGAAGGATTAGGAGGAAACGGGTCACGGGGGGGGGGGCCTTTCGGGTTTCGAAAGGCAAGTAAGCCTAGAGTATCTCTGTCTCTGTCTCTCTCTGTGTGTCTCTCTCTGTGTCTCTGTCTCTCTCTGTCTCTTTCTTTGTCTCTGTCTCTCTCTCTCTTTGTCTCTCTCTCTCTCTGTGTCTCTCTCTGCCTACAGATCAAGATGTACTCTCAGCTCCTCTCCAGCATCACATCTACACGCTGCCATGCTCCCCACCACGATGATAACGGACTAAAACCCCCAAACTATAAGCAAGCCCCCAATTAAATGCTTTCTTTTATAAGAGTTACCTTGGTAAGAATAGTGACTAACGCAGCCCCCTTTGCCTTTAAATGTTAGTCCATCTCTAGCCTGCCTCTGCTTCCTCATCCTTCAAGTTGTGAGAACAATGTCTGTGGAACATTTCCACTGCCACAAACACAGACAGAGTCCTTCTACTGCTATGCCTTCCCGGCAATGATAGACCATGAGCCAAAATAGATCCTTCTTCCTGGATATTGCTTCTGGCAGGCGCTCTGTCAGAGCCACAAGCATGCACTAGAGCACTGCCCTAGTGTGGGTGTCCATTGTTGTAACGGAACATCATGAGCAAAAGCAACGTGGGGAGAAAAGGGCTTATTTCACTCAGAGTTCCATTAACAGCTTATCATCAAAAGCAGCAAGGGCAGGAACTCAAGCAGGGCAGGAACCTGGAGGCAGGAGATGGTGCAGAGGCCACGGAGGGTGCTGCTCGCTTGCTTGTTCCTCAAGACTTGCTCGGCCAGTTCTCTTATACAACCCAGGACCACCAGCCCAGGACCACCAGCCCAGGACCACCAGCCCAGGACCACCCACAATGGGCTGGGCCCTCCCCAATCAATCACCAAACGCCCTACAGGCTTGAGTACAGCCCAATCTAATGGATATATTTTGTCCATTGAGGCTCTTCCCTTCTCTCTGATAACTATACTTTGGGTCAAGTTGGCATAAAGCCATCAGAAATGTATCCAGGAACAATTTTCTTAAAACAAATACAAGGAACACAAAGGCCAGAAGAATAGCAGACCAATTTTAACACTGGGAAGTGACCGTGCCTGACAAACGAAAGAACTGGAGGTTCCTTTGAGGCCACAGAGAGAAATCTGTTATTCACTTTACAGTAGGTTTTGATCTAAACGAGACAGTATACTAGAGTGAGACTTCATTTGTACAAGGTCTTCCCTGGCTGAGCCCTTTCCCATCCGAGGCTGTGGAACAGGAAACCACAAGAGAAGTCTAGAGGGACAAGCAGAGTATGGCTGGCTGAAGCCGTGGTCACAGGAATGGAAACTTTGGTTTGGACACCAGCAATGCCAGGAACCATCTGGATGAGGCAAGAATTAAGAGAAAATAGTAAGCTGAGGCTTTATGACTGGACAAAGAGAAAAGGGGAGGGGTGGGGGAGATGATTCAGTCAGCAAGGTGCCCTCCACACAAGAATAAAGGACCTGAATTCAGATCCTAAAACATAAGCGACTAGCCAGAAGTTGGCATCCGTGACCACAGCACCAGAAGGGGGGAGGCACCTAACCAAGTGATGCACTCCAAGTTCAGTGAAAGACCATCTCATAAAATCAGGTGAGAAGCAGTTGAAATCAACCTTTGTCTTCTATATGCACCCACAGAAACAAATGCACATACAGTTACCACACACAATTACATACAAACACACACACACACATTCGCGAAATGGAACCGCTTACTGGAGCAAACATCAGCTTCACATTCACACATTAAACCTGAAGGCTGGATCCATGCTGGCACTTGTGTGAAAAGTCATTCAGTCAGTATGAGCCTCGGGGTCCTGCAGCCGCCAGGTTAATCCCCAGATGGCCCTCTTGCACATCCTATGTGACTTGAGGCAGGGGGACGCCTCTGTGTACCTCATCTACACGCAGGGGCAAAACCAGCACTAACCGCCCAGCATTGCTCTGAGAACTGAGGGAACGGACGCCAGCACTGTGCTTAGAATGCACCAAGACTTCGATAAACATTGTCAGCTGCCCCCTCCCCTTGCCTCTTCCCATCTCTTCCGTTTTTTGGTTTGTTTGCTTGGCTTTGTTTGGTTTTGTGTTTGCACTGCTTCGAATTGAACCCCTGGTCTTAGGCAGATGAGGTGAGCACTCTACCATTGAGCTATATCTCCAGCTAACTTGGGTTTTTGTTTTTTGTTTGTTTGTTTTTTGGACTGTGGCATAGAGCAGTCTGACCTTACTCTGTTCCCTGGTGTCCTAACCACTCTGGTTTCTGTCTGACTCACCCAGTTCATCAACCCATTTGCTCCTGTGTCAGTCAGTTTTCCATCACTACGATGAGGCGCCTGAGAAAGTCAACTGAACATAGGAAAGAAATTTATTTTGGCTCACAGTTTCGGAGGGCTTTGTCTGTCTCTCTAAGTGTGATGATGCAGAAGATCAGAGTGAATATCTGTGTGAAGCACAGTTGCTGATCACCTCTTTGTGGCCAGGAAGCAGAGAGGGAGAGAACAAGAGAGAGCCAGAGACTAGATCTCCCCTCCCGGGGTATGTTCCCAGACACCTCCTTCCTCTGACTGGACCTGGCATTCTAAAGTTTGCAGTACCTTCCAATCACACCAGCTAATGATAATTCAAGAATGGATTAGCACACTGATGAGGAGCCCTCCGAGCCAACGAGCTCCAGATGCAGCTTCACTAGGAGCCACACCCTGAACACGTGAGCCTTTGCAATCATTTCAGATCAAACCGCAACAGCTCCTGACTCTTCCCTCTGGCGAGCTGGAGACTTAGTAAATGTCACAGACCAACCTGCCTTCTATCACAGACCTCAACCCAGAATTCACCAGCCATGGTGTTCAACACCCTGGCAGGAAGAGCGCTGTGTAAGCCTGGGGTCAACGTGAAGGGAAATGGTCCCACGTCTCAGCCCAGGGGCCTGACTTTGAGTCTTAGGCAATCTGTTTTCTTCCTCTACAGCCTGCCAACCCCTGTGGTACTATGGCATTGACTTGCTCCCTGGTGCCCTCCCACCTCTCTGTCTATCTCATTATGACAGAATTTATCACACTGCATTACGATAGGCTGTTGATGTAGCGGCCTCCCTGCTGGGTCACGGCTCCTCCAGGGCAGGAACCAAGCCTTATTTATCTGCTGTCCTGGAGCATACCATAGGCGCTCAATAAACACTGCGAGGGTGTTCAGGAGGGCCCACATCTGGCCCATTCCCGTGTTTTGCAGAGGCCACTAAGGGAGGCAGTGGAATCCGGCTCTAGAACGGGTGGCTATAATTTTTCTCCTGTTCAGTGCACCTTGAGTAAGTACAGCCAAGCATATGGAAGAACTAACAGCACCCAAGCCAATTTCCAAAGCAGCAACTCCCAGAATTTAGGGTTTGTAAACTGCTATTCCATTGACGGTGCAAACACAGAATCCAAAGCTACTCATTTTGCCGATTTATGCATTTTCTTTGCAATCAGCTGCAACACCCTTCACAAGCAGAAGGCCAAAACGAAGGGAAGCCTTTCTACTTGATCAGTTTAGCTTTACGAAAAATTAGTACAAGGGAAGGGAGAGTGATTACGTACATGTGTAAAAGTGTTAAAGAATGAATTTAAAACAAAAAACAGTGACAGTGGACTTTGCTGTTCTTGTGCCCCACAAATTGGCTGGAGTGCCCTGATTCGTGCTGGTTGGGGGGCACACTTGGAATAGGGATCTTAGACCACGGAACTCTTACTGAGCCCAAAATCACTCTATCAGAATTTTGTATTATGGTAAAAAATATACACAAAAGTTGTCATATTAGGGCTTTTAAAGTTAGGACCTCAAGTAGTCCAGGCTAGCCTCGAAATTTTTATGTAGCCAAGGATGTCCTTGAACTTCTGATTCTCCCGTCACTACCCTGGGCGTGCTGTGATTGCAGATGTGAACCACCTCTCCCGGTTTAGGCAGCCTGAGAATCAAACAAGGGCCTTGTGCGTGCCAGGCGGGCACTCAAGCGAATGAGCCTTGTGCCCAGCCCCGTTTGAAACATGTAAAACGTGTGATCCAGCAGCAATAAGTATGGCACGGCTACCCCCGCCCCCCCCCCGCCCACCTTCCTAGACTGACACTCTTCATTTGACGAACGATTATCTCTGCGCCTGCCGGTCTTTATATCAACCTGACACGGGCTGGAGTCATCAGAGAAGAGGGGTACACCGCCAGAAGGCTGGGCTGTGGCAAGTTTTCTTAGTGACTAAAGTGGGAGGGTCCGGGCTGGTGTAGACACCCTGGGCTGGTGGTCCCGGATGCTATAAGAAAGCAGGCTGAGCAAGCCAGGAAGCAGCACTCCTCCGTGGCCTCTGCATCAGCTCCTGCCTCCAGGTTCCTGCCCTGTTTGAGTTCCTGCCCTGACCTCCCTCAAGGATGAACTGTAATGGGGAAGAATAAGCAAAAGAAACCCCGTCCTCCCCAGGTTACTTTTGGTCATGGTGTTTTCCACAATAGTAACCCTAAAGTAATAGCCTGTCCTTGTCCCCGTATCTCCTGGAAGTCACTTTTTTTTTTTTTTTTGTCTCTCCTTCTTACTGCCCTAGCTACTTTTCATCAGCAGAAGAATACAATATTTATCTTTTTGTGACTGGCCTATTTCAGTAAGCATGAAGTTCAGGAATCCCATGTTATAGTGTAGCTGTTCTCAGCTTGTGGGTGGCAACTCCTTTGGGGTTGAACAACCCTTTCGCAGGGGTTCATACCAAATATTTAACTATATTTCATAACGATAGCAAAATTACAGTCATGAAGTAGCACCAAAAATATTTTGGGGAGGAGGGTTTCAAGACAGGGTTCCCCTGAGTAGCCTTTGCTCTCCTGGACTAACTTTATAGACCAGGCTATCCTTGAACTCACAACATTCCTCCTGCCTCTGCCTCCCAGAGTGCAGGGATTACAAACGTGCACCTCCATGCACAGCTAATAAAAATAATTTTATGGTTGGGGTCACCACACCATGAAGAACTATATTAAAGGGTCACAGCCTTAGGAAGGCTGAGAACCACTGCTGTATCTGTTAGCTTATAGGAAGCCTGCTTCTGGGTTGTCTAGTAACCTATGATGTCATCATGTGTCACCCACCAGGTGTGTGGCCTGCACAGCTCTGCTGTGCATACACAAGCTATAAAAGGACCAACCCACCACTTTGCCTCTCCCTCCCTCTCCTATCTTACTCTCTTGCTCTTGCTCTCTCCCCTCTCTGTGGGGCTTTCCCCTTCCCCCACCATGTCTCGCTCTCTCCCTTTCTCCTTCCTTCTCTCTCTCCATCTCCATCCAATAAACCTCTTTCATATAAGATCTGTTGTGTGCCTCGCATTTCTATGTAAATACTAACAATATCAGGTGAAGTTTCTTTCTTTGAAAGGGCTGGATAAGCCTCATTTTACGCATGTACCGCTTTTTGTCTGTGCGCCTGTCCATCAGCAGACATGAGAGCCGACTTCCTCTTTGGCTGTTTGCAATCAATTAAAGTTTGCTTCCCAAACCAGTCATCTCAAGCGTGTGGCCTAGCAAATTCTGAGCCAGCTTGCAGGTGCCTTACAAACAAACACTGTTTGGAAATGGGGTGTCGCTTTTGTGTCCCCACAGCGGCACTCCGAATGTGGCGGTATTACCACACGTCACACCCAAACGCACTGGCCCTGGTGGGGGAGTGAAGACACCTTGAGCACAGCAGCGTGCTGTAGACGCAGTATGAGCTGCTGAGGGCGGCCTGCTTCCTCCCACGGAACACAGCCACACATACTCGCCGACGGTAAACACACGTCCAGTCCCAACTCCGGGTGGCGGCCTCAGTGCCCAGCGCTGCTGACGCTGACTTCCAGAGAGGAGCCGAGCCCTTCACAATGAACTGATACCTTGCTCAAATCGACATTTGAGAAGGCCTATTTAAACAAGTCTTGCCTTTAATATGAGGTTGGATCTTTCAAGTCATCAGCTTGTACATGAAGCTCACGCACATGCATGTAAGTTCTCTAACCTAGTCCCACTGAAGTTAAGCAAATACAGGCCTGGGCATCAAATCTGCGATTCAACTATTCTAGGTGGTTCCAGCTTTCCAGATCTATCCCGTTCCTACTGATAATTTGAATTTCCTGGTTTTGTGTATATCCAGTTTTACATGTGTATGTGGAATAATAATGATGATGATGATAATGATATTAAAGGGGTGTGGGTCAACCTTGAAATGCACCAAAACAATCGTGTCTCTTTAGGAGGGCTCTGGGCTTCTCCGAGAGACAGAGCTTCGCATTCTATCTGACTTGCCTCTCCTGCCCTGAGAAGCAGTAGGACAGGGAGAATGAATTCGGTTTGCCTAAATAGTGCTCCTCAAACACCAAAAAGCACCACACAGCGCAGGGAGCCTGCAAGTCCCTGAGAGACTTAAACTGAGGAAGGGCCTGAACATCAAGTTTAAAAAAAAAAAAAAAAAGGTCGGGTTTGGAGCCTCAGAGTGGCGCTTTCCTTTCAAGCTGCGCCCTCTAGTGCCGCTGTTGGGAATGGCCTCTCTTCCTTTTCCCGACGGCGCGCTCCCTCCTGGTCCTAAGCCACACTGCAGCCCGGCAGCCTGGCCAGGCCCTCCCAGGGGCGCGATCTCCGGTATCCTAACCCTTGTAGGCACCCCCGGACTCGAGCTGGGGAGTCAAGCGCGCCTGACGTCTGCCTGGCCAGGGAGTCCTGACATTTCCCCGGGGGCTGACGGGACTAAGATCCGGCCCGGGCGAAGCGAGGCTCCCACTGCAGACCCCCGACTTCTTCCCTTGTTGGGACTGCTTTGCTTACGAGGCCCCAAACAGAAGCCCAGACACGTTGGAAGCTCCGTGCTCTGGCAGACCCCAGCCCGGCGGATCTGGTGAGATGACTTGCCTGGCGCGCGTGAGCCTGCCGCGCTCAAGCGCTAGAATCCACGCAAAGGCCAAGTGAGGCTTGTCTGGCCCTGCAGGCGGGAAGGTGTGTTCGGGGCTCATTGGCTAGCCAGCCAGCCTGCTCAGTAAGTTCCAGACCAGTGAAAGAACCTGTCTTGAAGAGGAATAGGTGGGGGAGCACCGAGGTTGCCCTCTGGCCCCCACACGCATGCGCAGCAACATTCATATGCGCGAAGGAAAAAAAATGTGGGTCTGCACCAAGTCACGGACCCACACCGTGACAGGCACGGGGACATGCTGAGACCCTCTCATTTCCCCTCTTGCTACTCTGGACACACTGGGAGTGGTTTGGAGGGGGGAAACTAGGACAATACCTAAATCCCAGAAACTCAAAGAGCGCATAACTGTGTCCGGAGCTGTCTTTCCACCCAGAAAGACATGCTTCCCAAGGAAGAGGGGGCGAGAAAGAGAAGCATAACCGCGGCTTGTCCTGGCGCTCACGGAAGCCAGTCTACTTCTCCTGGCAGGGAAGTGTGTCACAGAACACCTCCACTTCACTCCAGCACTCGAGGCCGACAGGCAGGTGGGCCAGCCTGGATGGGGGAGGGGAGATTTACTCCCAGAAGAGATGAAAACCCAGTCGGTCTCCAGCCCCACGCAGGAAGTGCCCACGGAACGCGAAGCTCTGGGAGAGCAGCACCACCAGGAGGACCGCGCATCATCTGGCTCCGCCGGGCAGCCTTCACGCCTGCGCAAACTCCGCTGTTTAAATAGTGCCCCTGAGTCACCACTCACTGGGTGCCAGGATTTAGCAGCCCGGTGCGATCCTATCGCAAATTTCCTGGCCCTCCTCACTTTACCTCCGAAACCTGTTTTGGTGACTGATGCAGCCTTATCGGCCCCTTCTACCCTTCCGATTGGGGATCGGATCTCCTGGCCAGCATTCCTGCCTTCAGACTGTCTGGCTGGAGGCATTTCCCTTCGCTGCTTAACAAACTTGTTTTCTGTGGCCTGGAAAGGGGGAGTGGGGGCGTTAGTTTTGTTGGTTTGTTTCCAACACAGGCTAAGATCACTGCTTTCTGAGAAGTTTCCAGATGTTTCGGGGCATCAAACTTTTCGTTTCCCAAGGTGGGTGTCCCAGAGTTAAGGTCGTCTGAATTATAAAAACTAACTCTGCCCTCCTAGAGAGAGCAGCCACGAAGAGAGGCTTGTTCGCCGCCTTGAGCCTGTTGGGGAATCAGGAAAGACGGCAGAGGTCTGCCAAAGACACTGCGTGCATCCTGAGCAACACCAACACCGGGACCTCCAACTGGTTGTTACAGACTCCTGCAGCCCCTCACTCCTACCTGTAACTATATACAAAAGAGCCATTTTCCCATCTTAATGCCCCCCCCACTTTATTCTTCCCCTGTTGTTCAAGTAGAGTTTAAAGTACATGAGCATAAAACCTGGCCCCCGACCCCACGCCAGCTTTGTTTTAACATCGTCCTCCAAGAAGCCAGCAAACAGCACCGGCGAGGGCATTCTAAGCTAACCTTTGCTTTGGCTGCCTTTCAGAAAGTTGCTTAAAACAAAATAAGCTCTTGAACTGGGAAGGGGCTTCAAACATAATAGTCTTAGAAAGTGGCTACTTGCTTTGCCCAACTCACCCCACTGACCTGGGAGCTCGTGTGCAATGCTGTCCTCACTCACAGGTCAGAGGCAGGCCAAAGCTAATTTTGCCATAATGTGGCCATACTGAAAGGTTATGCTGAGTATGCTATAAACGCTTACCAAGTGCTCGGTGGTTACGAACTATTAACAAGTGAGTCTAGGAAGTTTCCTCTTTAATCTCAGAACCCAATTTCTGGGAACCACATTTTGTTTGTTTGTTTGTTTGTTTGTTTGTTTGGTTTGTTTGTTTTCTTGTGTTGGTGGGATAGGGTCTCACTGGTCTCAAATCTGTGACCCTCCTGTGTCAGCCTCTCAAGTGCTGAGCCAGCACACTTGGCTACTTTTCTGGCTTTATCAATGGATTTCCTGAGTCATCCACACTGACTCTCTGCTCCACATCACAGGAATCATATTTAGAAGAGGGTATAGATCCAAGAGCTGAAACACATCTTTTCCTCTAGGCAAACCTAACCTGACTCCAGCTTTACCTGTAAGGTTCTAGTCCGGCTCTCCTTGACAAGCAACCAAAACTCTCTTCTCTTTCACCATCTCTGAAAACAGACCTGTAAGCAAGACCAGATCAAGGTCTATGGACCACAGTGAAGTAGGCCTACAGATACATAATGTCTAATATGAAATGACTGCGAACCTCTCGTTTGCCTAGTGGTTTGCTCCTCTTAGAAGGAAAAAAAGAATCTTGTGAAGAAGAGATGTGTGTGTGTGTGTGTGTGTGTGTGTGTGTGTGTGTGTGTGAGTGTGGCCTGCTATTGTGGAATCTGGAAGGTAGATTCTATTAACTGCTCCCTCAAGGACCCATACGTGAAGATGATGAAAACCCTTCTCATTTCCCAAGGCCTGAGCCCCACAGAAGCAGCAAGGGACTCTGCCCTCCTACCATGTTGATACAGCCAGCACCAACACAAGGAGTTGCCCAGCTTGGGAAGGAACTACAGTTTGGGTCTGTGGGGAAATGGCTCCTGGGGAATCACCACAAAGTTCCCTCCCCCAGGTTTGCTTTATGCCAGGCGCTCGTCGCATCTTCCCACTCTTCCGTACCCTGTGTCAAAGCTCCTTCTCCACAGGGAGGAGCAGCTGTGAACCCTCCCAACTTTAAGGAATATAGAAAAGCTGACCTTCCGGTGCCAGAGGAGTTATTTCAATGAGAAAGATCCACCTTTGACTTTCCTATCATAAATAAACGAACTTCAAAATGCGTAACACAGACAGGGGTCACAGCATACTCCTGAGACCTTGGGCAACACAGGGCTCCTGTAAGAACCTCTAACTGGCTGGTCTTATAGAAGAGAAGCAAGTTACTCCATGATAGACAGTGAATCTAAACAAAACAACAACAAAAATCGCAGCCCTTGACCCCTCTCCTCTGTCCTAATTTCAAAACACGAGCACCCTTGGTTGGATGCTCTTCAACTCCACTATTATTCCTTCCTTTCCCTGCTGGTCTTCTCTGAATTGGAAATTCTAACTATTGTGTTTAATCACATGGAAAGAAACACTAGTACACAAAACCAAGCCCTAACTCCGAAATTGGAAATTTATCAAATAGCTGAAAATTAAATACAAATTTTTGTTTTTAAAGAAGCCTATAAAACTGGGCTCCTCCTCCTCCCCCAACTTAGGAAGTTCAGTACCCAACGCTTCCCTATAAATAGTTGTCAATAAACACAACTGCTGCAAATGTATTCAGTAAATGTTAAGGTCAAAGGCCTTCACTGTTTATTGCCTTGTAAACTCAAAGACAAGTGAATTTATTGCTTGAATGAGTTTCAGGGTATTGGCCTTCATAAAAGTTCTGAATCCCAGGTACAAAACCCTCCATCTGCTCACACCAAAGCTACTCCACACAGAGCTGAGCAACCGCCCACCGTCAGATTCATAATTTAAACACGTCTTGGGAAGTGTATTGTTTGCCATGTTGCATAGATCCCCATGGATTAGGACTGTGCTGAGCCTGTCATTATTACAAGAGCTCGCTTCAACTAAACTATAAATTGCAGCTGCTTCTTAGGCCATACAACACAGTAGCCTACTCACGACAACACTCTAAACCCAAATAAAAAAAGAAGCCAAGAATGGAAGAGCTCCTTTGCATCTTGTCCTTGCATAGGGGGAATGGCGATAATCTTTTCAAAAAGAAATCTGTCAAATTTGAAAAGGACAACTTTTCCGACAGATCACATAGAAGCGCACGGACTAACTCAACTACCTACCTTTATATTATTCAAAGCCTAATTTTTTTTTTTAACATTCTGAAATGTCACTTGACAGTTTTATATAACAGCATCCCAGTTTCACCAACAACCAGTCAATGCAGTGGCTTTAGAAATCTCTGTAGACAATGTGTGAGGAAAACTCAAAGTTGGCAATTAAAAAATTACCATATAATCTTTTGCACACTTTACTGGTCTGTGTTAATATTTTCCCTAGCAGGTAGAAAATTTAAAGTTGAGCCTATTTCTGTGAGTAAAGCCCAGTCTGGTTTACTAAAATATAAAGAAATTGTATAGCATATAAATAAGTGTTCAACTTTAATCATCTTAAACATGAACAAAAGCAACAAAAAAGCAAAAATTCCAACAGCAATATCAGGAATGTGCCATCCACTGTGAAGCATGAAGTAAAAACCTCAAACCCGCAGATTTGGTGCCGCATGTCTTTAATCCCAGCACTTAGGAGGCAGAGGCAGGCAAATCTCTGTAAGTGTGAGGCCAGACTGGTCTACAAAGTGGGTTCCAGGGCTACACAAGGAATCCTGTCCCAGACACCAAAATAAGTGAATAAGTAAATAAATCCTCAAACCTTTGATAAATCCTCAAATTGTTGATAAAAATAAAATGTCTAGACTTCTGATGCTCTCTCTGCTCTGCTGGTACTGCCTCCAAGGGTAGCTGAAATCACACTTCCTACAACCCCAAATCAAAGTGACATTAAGTGTTCCAACCATGACAAGGTAGAGTGTGTTAAAACATCAGGCATATATCACCCTACTACTAAGCTAGAAGTTGAAGTGGGCTCCTGGAGAACAGAATTCTTAGCTTTACTTTTCTTGGGTGAAATACTGGACACAGCCTTTTATGCTTAATAAATTTTCTTCTTCATAGTAACTCTTCAAAGCACGCTCTAATTAGTGGATTTCTTCCCTACTTAAGATAATAATAATGTTTATCTAAGATAATAATTACTGGAAAATACTAAAGTAATTTCAGTAGCATCTGTCAGTTTAACTCAATGAAAATATAGTATATAATATATGAACCATATTGTACAAAAAATACAGAAAACAAAATATTCTTTTCTCTTGCTTTGTTGGTTGCTTAGGAGTTTGTTTGTGAAAAGGTTTCACAAAGTAGCCCAGGCTACCCTTAAACTCAGTTCTCTTGCTTCAGCCTCCCAAGTGCTGGGAATATCGGTATGCACTACCATGTCAGGCTTAAGAAATGATTCTTTAAGAAGTGTTTATTAGGGGGGCTGGAGTGATGACTCAGGGAATAAGAGCACTGGCTGCTGTTCCAGGGGTCCCGAGTTCAATTCCCAGCAACCACATGGTGGCTCACAACCATCTATAGTGAGATCTGACTGACGCCCTCTTCTGGAGTGTGGGTATACATGCAGACAGAACACTGTACTCATGATAAATAAATCTTTAAAGAGAAGAAGTGTTTATTAGGTATGTATTCCACATTATCGAGATGGTTAAAGAAGGAGTTAAGCGCTCAAGGAATTGGGAGAACAGCAGTGTGGGGAGTCTAGCATGGACACAGATGACCACAATGCAATGGGGCACCAGTAGTGGGAACTCATGTAAGTGAAGGAACCGTGCAGGAAGGAAGGCGGAGGAGGAAACGATCACTCTGCCTGGGCATATTTTTCCTTTTTAATTGCTAATGCCTCTCCTCACCCACAAAACAGCCCAGAATGAACAGGCTGCAAATTTTTCAAGCAACAAAGAAACAAACAACAACAAAACAAACCCTTTGTGTTTCCCTAGGCCAAGACACAAATTAAGCCCAGAGTGCGGATAAACCTGGGTGAGCGAAGATGCTTATCTTTTGGAAGATTGTGCCTTCTGAAAGGCAACATGCAAACCCCTGCTCTTATTCCTCTTTAGAAAGATCAGTGGCATCAGGGTGGGTCTTATATTAAATCTATACATTAGTTTACAGCTGCACTCCCCATAAGAAGGGGAAAAACCAGGAGCAGTCCAACTATGACTAAATAAATTGCACTGAAGAAGATAACTCACCAACAAAAGTCCCTGTGCTGGAGATGGTTAGCCAGGGAGTTATGCTGAGCTTCTTGAAGAAGGTTTATCCTAAAGGCTACACATTGTGCGATTTCACTTAGACATCACATTTGAAATGCCTAAGCTTTAGAAGTGGAAGACGGACAGCAGTTACTGGGGCAGGAGAGAGGAGGCTGCAGCTGGGAAGGAGGGTTAGAGTAAACAATGAACCTACACGCAGGGGACTGCAAGGGTCTAAGTATGTACACACCTCACACAGACAGGGAGCACTGAAGAACCCGAACAAGATGACCGGGTCTATCACTGCGACGCCCTCATTATGATTTTAACACATAGTTTCACAAAATGCTTCCTACCACCTGGGACCTGGGAAAAAGAGTACATGACAGCTCTATCTCATTTCTTACGACTGCTTACAAATCTAAAACTATCAGCGAAGGCTTTAATCAAAATAATTTAAAGTTAAGATGAAGTCATATGTGTGAGGCACTTCACACATGTAATATCAACATAAAAGGCGGTGCAACGCACGTCATCAACTATTCAAAACACACCTTGTGCTGAGATGACCGTGTAAGGAGACGACTTACCACTAGTAAGTCTGATTTTTATTTTCCACTGGCTTCCACTCGTTCCTGAGCTTTGCAGTGGGACGCTGAGGAAGGTGACCTGAACTCTCAGCTTGTTTTGATAGTTGCTCTAACGAGCGAAAGAATCCTCTCTAACCAGTTTCCTACCCACTACTCCCTTGGTTTCAGTTTTCAAAATGTCACGAGAGCTACAACGCTGCACACATAGAGGACCCAACTGAACTCAGGAGTGCACCTAGAAATATGTTAATTATCTGATGCTGAAAACACCGGAGGGATTAGAGGGATTTCAAGGAGATGGCTGAAACTTTCCTTCATGCCAGGTCCACAGGGAGTTGAGCTCTGACCACATTCTGACACCAGCAAAGGCCTTCTCTCTCCTACCCTGAGGCTCTTCGGAATCTGAGGCACTTTTGATAGAGGTTGCCCCTGTGATCAAGGCATTGATTATATCTTTCAGCACAGGTAGGAATGTATTTCAGATAAGACAACTTTGCGTTTGAAAAGTGATCCATGATCTTTCAAGTAAAAGACACTTCTATAGAAACACTCTTCAGAATAAAGCCCCTAAGAAGCAAAAAGGCTTTTAATGTATAGAGAGCCCTTATTCACGGTAAGGCTAAGCGGAGCAATTTTGACCTAAAAAAAAAAAAAATTCAAAAGAGATGTGTTTGCCTTGAACCAAAGGAGGAAATGTGGGACAAAAAACAAAACAAAACAAAACAAAAACCCACAACCAGTCATTGTCGTCTCCCACTGCACCTGCAGGGGAGAGGAGCTTTTGCTTGGTTTGTACGCCTCACGGATGCAGGAAAAGGTGAGCAGTGTGGAAGTGGCTTAAGGTGAGTCAGACTCCTAGAACTCGTTTTCTGAACATCAAAATAGAAATCATGGCTCTTCCTCTACCAAATGTGCTAGAGAGAATCCATTGAGAGTACACACCCACGCTCAGAACTCCTGTGGAATTCCTACCAGAAGCAATCTGAAGATGAGACAACTAGTAAAGAGTCAACCGAGAAAAATGACGTGACATTTCCAAATCAAAACCTGAGTGTTTGCAGGTAGGAAGAACCTTCAGCTGCTGTCGAACTGATGTCCGTTGAGCATTCAGTTTCCCTAGACTTCTACCAGAGTCAAAAGGTGCTAGGAAAAAATATCTAGGGATAATAAAGTGAGCTAATGCAAGTCAGTCATCCTGAGATTCCTGAAAGGCTGGCTACAGAGCTCGTTGGTGAGCTTGGCTGTTTATATCTGCTTGTAAGAAGATCCTGCTGTTTGTTTTGATTTTATTAATTTAATTTTTCTACAATA
Organism: Pachyuromys duprasi; assembly: GCA_028658305.1. NCBI lineage: Eukaryota > Metazoa > Chordata > Mammalia > Rodentia > Muridae > Pachyuromys > Pachyuromys duprasi. The sequence goes on along the minus strand of CM053753.1, from coordinate 25,981,784 downwards.
CAGTCTCAGATTGCAAGGACTGAGGGTCAAGATTTACAAATGAGAAATAGGGAGGCTGAAGGAAGCCGAGACTCACCACCTACTCAGACAAGCGCCGCCCGCCCCCCAGGACACACTCCACAGGGACTGTCCACCCATGCAGCCCAATCTTCACCAGAACCAGGAGATGACCCAGCGTTTCGCAGGTTCCAGCCATACCATCAGTGTCCTCAGCCTCTGGGATGAGCACAGGGACTAGGTGGTCCGTGGAAAGGACACTGCCTCCCAATAGCAACAGAGCTTCAAGAATCAAAACCTGGACCAGGGTGTTTGACTCAGTGGGCAAAGACACTTACTGCCATGCCCAAGGACCTGAGTTTGATGCCTGAGACCCACATGGTAGAAAGAGATAATGGACTTCCACAAGTTCTCCTCCACCTTCCACTTGTGCGCCCATCCTACAACAAATAAGTAAATAGAAATTATTAAGAATTTTTTTAAAACTTGAGATCTTGTTTTTTTAAGATTAATCTTTTTAAATATCTATTTGTTTGTTTATTATATATACAGTGTTCTGTCTGCACTCCAGAAGAGGGCCCCAGATCACATTATAGGTTAGGAGCCACCATGTGGTTGCTGGGAATTGAACTTGGGACCTTTGGTAGAGCAACCAGTCAGTGCTCTTAACCTCCGAGCCATCCCTCCAGCCCTTAACGTTAATTTTTAAAACCCGAAGGCCACTTACAGTATTTCATCTGGGTGGGGTCTGTCCCTGGGCGCGAGAAGACACCAAAAGATTCTTATCAACGCTTGGAGGAGGTGTTAATTAAAATTCCACATATTAGAGACACACTGCTGACGTGCTCAGAGCACCTGCCTCCCTTCCGTAGGTGGGAATCCCACTCAGAGCAATTACATTGCTCAAATAGCTTCACAGGTGAAGCCACAGACTCCCTGGAGTGCAGCAACCCTGTACATCATTGTCAGAAGCACGTTCTGTTACCCATGTCACCAAAGCAAAACTGAACGTCCTTCTGAGTTGTTTTCGGAGGTGCTGACGAATGAAGGAAAATTACAGGGATCTTTTTCCCCTGATTGAAATCAGTCCACTTACTCCCCCCCCCCTTTTGATACAGGTTTCTCTTTGTAGCCTTGGCTGCCCTGGACTCGCTTTGCTTTGTAGACCAGGCTAGACTCGAAGTCATGGAGATCTGCCTGCCTCTGCCTTCCTGAGCACACCACTGGGCCCGGCTGGTCTGCTTATTCTTACATTTCTCTCAAACTGTCTAAAGCCCCACGTTGAGGATGTTCAGCCCCTTGAGGAGTGAGCACTGTGTTCGCGTGTTTCACAGTCTGTGGTAAGAAGGAGACGATGCCTTTCTCACCTCAAGTCTCCTAGCCTCTCCTCCCAGACCAAAACAACAACAACAACAACAACATATATTTCCTCTGTCCGTCTGTGCTCTGCAGCCTCCATGCCTGCCGACCTGTGAACTCCCTCAGCAAACAGATAGGAAACTCATTCTTTGTGTCTATGTTTTGTTACCTTCTCTGCTTGTCTCACAGCAAGGATCTTGCCTCTTGGGATCCCAGTGCTCTGCCTTCCTCCTCAGCTGATGTTGCTACATAAATATCCCCCAAAATGTATGCTTCCATGGACCTGCGCTTGATTCGGCAGATAAAACCAGGGTGTCTCCAACAGCCTGCCTCGTGGGTTCGTGAGCATGGCGATGCCAAAGTTCCAAGAGCTAGTCTCCCTGAGATTACCAAAGCATATGGAACACTCTTCTGACATCCTTGAGAGAGCTGGCCATCCTAACACATGAGCTGGAATAGAGTCCAAGACATACAGATGCTTCGTAGAGAACAGGCCAAAACACAATAAATTATCCTGCGGCGTGCTGTGCAGTCATTCAGACCACGATTTGGATGGTTAGAGATGTAAAACCATGAGTACCATATATCATTAAAGAAGACAAAAAAAAAAAAACCCAGCTCATCACTCAATGTACAACATGATATTCTAGCAAATGGGTAGCTTTGTACACATTTTGCACTCACAAAAATCCCCATCGTTCTGCAGCTACCACACAGAGACTATTCCTGTAAGCTTCATTACCATTCAGTTATGCCCAAAGAAACAAAACAATGCACCAAAACCAATTACTGAATTCTTGTGTGTGTGTTTATGTTTGCTGGAAATGGGATTTCGCTATGCAGCCTAGATTAGGTCAAACTTGAAATCCTCCAACCTCCACAAGCGAAGTTCTGAAATTGAAGATGAGTACTACCACAACTGGTAGTTTCAGCTTCTTCTTCTTCTCCTCCTCCTCCTTCTTCTAGTTAGTTTGTAAGCCTTTATTTGTTTGTTTGTCAGAATTTAAAGGTCATCTTTGGCTATATAGGGAGTTTGAGGCTTGCCTGAGTTACAGGAGACCTTGTCTCAGAGAGCCAGAGTGAGGGGCAAGAGAGAGACAGAGAGAGACAGAGAGAGAGGCGGGTATGGGAAGAAAAGAAGGAAAGAAGGATCTTGCCTCTTGGGATCCCAGTGCTCTGCCTTCCTCCTCAGCTGCTGTTGCTACATAAATATCCCCCAAAATGTATGCTTCCATGGACCTGTATGTGGCTGTTTGTTTATGATGCTAGAGATGACCTGGGACCTTATACATGTGAGGCAAAGGTCCCACAACAGAGCATTGGGAACAGCACCATTCCCTGGGTTTGGGTCCTGACTTGTGTGAGAGCAGATAAAGCAGATAAAGGCAGCTGAGCACTACGTGTGAATGCTGTCATGTCTCTCTGCCATTGACTATGGGTGTGATGTGACCGGCTGTTTGAAGTCCTGAGTTCCCCACAGTGATGGACCTGGAATTGTAACCCAAATAAACCTTTTCTCTCCAAAAAGTCAATCACAGCCATGGAAATGCAACCAGGACAGTGTGCATCCATTGTGCACAGTGACAGCATTCCTAATGGCGTCTTCACTGAAGCATGTCATGTTCTTTGCCATATTTGCCTCCCATGACTGTCTCCTGTCCCAGTTCAAAGGAATTGCTGAATCGTCCTGGCTTTGTGCTATTGTCTAATGGCTGGCTCTCCTTGGGAGGAAGGTATGGCCCCTAGCATCTGTTCATTTCTTTCGTGTATGTGCTCTGAACAGGATCTACTGCAAATCGCCAGATGTTGCCAGCCGTGGCGCTAGGGGCACCGCTGTTACCAGCAGCTCAGCTACTCAACCACCCACGCAAGCCAGCCTCTGCAGTCCAGCCCCACGTCCAAGCTGCAACAGAAGACCACTCCCACAGTAAAGTGTAGAATACATGCTGTGCATGGGTTTGCATACTGGTCTGTTTCCTATACTACATTTCAACAAAGCCATAAGCTTCCACGGTAAATTCCTTCCTTCTTTCCTTCTTTTCTTCCCATACCCGCCTCTCTCTGTCTTTCTCTGTCTCTCTCTGTCTCTCTCTTCCCCTCACTCTCGCTCTCTGAGACAAGGTCTCCTGTAACTCAGGCAAGCCTCAAACTCCCTATATAGCCAAAGATGACCTTTAAATTCTGATTCTCCTACCTCTACCTAAGTGCTGGGATTACAAGCATGAACCACCATTTTCAGTTTATATGGTGCTGAAGATTGAATGCAGGGCTTCAGGCATGCTAGGCAAGCACTCACCCACACCAGTGGTATTTGTTTTGTTTTTAATTATTTAAGTTTAAAATAATTTGTGTTCTTTTATTACCTGGGGAAACTACAAACAAGGGACAAACTGGGACAGGCTGGTGGGGGGGGCGTGTAATTTGGGACTGGAAAGGTGGTTCAGTGGCTATGAGTACATGCTGCTCTTACACAGGACCTGAGTTCAGTTCCCAGCACCCACATCAGGAAGCTTACACCCCCTGTAACTATGGCTCCGGAAGGATCTCCTGGCCTCCCCTGACACATGCACACATGTGCACAGAGCACATACCCACACACGGATACACATAAACATACAGAATCAGAACTAGAACAAAATCTTTTACAGATAAAAATTTTGAAAGATTTTAAAATGTGTGATTCATTTCTCAGAAACACCGCCTACTACATATTTATAATCACCTTCCCAATCGGCTATTAGAAAAAAGAGACAGTGGCAAGTCATTCAAAATGGGCCAAAAGCAAAGGAAAAGAGAGAGCACTTAGATACGTGGTTGGGAATTCATGCGAAATTCACGCAGAGACCATTTACCAACCTTCCCCAGCCTGATAAGGGCTGTCTGGGTGGGCTCAGGAAACCACAAAGGTTTTTACAAAGGATTTTACAAAGGAGTATCAGTGTCAGAGATAATGTGGCACCGATGCAAAGATCAAAGACAAGAAGACTTGAAGATGTGCCTGCACTGGCATTAAAGGTGGAGAGGCCACAAGCCAAGAGACACATGCCAAGACAATTGCTTCTCCCCTCAGAGCTTCCAGGAGGAGCTCAGTGGCTCAGCTCTTCAACTGTGGCACTTCTGACCTCCAGCCTGTAAGATAATTGTGTATTGTTTAAGCCACCGGGCCTGCGGCAGTTTATTACAGCAGCAGAAGGAAACTCACACACTGAAGTCCACCTGCACACACAGGGACACCCACCCTTGGCCCTGTAGACGACACATCTGAGCACTTAAACTAAAACAAATGTGCATAAATGCAAAACGATGCAAGCACCACTTTTCTTTTCTGTAAGAACAAGCAACTGGAGCCTGCTTTATTGCCTATCAAAATAATTAAAACATAAGCCACTCAGTGTAATATTATGCACCCGTACAAAGGAAGAAAGGGAGTTCTTTATGCCCTGACATGAGACTGTAACCAAGTTGTCACAGGTGAGACAAGAAAGGTGCTTCGGGAGCAAGTGTTACGGGTCCAGCAAGATAACAACTGACTAGGAGTGGAAAGGAGAGAAAATACATACTTATTCGTGTGCATATGAACAAGTACCTATGGAAGAAAAAAATCAGAAACTAGCAATAGTTCTGTCTCAGGAGACAGAACTGTGTCACTGGACAAGAGGGGAAAGAGGAAATGCTTCCTATGTACCCCTCACATATTAGCCAAATCTATATGCTAACACACTATATGAATAGGTTGCTACATAAAAAAAATAGAGAGAGATTATAAACTAAACAAGAATAAGATTATGTAGTACTACCCAGACCACCAAGCCAGGAAAAGTATCAGTAGTAGGGAACTTCCCGTAATTATGAGGTCAGCCGTGCTGTGAAGCAAGGTGTTCTCTGCAGCCTAAGAGCAGAACTTGAGGATGCTGTTCTAAGTAGAGAAGATGCGAACTGGAGGCCATCTCTGAGCTGGAGTGGAGACAGCCTTCCAGGGCCTCCAGATGAGAATTCGTATTTGCTTAAAGCCGAAGGTGAGAATTCTCTGAGTCTCTCAGGCATCTTTGAGTCACAGGAATCTGGTAGGGAGGAACGTCACACTTGGGCTGGGAGACAGCTCATCGGTTCAGAGCACTGGCTGCTCCTGCAGAGCATGCAGGTTTGATTCCCAGCGCCCACACGGCAGCTCGCAGCTGTCTGTAACTCCATTCCCAGGGCAACCATCCAGCACCCTCTTCTGGTGGGCAGACATGCATGTGAGTAAAATCTGCACACAATAAAATAAACAAAGGTAAAAGAGTCACGCCCCCAAACAAAGCTATGGGATGCCCGTTCTGTTACATTTCATATAAACAACAAATAAGGCTGGTCTTCCAAACCTCCAGTTTCCGGAGCTGCAGACGAAACCAACTTTGAGCAAAAGTATGTGAAAACATCACACCTGAGCCAGGTGTCTGCATTTCCTTAAAGCAGAGAATAATAACTATTCGTGTCACACTACAGACACTACTGTGTGTAATCTAAAGATGGCTTAAAATATGCAAAGGGGGCTGGTGAAATGGCACAGTGAATAAGAGTCCTTGCCTAAGGATCTGAGTTCGGTTCCTGGGACCATATTAAAAAGCCGGGTGTTTTGGCTCAAATATATAATCCTAACACTCCTACCGCAGGATGGGAGGCAGAGATAGAGACTATCCTGGAAGCCTGCGGGCCAGCCACCCTGCTCGGCAAGGTGAAAGGAGAGAACCAGCAACTGAAAGTTGACCTCTGACCTCCACACAGGAGCATGCACACACCCACGCACAGTAACAGTAGTCACAGTGGCAGCGGTAAAATTACATAGACATGAGGCTGTGAACAGGTTAAATGTGTTAGAAACTTAACTGTCCAAGAATTTGGGCCTCTACAGGGATGTCGTGATCAAATCTTCCTTTGAGAGATGATTATGGATTTAAATGTTTAAGGGCAGGGGAAGTGACTCAGTCAGAAGGTGCCTACCATGCAAGTATAAGAACCTGAGTTCACATCTCCAGAATCTGCATAAAAGCCTGGTGTGGTAATGTGAGCCCTGATCCCAGCACTGGGGAAGCAGGGGCAGGAAGAGTCCTGGGGTTCTCAGACTAGCTAATTGGTGAACCCCAGGTTCAGTGAGAGACACAGTCTCAAGACTGAGGAAGAGACACTCCGCTAGTCTTGACAACACACACATGTGCGGTGTACACATACACCAACATACATGCACACTCGAACGTGCTTAAATGTTTGTTGTTTGTCTGAAAGCTGAGTTGACCAACCAAGTATCCCGAGTTACCTTGGGGCAAGTGTCTATCTAAGTAGCTCCCAGTGGCCCGGGCGGGGGGGGGGGGGGGTAGGAGGGGGGAGGGGCGGTCTTGAGCTAACAGCTGAGGACAGCATGGTGGTGGCCTGTGTGGCGGCCGCTGGCCACACTGAGGACATGTGCTCCTGGCAGGAGAGACTAGAGGCCTGTGTGGTAAAGTGCTGGCTTGCCGTGGCAAGAGCGCTGGCCACTGACAAAGTTACACCAAGTTAAAAATGGGTCTCTCATCTCCCCTGGGGCTCAGGAGTTTCTCCGGAAGGTAATCTTGGGGAAAGGCTCCCAACCTGTGGGGTGGGGTGAGGCAACGGACAACGCAGAGAATATGTTCTCCTACCTCAGGTAATAAACGTATTCCTTCCCCCCTAAATACCGTTAAAAGATATATATTTTTTTAAATCTTTAAAATAAAAAAAAAATACCTTTAAGCTGACCTCCTGCCAAAGTCCACATCAATTATACAGCTTCAGTCAGGCGGATGCTCAGGAGGGGATAATGTTACATCCAGCTGGGCACTTTGTAGTTAGCACAAATGTAATATAACGCGCAGCAGAGTTCGTCAAGTGTCTGTCTGGATTTTCAGTTTTCATTAGTGCCATAATTAAAACCACATTTTCAGCTCTATTACCTGTAACAAGAAAGGAATGAGAAATGAGGTTGCCAGGGTCAGGCTTTCCCAGCTATTTATCCTGAGGATCTGCAGGCCACAAGCTGCTGGATTTGCTGTAAACCAGCGAGAGTGGCCCAGCGTCGTACCCCATCCTGTGTGGCTTGGGAGGCACATTTATGAGGTCACTTCCTTTGCGTGGCCACTGGGCCTTGATGTCTGTAGTGCACGCACGCTCGGGGCCGGCAAACCACGTTCCGCCACAGTGGTGGGATCAGCCCACCAAGACCCAGCTGGAGGTGAGGGCTGGCGCAGTGTCTCAGCGGTTAAAAGGGGGTACGGCTCTTACAGCAGACCTGAGTGGGCTCCTAGTACCCATGACAGGGAGCTCACAACTGGACCTCTGACCTTACGGCTACCTGCACTCACATGCACAGACCCACGCGCATATGTATAATCTTAAATAAATAAATAAGAAATCTTTCTTAATATACAAAAACCATAACAAGATAAACAGAGTCGACTGAGATGCATCCTGACAGCCCCAGGGCGTAGTCCTCAGACAGCCCTGTGGAGGACAACACACACACACACACACACACACACGTACTTCACAGAGCCCACCCTGGAAGCAGGAACTCGGTCTCCGGGCCCTCAGAGCAGGTCTCCGAGCAGCGCTGGGACCTGGCCACTCTGTCACTGCGCTGCTGCCGTTCATTCTCGTTTCTCTCACCCACGCTTGCTGTGTGTGTCTGCTTCTGCCTCCTCCTCTTCGCCCACACAGTCTGCTCCCGCAGAGCGGCCAGACCTTGTCACTGCTCTGCACAAACCCTCCAGTGGCACGGCTCCAAGGCTCTCCCAGTGGAGAGTCCAGAGGCCCAACGCGCCCTCTGTGCTGTGGCGTTACACACTGCACCTCCCACAGGGCCTGTCAGTCCGAGGTACCCTGGCTGGGGCTGGTGGGTCCTATAGTTCCTGCCCCTCTGCCTGGAATTCCCTGGTATCTGAAGACTTCAGACTCCGCTTTCCCGGAAAGTTCGCTTTCCTTTTTACCGGGAAGCCTTTCTGGCCACCTTGCTTCATGACACAAACTCCCAGCACCACACGCACACAGCTGGCCACAGCAGGCCCCATTTCCCCTCTTGCTTTTATCTCCTTTGCACACAGTTCACACCCTCTGCTCAGCCTGATGTTTTATTTACTTGTTTGTTTATCTACTGATCTGTCTCTCTCTTTATCTACTCCCCAGAAAATAGATTTCTTCAAAACAGATATCCTTGGCTCTTCGCTCTTTGCTTTGTCCCCAGTACGTAGAGTCCGACCTCAATAAATATTCAACAGTCTAGGAGAACGCAAGGCGGAACGACTAGGGCCAGCAGCAGCCGCCTTTCTCTGGGTGGATGCTGACTAGTCCTCTGTCAGCCAGGCAGAAACTATGGAAACCAACCATTCCCTGAGCCACCTTCCCAAAGACAGATGACCGGCAAGTGCTTGTTCTCCAGGAGTCTGCCCTCCCCAACAAGTCCTCAGCAGCACTTGATGGACGACACAAGCTGGACTTCCACATCTGGAGGGGCAGGCCCTGACACTTATGCAACAGTACTGTCCTCCTGGCATCCCAGCCCAATCTTGGGCAACTGGGCTGACACACCGAGCATTGACTTTGATGGCTAATTTGAAGTCTCGGCTGGGCCACAAAACCCAGGACCACAGTGAAACACACTTCTGGATATCCGTATGAACGTGTTTTGGGGAATGAAGCTTGTACTCCAAGCTGTGGAGTCTGAGTAAGCCATCTGGCCTCTGTGACGTAAGAGGGCCTCGTCCAATCAATGGAAAGTCTGCGTAGAACAAAAAGACCGGCCAGCCTCTCTTGACCGGAGGGAACTCTGAATCAGACCTTCGTATATGAACTGCAGCCCCAGCTCTCCAGTGGGATGGCTCAGGAGCTCGGGACGCACCAGCTTCCATAAAGATGGAGTCCGTCTTCACTTATGTGTGTTTCACTCTCCTAGTTCTGCCCCCAGGGGGCCTAATTAAAACACACTGTGAAGAGCCCATTCTCCTGGTGTCAAAGCCGCTCGCTCTGGAAGCGCAAAGGAACTATCAGATGGGGTTCTTCCCACCAAGCATGGACCTGCCCCCTCACCCAGTCACTCTGCTTCAAAGGATATCCTGACGGCCACTTCCCATGTTTAACAAAAGCTACTTCTTCGCTGGTTTATTAGTCAGCCTTGTGTTACCTATAGCTAAATCCTTCAGTCAATTAACCTATAAAGACAAAAGGTTCATTTCGGCTCAAAACGAAATCATGTTATGTTCAAACTCAAGCGACTTCATTGTTTTGGTCCTCTGGGAAGAGCAACACATTGTGGCAAGAGCCATGGTTAGATCAGGAGATAGGAAACAGAAAGCAAGAGCTCATACTGGGCCAGGGAGATAGTCCAGTGAGTAAGGGTGTTTGGCCTCAAGCTTGATGACCTAAGCTGACTCCTGGGACCTATGTGATGGGAGAACTGACTCCTGCAGGTTGTCTTCTGACTTTCACACACACACACACACACACACACACACACACGGGAGAGGGGGATAAAAATATTTAAGGGGCCATAAGGGCTCATATTATCTTCAGAAGCACATCCTCAATGAGTTGTGCTTCTCAACGAGAGAGGTTAAAGTAGAGGGAGAAACAAGGTCTTCTAGGACCCTGGTAGAAGCAGAAAATACATCATAAATGGAGGCTCCTGGGGAAGAAATACCTGCTTCCTTCCCCCGTGTTTGAATGACTCCTTGAAGCTCCAGCACGCAAGTCATTGCTACCAACGGCTTAAGGACTAGACCCTTCTTCCTGAAAGGTCCCGTCACCTCCTACTAGTGGCACGCAGAGGCCAGGTCTCTAACCCGCAGACGGCTGGACACCTGGTGGACCCTTCCCATTGCACAGCAGCTGTGGGGGTAGGAACGCATTTCTTTGTTGATGATGCTATTATGAGCCAGTTTAGTAGCAGCAATAACGCAGCTGCAGATGTCACATGCAAACACTGCATCGTGGCTTTGTGCTCTTGTGTGACTGAGTCTGAGAGGCTGCAGAGGAGCAGTGGTTGAGGGCAAGGCGGGTCTGTCGGAACTGCAGTTAAACCAGCTGAGTCAAGTGTACCACTTCCTTGCACCCCAGATGAATGTCTTTTAAAATGGGTGCAATCATAGGAGCTATCACAGAAGGTCTTAAGACACTTCCAGGAGCAACGCAAGTGAAGCTCATGCTGAGCTTGGGGTGAGGCTTCTCTGAGAATCACTTACTGCTGCATCATACTCTGGCCCCTAAAAGATCTTCTAGAAACTCATGCAATGCTCTGTACATAGACTCTGTGGGTCACAAGTAAAAAGCAGAAACTTCTTGAGGAAAATGTGAGGCCCAGGGAGCCAGTGGTGGGGCAGTTAGGAAGATGCTCCCTTGATGGACTGGAATGGGGACCTCAGACCCCACCTAGAAACTGGTTTCCTCTACAGTAGCTCGCCAGTGGTCACGTCGCACACTGATTAGTTCCTTATGTACAGGACCTGCTCATTTTATTGCCAGGCAGGCTGTGAGGGAACTCCACATGTTATTTGTGGAATAAGAGGAAAAGGGAGAAGCAAATGCCCATGCCAGAAGAGTAACAAACTTTGTTCCTCTGGCCTGAAGAGTTAAAGAGAGGAGAAAGCAAATTACGGAGAGCCGGTAAATGCAGGGACAGGAAGTAAGTCTAGGGATGCCAGACTGGGAAGAACGGTCAAAGGGGAATGATTTCTCTTCCAATTTCTACATTCATTTATTTCTGTTGTGGAAGGTAGAGGGTTGCTGCATGCCACAGTGCACACGCGGTGCACACACAGTGAGAGGGAATTTTGCAGAAGGCAGTTCTCGCCTGCTTTGTGGTGCACACACGGTGCACACACGGTGCACACACGGTGCACACACGGTGAGAGGGGATTTTGCAGAAGGCAGTTCTCGCCTGCTCTGTAGGTTCCTGGAATTGAATCCCCAGTCATCAGGCTCGGTAACATTTGTCTTTACTGGTCATCTCACCACCCAAGAGTGACTTCTTAATGTCATGGGGTTACTTTAGAGGGTTGGTGATGGTCTGCAATACTGCCAATATGCTAATTGAGTTAGACATTTTCAGATGGTGGGTTTCATGATATGTGAAATTATACCATAATTTGATTTTTTAATTAAAAATGTCTGGCTGTTGAGAAACCTATTCAGATGGGATAGACAAAAAGAAAAAAAGGGTGAAGCTCTTCTGAGAGGCTTCTGTGAAACTGAAGACTAAGGAACTGGAGGGAACCAGCCAGCCCTGGAAGATATGCAGGGGGGCCTAGTGGAATGAGGAGCAAATGCTGGGAAGGGTAGATCTACTGTTCCTTTCTTCTCTCCAACAGGAAGGGAGAGAGAAAGGTTAAAGTGGAGGAAGAGACTAGGGCCCCTAGGACCCTGGTAGGTGCAGGAGAAGCAGAAAATACATCCTAAATGGAGGCTCTTAGGGAAAGGAATGCCTGCTTCCTTCCCCTATTTTTGAATGACCCCTTACAGCTATAGCCTGCAAGTCATTGCTACCAAGGGCAAGGCAGAGATTACAGAGATCATTGGAACAGCTCAGTTTTCCCTCTTTGAACAGAACTGTAACCAAAGGTTACAAATTACAAGATAACTTTGCTACCGGGGAACAAGTAATATGCAACAATGAGTTTCTTGTCTGCGCATAAAAGCAGCACCACAGATCCTCCCCCACCTAACTACACAGTAGGAAAAAGGTGCTCTGACTGCTCTAGAGCCAGCGGCTACGCTATTATTGAGACAGGAGTGCCCTCTACAGGCAAAACATCTAGATTGCAGCGTACTATTAAACCAAGCTTGGAACTGGATTTATCAATAGTATCACTGACAAATGACCATCGAGCTCATTCCACCGGGGCAAGCCAGTTCGTCTATGTTCCTGGAAGCTGGAGAGAAATATTTTAATTAAGTAAAATTTAAAGCTCTTTTTGTACAATTATAATATATACAGATTCATTCTCTCCCCTCTTGGGCAACATTCTCCCACTGTAGACTGAAAGGAGAGAGGAGGGAGAGGAAGAAAATGAGGGGAGAGGATAAACTGAATATTCTACCTCACAGTGTAATTGAAGAAGACAACGTGAGGCTGAATGGTTGTCTCCTGTTTGGCAAACTGCAAGGTACTTTAGAAATGCAAGAATTTGTTATCTAACTAGTAACAAAGAGACACAGGCTTCTTGGCCCCAGGACAATGACATGAGACCAACTGAGGACTAGGACGCCAGCCAGCCAGAGTATGAGTGTGTTTGAGGAAGCAGCGATATCTGGGGGGAACTCTTGAGAGAGAGAAGAGATGGACGTAAGCATGAAAATATGCTGCAAAGAAAGGTAAAAGAGAATTCCCCCAGTGGTGGATTTTTAAAAACAAAAGTAGCCAGAGATAAATGTCTAAGCAGCACACACACCGTGCAGTTCCCTTGTCTACGGCACCCTCGGGAGAGGAATCTATTCGGGAAAGAGACAGAAAGGGACGCTATGCTGTGCCTCTAAGTTTGTAATGGATCTTACTCCTCTCCAAGATCCAGGCCATCTTAAGTACAAAAATGGGAAACTGTCCCTGAGAACCACAGGAGGCGGGGACAGAGAGCCGGTGGAGTAAACTCCATCCTGCTCTTCTCCATTCACTGACTGACGGCCACTACAAATCCAAGTCTATTCACCAGAAAGAATATGGCCCAGCATTCCTGCATGCTCCATCCTTGAACAGCTTTCAATACTGGCCCGTCCTCTCCGTGTTTGTTTTGGTTCCCTCCATCCACGTGGGAGTCCGCAGGCTTTTTCACTCACTCATCATCTTGCCTCCTGCTGCTTCAGCCAGGAATGAAGTAATAATTCACCCGGCTGCTGGGGTTCCCATCAACCCGACTGTATCATGCTGGCTTCACAATTCAAGCATTCCAGCACTGAACTCCATAGCAGACCAAACCATGGGAGGGGACCTGCCTCATGCTGGCTTTTTTGACTCAATGAAAGGCTGGAAGGCAAAGCAAGAGACTACCGGTGTCTTCTTTCTTTATTTTTGTGTCCTGATGCCGGACTGTTCAAAGACTGCATTTCAACTTCAGCCTAGTGAGGGCTCTCACAGCTTAAGAGAAAAGGCCTGTTAATACAATGCTTAAAAATAAATCACCAGGATGGGAGTGTGGCTCAGTCAGGCCCTGGGCTCCATTCTGAACACCGGAAAAAGATGAAAAGAAACTGAAAGACAATGCTGTATGTGATCCCAATCCCAACACTTACGGGGCTGACACAGGAGGAATGCAATTTCAGTCTTGCTATGTTGTTAGCCTGGGCAACACAGGAAGAGTCTGTTCAAAATAGAGAAAGGGAGAGAAAGGGGAGCAGGAGAGAGAGAGCAAATGATGGTAGTAAAGCAGCAGTAAAGTGCTTGCCTCGCATGTGGTCCATGCCCTGGCTCAGTCGCAGGTAAAAGCAATTAAGTAAACACATTACATCTCCTAACAGCAGCCTGCTGGGTGGTTCCTTTGGAATACTGCTTTTGTGTCTTCAAGTTTGCTGTCTGGACTGAAGGAGCCTGCAGCGCCCCGGGTTGCTTGGCTTAGTGTCAACTCATCTTCCACAGAAGACCCAGGTTCTAACACGGTGTAGATTATCCTTGTGCCCAGAATGAAAGGGGTTCAGCCACTTCGCTGCAATGATACAGGCACAAACAGAGTCTCGCATTAAAAAAAAAGGGGGGGGGAGATCCAAGATGGCTGCCACGAGAGGACACTGTGTCTGAGGAGGAGGACAGCAGTGACAGCGCAGCGACCAGGAGACTGAACTCTGGAACCTAAAACACCAGCATTGTGAGTGCCAGGTGAGCGGAATTCCTACGGTGAGGAAATCAAGTGGGAAAATCCTAGGGACATCCAGTTATTCCCCGGAAAAACTCGGGGTGACCGGCGGTGCACAGCCCTGATCTGAACGAGCAGCCACACTGGGCGCCAACAGCCGCCAT
>CM053753.1:25895325-25966943 GCA_028658305.1 Pachyuromys duprasi | reverse complement strand
ATCTACCTTATGGGCTCACACATTGATCTTCAGCTGGCGGTGCCCTTTTGGGGAGGTTATGGAACCTTCAGGAACTACAGCAGTGCGGTTCTCAACCTTCCTCATGCTGCGACCCTTTAACAGGTCGTCATGTTGTGGTGACTCTCCAACCATAAAATTATTTTCATTCATACTTCATAACTGTAACTTTGCTACTGCTATGAATTGTAACGTAAATATGAAACTCCCATGAAAGGGTCATTAGACCCTCAAAGGGGTCACACCCCACAGGTGGAGAACTGTTGAGCTAGAGCCTCGGTGAGGAAAGTACATCACTGTGAGCAGTGTGAGGGTTTACACCTGCTCCCCACTTCGCATTCCTTCCTTCTGCTGCCTGTGTGTGGATGAAATGTCAGCTCTCTGTTTCCTAGTTGCCAGGCCAGCTCAGGCCCCTGCGGCGGTGCCTTCCTACCAGGATGGGATGTAACACACTGGGAACCAAAACGAACCCTTCTTCCTGAAGTTGTTTTTGTGTTCTTACCTTGAGAAAATCGAGCTGGTAAGAAAGAAAGAAAAAATATACCAGGTTCTTATCTCACAAAGAGATAGGTCTTACTCTCTGCTTTTGTCTTTTCTTCAAGAAGAACTTATTTTTCTTGTTGAATTTCACAAAGAAGAAAGCAAGCGGAGTGTGCAACTTCCCAACTGAAAAGCTTGGCTATGGAGACAGCAGTGATAGGGCATCATGGTGGAATGAGGAGGCTGGCATTCTCTCTTTGTTTATCTGCCTGTTTGTTGAGACACTTCCTTTCTTTCATGGACTCTAGGAGAAAGTTTAGTGAAAAGAAAAGACAGAGAAGAGAAGAATTGCTAATACTGGAAGAGTCCAGGGAAGAAAATAACTTTGGTGATGGGGGGAAAAAAAACCTCCTGTGGACTAAAGAAAAGGAGGTGAGCATTGCTGGGGCTACCCCTCACAGAATCTGTCAAAAGCCAGGCTAGCACCCCAGAAAGCAGAGGGAGAGGGGCTGCTTCTGGAGGCAATGACGGGAAGAATAGTAAGAGGGGTAAATGGAAAGACTGACCAGTGTGTGGGTAGCCTTGGCTAAGGTGGACATCAGTACTTTCCCCTAGCCCCACTGAGACAAATGTGCTTGACTGTGTGTCTACATGTTTAGTTTAGTTTTGTTTTGTTTTTTGGCTTGCTGGCTTGTTTTTTTTTGTTTGTTTGTTTGTTTTTGTTTTGTTTTGGCAGTAAAAAAAAAAAATAAAAGATCAAACCCAGGACTTCACTCATGCTAGGCAAGTGCTCGGTCTAAGTTTTAAAAAGAAAGAAAAGTAGAACGGAAAGAAATGAACAAAATGTTTACTGTGGGGTACAACTGTGCTCTGACACAGTCACTTACTGACTTCTATAGTAAAAAAAAAAAAAAAAATCAACAAAACCCCTGCCTTGAGGCGCGTGTGCGCCAGTTGTCTTCATGAATATCAAGACAGTCCTTGCAAAACTTCCTTAGAGTTGTTTCTTTAACCAGAACTCTCAGGCTAAGTGTCGGACTCTCCCCTGACTAAGTTAAGACTGTGGGCAGGTGGGGAGCAGCTCCTGCTGGGACAGCCTCACTCACATGAACCTGTCAGTCAAAGGATGTCACTGCTCAGTTCAAGATTCACCCTGGGGTGGAGACTTGATGGTCTCTGAAAAATTGGTGTTTTCTAATAGTCCATCCGGCAGGTTATGTTTAAATGTGATTCTCTGATTAAGACACCGTGCATAAAGTGACTTCTGGAAGTCAAAGCAAACAAACAGAAGTAGCAGGCAGAGGCTGTGAAACCAGCACACAGTCGCGTCCCCACCAACCCAGATGTTTACTGCTGAACAGGGCAAAGGGTAGCTGTCTCCCTTCTGGTCCAGTTTCAGAACAAACAGATGTAAATAAACAGTAGGCAGCTCCTTGGGAAGGAGCGTGGTGGGGACAGCACCCTACCAGCAGCCAAGTGCGCAATTGCCGGGAGCCGGCCAGACCCCCAGAGACACCAGCTACTTCCGAATGCTGAAAACTGTTAGTAATGTACCACAATACATGTAAACCTGACTCACTTCATCAGATTTGAGTCCCAGGCTGGGGATTTCTACCCGGGAGAGAAGTTTACTGAAATCTTAAATTTCTACGCCACCATCTTCCATCCAAGGAAGAACAGAACTATCATCTATGCGGTCTTGCCAGTATGTGTTATATTTCAGGTCATTAATATGGATGCTTATAACACACATGTTCCCAATTCCTTCTGAATTCACCTCCGTATGAAGTGCTGAAATAATGTTCTTCGGGTTGTCTTGAATCTGAAGGGAGGAAAGGATTACTAAAAGAGGTTCTTTCTCTGCTACTGGCACCTCCTCTCCCCAGCACCCCCTGCATCCTTTTTACAAGCCAATGAGATGGAGAAGGATGCCAATTTCACTTTTTCCATGAGAATAGTCTGGGCTTAGAGCAATGGAATAGGTGGACAGAAGGAACCGGCTGATCTTCCCCCCTCATACGAAGGTAGAAAATCAACTCTGTTGGTCCTGGATGACTCTTCCAGCTTCTCTCACATATAGCTCCTTGTTCTGGTTTCATTTTTGATGGTCTGATAAAATAATAAAATATCTTGACAAAAAAAAAGTTTGAGAGAAAGAGTTTGTTTGGCTTACAGTTTCAGGTCACAGCCCATCATCCGGCAGCTGGTCATGTCAGATTCACAGGCAAGAACAGAGAAGACATGCATCCTGGCTTGTTTGATCTTGGATGGCTTCCTCCTCTCCTATTCTGTTCCGGACCCCATGCCTAGGGAATGGTGCTTCCCACAGTTGTCTGGGTTTTCTCATTAATTAACATTTAAGAAAGTGAGCTGGAGAGGTGGCTCAGCTAGTTAAGGATACAAGCTGTTCTTCCAAAGGACCCAGGTACGACTCCCAGTACCCACGTGGCAGCTCACAGCTATGTGTAACTCTAGTTCCAGGGATCTTCCACACAGACATACATGCGGGCAAAATACCAAAGCATATTTTAAAAAGGAACAAAAACATTTAGGAAAGAAAACTGCCTCCCCCCAAATGCCTACAAGCCGAACTGGTCTAGATACTTTCTCATTAAAACACTCTCTCCATGAATTCCAGACCATGTCAGGTTGACAGTTAAAGTCGAGTAGCTCAGAAATCTGATTTTCCCAAAGACTGGCCTGGCAGGTATCTGATTCAGCCTAAGCAAACAAGAGAATTGTCTAGTGCACAAGTCAATAATTCCATTCCAAGGAATAGCTCCATTCCATGTCACATAGCCAGCTCCCAAGGTAGAATTTGAATTTGGGTCTTTTGGTTTCCAAGCCCTTGACCTTTCTGATAGAACATCCTACTTTCCCGGCAAAACCTTGATATATACGTACAGCATGACTTCCAAAGCACAAAGCACACTGGGGAGACAATGTGGTAGGCAGGCCTTGAGGGCTGGGTTGGTGAAAGATGCCAGATGACTGAGGCCCCAAGCACCTAGGAGGGCAGGTCTTGGAGACTTGGTTAGAAACCATTGGGACTTGGGTCAGGTCAGAACTGTCCCCATAGCACATCAGATGTCAGACATGGAAAGCTAAGCAGAAGCGCCTGCTGGGTAATTCCAAAATTACTACCGACTGGTTTTCAGAGCACTTCTTCCCAGCTCATTCCAGGTAGGTTAAGGACGGGATGGCTCAAGAGAGAATGACACCCACAATTCACTATCCCAACAAGGATTCTTCTGAGAGTGAATGGGAGGGTTAACAATTACTAATGCACAGCAGCCATAAGCCAGGACTAACCCAGGACTAAACGGATGTTCTGAACCCCTGTGCTTAGTGAGAGCAGAGCTGAGAACTCTGGTGTGGGCACAGCTGCGGTGTGATCTTTAGGACTGTTTACAGGACACAGACTCCTGGGAAGTACCTCACCCCGAGGGAGAGAAAAGCCTAAATATATAAACTGAGTTCAGTGAAACATGCCAGAAAGGAGGGAGCAGTACCAAACAGGGCTGGCCACACCCAACATCCTCTGTCCTGTTTGTTTCAGGTTTTAGAAGTCAGTGAAGTCTAAAAGAGCTGTCACAGTTTCCAAAGATCTTGAAGAGGTGAGATTGGGTAAATTCTGTGTTAGCAGTTTCCCTAGAGACAGAGAGGAATGGTTAGCATTGCATAGTGGATAAGCCATGAAGGAGCGGTCTGAAATGCAGGCACCAGCCAGCTGCCAGACTAGGCACCCATCCAAGACAATAGCTCAGCAAGGGAGAGCAGGAGATCCAGAAGGGTGGTGTCCTGTGTCTCATGACACAGTCAACAGGAGCCCAGCCATGAGTATTCCTTGAACTATTTTGCGCACTAGAGGTGGGTTGCAGTTTCACATAGTTCAGGAACATCCAAGCTACAAACTGTGGGCCACAGGCATGCCAGGAGAGCTGTGACTGTGTCCCAACAAATGGAGCAACATGTCACAATTTCAGGAGATTGGACAACCCAAATATAGGGGATAGAGAGAGAAATAAAGAAATAATTCACTAAGGATTCTCTCTCTCTCTCTTTTTTTTACACTAAGGATTCTTGCATCTTGAAAAAGAGAAATAATTCACCAAAGATTTCTTGAGCCTTCTACTTGAATTTCACCCTGAACAGGTGATAATCAGAAACTTGACCACTTTGGTCCTGTTGCAGTGGGAGGTGATCTCTGACGCTGAGCCTAAGCAGAGCGCCGTCTTGAGCAGAGGGGTTCCTGGGCCTCTCACTTCTGATCGGCAGGTTTTCTGCTCTACAGAGTGGGCAGGGATATCAAAAATAAATACATTGCAATGATGTTTGCACTTATAGACAATACAAGAAATCCATACGTGGTATTGTATGGTGGTTTTTAACGTGTAGAAACATTTTCTTCTTGAAGACTTATTTATTTTTATTTATATGTACAAATGTGTGATGGCATGAGTTTATGTGCATCATGAACATGCAGGTGCCCACAGGAGCCAGGAAATGGCATCACCAGGTCCCCTAGAATTAGAATGACAGATGGTTGTAAGCTACCCAATGTGGGTGTTAGGAATCAAACTAGGACCCTCTTCAAGAATAGTAAATGCTCAAAACTGCTCAGCTATCTCTCCAGGCCCTAGAAACATATTCTAAGAATTGGGGCTGTGGCCCCATCAAAAAAGGGCTTGCTTTGCAAGCAGGAAGACATGAGTTCAGACCCACAGGCCCCATGTTAACCCCAAGGCAGGAGTGCACACCAATAGTCCTGGAGCTCGGGAAGCACAGACGGGAGGTCAATGGTCAGCCAGCCAGTTACTCCAGGTGCACTAGAGACAAAGTGGAAAAGCGATTGAGGAAAACATCTCATCAACCTCCGGCTTCCAAACTCACATGTGCCTGCATGTGCATGCAGAGAGAGAGAGACAGACAGAGGGGGGGGGAGATTTTCTAAGATATTAGGGTGCCTTTAAAAGAATGACACCTGCTGGTTCTCTCTAATACTTGGCTCAGGAATGTTAATCTCCCTACAATTTGAAACTAATGCTTTGTAATAAAATGACTACCTTGCCAAATGGTTACCGTGAAAACACAAGTGTTATCAAGTGTTTTTAAAGGCTCTGATGTGGAGTTCAGGCCTCTTCCTTGGTGAGGCAGTACAAAACCCCTGTGTCTCTTTAGTGGTACTAACCTCTTCTAGAACCGCAGATGCTGCATGAAACCTGCCTCGTCTGTGCCTTAAAACTCACACTCCTTTTATTATTTGTTGAGCTGAGTAATCTGCGCTGTTGGCGTTCTATTCAGAAAGTCATTTCCTGTGTCAGTGAGTTCAAGGCCATTTCCCCACTATCTCTTCTGTCAGAGCCAGTGTGTCTGGTTTTACGCTGAGGTCCTTAATCCACTTGGACTTGAGCTTTGTGCAGGGAGATAAATGTGGATCTATTTTCATTCTTCTACATGCAGACCAGTTCAACCAGTACCATTAGTTGAAGATGCTTTCTTTTTCCCATTTTTTTCAGGATTCTTTATCAAAAATCCAGTGTTAATAGGTGTGTGAATCTATGTCTGGCTCTTCATTTCTACTCTATTGATTAATGTGTCTGTCTTTATGTCAATGCTATGCAATTTTTATTGTAGCTCTGGAACTGGCCAACTTTTGTAGCCAGGCTTTGGGTTGGGTTTGGGTTACATTCTGTTGAGTTGTTGGCCTGAGGGGTCCCATGGAGATCCCTAAACAACCCAGGCTGATGAAGGTCACTCTCTGAAAACTGTCCCATTGCTGAGGACAACATCCATACAGCTTATTGAACATAGAGAAGTTGAGCTGGTGCAGGCTTGAAGTCTTCACCTCTACTTTCTAATCTCTTGGCACAAGAAGGTATTTATCCTGCAGGCTACACAGAAAGAGAAACCCAACGCCACAAAACTCTCCACTTACTCTATAATCTGTCCTGCCTACAAGATGTACTGGGGAACCTTGATGCAGAACTTGTGGGAGTGGTCAATGTTTGACTTAACTTGAGGCCTATGCCACGAGGGGGAACCCTACACTGTGTGTAGAGCAAGGAACCAGACTGGACAGCCCAGAGACCTGGGGTAGACCCAAACACAGCTGGCAAATAGAAATAAATAAATAAATGATTCCTGATGGTATTCTGCTATACTCACAGATCAGTGCCTTGTCCAGTGGAAGCAGGCGCACTGACCCCCAGCCAGACATTATTCAGAGAATCTAAATTGGAGGTCTCCATCACGTTTCTCTCCTCTGAGACAGGGGAACCCGTGGGAGAGGGAAAGGAATGACCATAGGAGTCAGAGAGGATGGAGGTCACCATGAGAACATGGCCCACTGAACCAACTAAGCAGGGATCACATGGGTTCACAGAGACTAAAACAGCAAGCGCAGGGCCTGCGTGAGTGCGCATCTCTGCGTGAGGGTCCTCCACATATGCCAGGGCTCTTTTCTTGGTGTTTTTGTGGGACTCCTAATAGTGGGAATGGGTGTATCTCTGACTCTTGCCTGTTCTTGAGACTCTTTTCTTCCTACCGGGTTGCCTGGCCCAGGCTCAATATGAGGGTTTTCAGCTTGTCTTATATCGTGTTTTGTCCTGTTTGACTGTCTTCTCTTGGATACCTGCTCTTCTATAAAGAGCAGTAGAAGAAGAGTAAATCTGGGGGAAAGGGGAGAGGCAGAGGCACTAGAAGGAGTGAAGGGAGGGGAAACTAGGTTGGGATATATTGTGTGAGAGAAGAACCTAAAATGCTTCACACCCCTTTTCTTAATGACGCCTGTATTTCATCTTTTTGTTTGAGGCATAAGTGAGTGTCCAGGGGACACAGACTAGAATTTCCAGATTCTTGTGTTCCAGGACAAAGAACTGCACCAGGAACACATTGGAAGGTCATAGAAAAGGAGAGTTTCTTTAAGAGAAAGAGAGAGAGAGAGAGAGAGAGAGAGAGAGAGAGAGAGAAACACTCCTCTTAAGAAAGAGCATGGGCTGGTAAGCTTTGGAAAGTCGTTCATTCCAAAGCGCTGGGCCATGAGTCTCATGACCTTTTGGAGGTCATTTACCAAGCACCTGCCTCTCTCACTGTTGTATATTGGGCTTTTCCCATGAGTTTACGTGTAGCCAGGTGAGAAAAGAATTCCAGTCCTCTGCCAACTGACATTTTTTAATATATTAATCTTGGTTCCATTCTCTCCAGCCCCTACTCTCCTGACACATTTCTGCTTTTGAATTGTCGCTATAATTCTCATTCCATGCAGTAAGCAACAGCCACTGCACAGCCTGAGCTTAATGAATTTCCTCCATCAAACAATTTATCCCATTACAAGCCAGCCTCAAAAAAGTTCTCAAGACACAGGAGAAACAAACCCAGGTTCTTTGCCAGAATAGAAGACTGATCCATCAATACCACAAGTCCCTGTGAACTGTCCTCTGAAACCCCATGAGCCTCCACTGTCCCCGTTTCTCCCCGCATTCTGGCCTTCCACAAACCCATCAAAATAGCCTGCTGTGCTCTGCTTATCGGGGTCTAGGGCTCTTCTGACCTCAGCTCCAGAGCTGTCCACCTACCAGTTCCAAAGAGCTGGTCAGGTTTACCGCAGCCCCAGCCCAAATCTTTGGTAACTTTAGCGTTACTCATTTGTCTCATTGCTGTGACAAAATGCAAAACAGGAGCAACTCGAGAAAAAGAAACATTTGTTTTGACTCAGTGTTTAAGAGGATATAGTTAATTATACAGAAAAAAAAAAACATGATAGATTCCATGGCAGTCGGAGAGGGGGCCGGGACCTCTCCATCCTCACAGTTTGGAAGTAAAGGGTGGGGAATGGTGACATTTGGTGAACTGTCTCCTTCCCCCTTTATCATTCAGTCCGAGACTGCGCCCAGTCTCAGACGGTTCCACACAGGTTAAGGACCAGTCTTCTTTTAAGGGCTAATCTAGGAAACGCCCTCACAGACACACCGAAAGGTGAGTTTCACCAGTGTCCTAGGTACTTCTTTTTCTAATGATGATTTAGCATCACATACCCAATAGTAGAAGGAATGAAAAAAAAATAGACTATATGTATACAGTGGAATTCTGTGTAGAGCAAGTACAGCCACAGTCAACAGCAAGACGGGCTCTCAGGCAGCAAGTTGTGAAAAAGAAGCCAGACACGAAAGTGCCTTATGCACAAACTTGTGTATGATGCACAGACAGGAAAGTGTGTTCTATGTGTTCAAAGTGAAAACAGAGATTTCCTTGGGCACAAGATAGTGAACCTGGAAGAGGCTTCTGTGACCTGGGAATATTCCAGGTTTTAATTAGTGTGTTGGTTACAGGCTAGTTATGGTTTGAGTGTAAAATATCTCACTCACACTCATGGATTTAGACACTTGGTCCACAGTTAGCAGTGTTTTCCTGAAACATTGTAGAATCTGCCAAACCATGGCGTGACTAGCAAAGATGGCTCACTAGGGGTGGGCCTTAAAACAGATATCCTCCCTGGTCCAGGCCACACTCTCTGCTTTCTAGTCCATCCTGACGTGAACAAAGATCTGCCCACCACATCCCAAGCCTCGGTGTCCTGGAGTCCACACTATGATACATTTTGCTTCCTAAAACCATGAGCCAAAGGCAATCCTCCTCACCTCGAGTCACTCAATGACAAGAAGAGTAACTAATATTCACGCAAAAAGTGTGCTGAGCTATTATTTGTCAGTTCTGACGTATTCAGCTCATCAAGCTGGTTGGAGTGTGAAGCCTGTCTTAAAGGAACATCTAGGACACCACCTTTTTTCTTCTTCTTTCTTTGTTTCTTTTTCTTTCTTTCTTTCTTTTTTTATATATATATATATTTTGAGACAGGGTTTTTTTCTGTTGCCCTGGCTGTCCCTGGAATGCACTCTATAAATCAGGCTGACCTCGAACTCAGAGATCCACCTGCCTCTGCCTCTGCCTCTGCCTCTGGGATTAAAGCTGTGCACTGGTACTGCTGAGCCAACATTTTTTTTTAATTAATACAGTTACCAGGAACTCAGCTTTACCTTACTTTTTTTTCAGACTCCACCTCTTGATAGACCGTGTAAAAGTCACATTTCACAGTAGCATGTAGAGTAAGCAATATTGGCATAGCAAATACAGACTATTATAACTATAAAACACAATGCCACTTAAATCTTATGTTAATAAAGCTTACAACCTACTGTAACCATCCAATGCGAATTAGAATTTGGCTAACACAATAGCATTTACATTTTTAAGTAGTTTGTTAATCAAGTTTACAACCTATTGCCATCACCCAATGCAAATTAGAACTCTGCATCACTCTGCACTAAATCAAAGCCTTTGGGAAGTCAGAAGGAAAATGAGAGCACTAGCAAACACACACACACACAGGAAGCACATTGCTACTGGAGCCACATGTCGTCCCTGGATGGAAGATTGGGGCAAGAGGAAGAGGGTGCATTTATGGGTTGGTCCATATTATCATTTACAAATAATAACATGGGAGTGAGCCAAGTGACCACGGGTAAAGCAACAGACAAACAGCAGGCGTCGACTGCAGGCATCACTTGCTGCATTTGATGGCCATTACGGGCAAAAGTCCTAAGCCCGGCCTGTCAATCATAAGAAACTATGTTTTCTCCACTGCATTCCAGTGTTCTCTCACATGCCAAATCCATTAGTATTAATATTAGCATATAGACAGAACTGTAAAACATCTCCAAGCCTAAGTCCTGAGAACACTACAGTTTAATTTGTCTTTGAGCCTTTCTCAAACTACTCATCAGGCTAGGAAGATGTGAAAACACCTTTCTGCCCACATTGTTTTGGTTACACATACTTCTGATAATAGCCGTGAGTCACACACTGCAAACCTGGAGCTCTTAACAGGCACTGGCTTCTCCCTAGGGAGATTCTTGAGGATCAGAAAGACACCAGGAGGCTCAGTCAGAGACCTCATCACTTTACGTGGGACTTTCCATAATGAAACAAGCAGCAAGAGAGAATACTTCAGCCCAGTAAGTAAAGGTAATCGTTTTTTAGGATGGAGATACAAAGTGGTATTAGATGGAGAACAGCACATTTCTTTTCTAGACTGGTGTAGGGCACAGGCAAACTTTTCTATAAAAGTTTGTGGTTGTGAATCTTGGGCTTTGCATACTGTGTTAATCAGCTTTCTGTTACTGAAAAAAAAAAAAATCTGTGAGATCCAACCTGAAAGGAGAAGCATTATTTTGGCTCACTGTTTCAGAGTTTCCACAGTCACTTAATCATTGTTTTTTGGGAGGTGGGGTGAGGGGGAGTTGGTGAGAGAGAGGTACTTGGGCAATACACCATGGTGGGAGAACACGGGAAAATAAATAGCTCATCCTGTTGCAGCCAGGAAGCAAAGAGAGGAGAGAAGGAGCCAAAGTCATAATACCCAGCTCAAGGCACATTTGCAGTAGCCTAATGTCCTCCCACTAGGGTTCACTACCTCCCAGGAGGGACACAGGCTAGGGAACCAAGCCTTCAGCCTAGGGGCTTTTGTGGAATGGTAGCTGGATTTCTGCTCTTGCTGCCCTCCTTACCCACTTCATTTCTTTCCTGCCATGTTGGAATATGGAAACGTAAGCTAGAAGAAACTCTTCCACCCTTAAGTCAGTTCTTGTCAGGTATTTGTTCATAATAACGAGAAAAGTAACTAGCCAGGAAGTTGGAACTGAGAGGTGGGGCCGCTGCTATGATAAACCTGGCCACGTGGTTCTTTGGCAACCGGAACTGACTTGTGGGCAGAATGTGGAAGAATTTGCAGCTGCAGGCTAGAAAAGTCCTACAGTGCTGTAACTGTAGCTTAAAGAGTCATTCTGGCACAAATGAAGAAGGTGTAGAATCCTAAGAAAAACACAGATAGTCTAGGCCTGTCTTACAAGGTTTCAGGGGAGAGGAACTCTACAGAAAGTGGGAAAAAGACTATTGCTAGTGATAAAATGTCCTGACGAAACCTACTTAAAGGAGAAAGGGTTTATTTTGCTTCACATTTTGAAAATACAGTCCATTGTGACAGGAAGGTCCTGAAGAAGAGCTTAGGCCCCAGCTCTTCATTCATCCACAGGCAGGAAAAATAGAGGGTTGAGTTAGCTTTTTCAGCTCCTTCGTGCCGTCTAGCAGATCACCGGACAAACACCTGGCACCTCACCTTTGCCAAAGCAGGAGACAGGATTATTCCAAAGCTCCAGCTCAGGTTGTGACTGGCTCAGAAGCAAGCTGACGGCACTGGAGAGCTGGCTCAGAAGTGCAGAACACCTGCTGCTCTCACAGACCTGTGTTCAGCTCCCAGAACCCATTAGAGACAACTCACAGCTGCCATTAACTCCAGTTCCAGTGGAGTTCTGGCCTTCATGGACACAGGGCATGCATGTACATGGTGCACATACATGCATGCAAGCATTCATATATATATATATATATATATATATATATATATGTTGGTGGAATTAATTATTCTAATAATATTAATTAATGTTGGTTATTAATACAGCAGCAGTTATTCATCAACGTGCTCTCTTATAAACAAAAGACACAGAAACCTGTTAGATTTATAACAAGCCTTAAAACACTAGGGCTGGACAGATAGCAACCCCCTAAGCTCAACATACATCCCATGCCACTTGACGTAATCATTCCTATCTGGCTGCTTCCCATCCAAAATCCCCACAAATACATACATACTCTAGTTGGGGTGCTTCTGCTCCATGAGGCCAGTCCTCAGAGCTGCTCTTGGCCACATATTCCTGTTTACCCTATGGTGACCTGCTCCTTTCTTCTCCCTCCTCATGGTTCTGCTATCCCCAAAACCTGGGAACCTTCGCTCCACCTCCCTCTCTTCTGCCCAACTCAGGCTGTAGGCAACGTTGTTAGCCAGTCATGGATAACTTGGGAGGCAAGGTTTACACATGTCATTTTGGATACATGAGAATTTGCTCATAGAAAAGGGGGGGGGGGATCAAGCAATTATCATTTGAATACATAGTAGCTCCAAATCAACCCCAACCTATGTGTGTGTGTGTATGTGTGTGTGTGACATAAAAGGAAATAAATCTTTAAAAAGGGAAGAAACTCAGGAGGACTCATTTCCTAAAACTTATACAGACCTGTTGTACTAGCTACTTTTGCTTCACAGTGAACAAAATGATTGACAGAGGCAAGTAAGGGAGAGTTTCTTCTGGCTCACTGTTTCAGACATTCCACTGTGTCACATGAGTGAGCAGAACAATTCACAGCATGGTGGAGAGGATGCAGGGAGGCCACTGATAGGAATACTGTGCCCCCAATACCTACCTCTAGGGACCTGCATCTCAATGAGAGCTTGAACTCACCAACATTGAAGAGCAAAGAAAAGACAATTCCATACACACCCACACCCAAGTGTCCAGAACTTCCCAGAATGGTGCCAGCAGCTGGGACGAAGCATCTAAGACATGACCCTGTGAGGGATGTTTCAGATTCAAGCCATGACAGACGCTTATGGGTACGCAAGTGAGGCTTCATGTGAGATGCGGTTTTGTAAGTTTTTTCTGCTTTATCAGCTTCCCTAGGTCACTCCCCTCCTACCTCCCAACTTCCAGTGTTCCCATCCCTGAGCCTCTCGCTCACCTTACTCCACACACAGGGTATATTCTCATCACACCCCGTGTGGATGTCCTACCCACTTCCTGGTTCTGCTACCTCTCAGTGTCCTGGGAGTAAATGGAGTGTGGCAGATGCTTCAGCCCAGCTAGCCTCTGAGAGAGTGAGATCAGACACACGCTGTGAGAAAGCACTAACAGCTACGCTTCACCTATTTCACAATTTCACACAGGCCGTTCTGGAATACTGTGAAATATGTGAAAATTTATTTAAAACTTTGCAAAGCCACTGTACTTAAAGAGCCCACTATCTTATTCACATATCAGAAGACAGGAGCCTAAAACACTGGATGATTCTCTGAACTATATACCCTCATGGAGGGTATATTGCACAACGACCAATAGTGAATTTGTAGAGGGGGCTAACTAGTTCTTTATGTCTACTGCAACATCATCTAAGGAAGCAGACTAACATTAAAAGAGAATAGCTGTAAAGTAGCACTTATTGCTTTGCTGCTCTATCTTAATCTTTGATTTGAGATAGGCAATCAATACAGACAGCCCAAATAAAATAGTGTTCCCCGACTATGGAAAACCCCAGCAGGTCTCTATGTTAATTTTGTTTATTGTATTAGCTTGTTTTGTGTCAATTTTACACAAGGTAGAGTCATCAGAGAGAGCCTCAGTTGAAGAAATGTTTCTATGAGATCCAGCTATGCAGGTGGGCCCAGTCCATTATGGGTGGTACCATGCCTGGTCTGGTGGTCCTTGGTTCTATAGGGAAGCAGGCTGAGCAGGCCAGGGGAAGCAAGCCAGTAAGCTGCACCCATCCATGGCCTCCTCATCAGCTCCTGCTTCCAGGTTCCTGCACTGTTAGGGTTCCTTCAATGATGAGCAAAATTATCTGAGTGTAAGCCGAATAAACCCTTTCCTCCCCAGTTCCTTTTTGGTCCTTTCCTTTTGGTGTTTCATCACAGCAATAGAAACTGTAACTAAGACATGTATCAGTCTGGCTAAGCCAGGTGCTCAGATATTCGGATAAACACTATTGTGGATATTTGAGGGTGTAATTTCCATTTCAGTTGATGGAGTTTGGGCAAAGCAGATTGCTTTCCACAGTACTCAGCTGAAAGCCTGAACACAACAAAAGGTAGACTTACCCTGCACAGAGAGGATTCTTTGGCTTATGGTTTTTATAGTTCATCTACAATACAGACTCCTCCTGGTTCTACAACAGTCTGCCTTTGAACTTGAACTGCAAACCTTTGAGCCTATAGTCACTAGCCTCTCGCTGGATTTTGAACTCACCAGCATTCCAAAGTCAAAGGAGACCATTTCTTTACACACACATACACACACACACTCCTCCCACCCTCTTCTATTTCTCCGGAGGACCCTGACTAACGCGATTTCTAGGTCAAATCCTGCTGTCTTCTTTCTCTACCTGTTAGCCCTGTGCCCATTGTCTTTGACGTATGGGTCACAAAGCAAACTTCTGCTTTGCTCGAATCCCAAGGTACTATTGCTCCAGGTGACTTCTGCTGGCTTAGATTTTTCACCAAACCTACTTTATTCATGGTGCTTCAGCACCTTTACCGCCCTTCCAATGCCAGACTCAGTCGTCAGGATACCAGCAGTCCAGTCCAAAGGCCGACAGGAAGCAGTGAAAGCCGAAAGACTCAGTTAGATTTCCCGGAGAAGCTCTGTGGAACATTTCTCTCTGCGAAGCCAAGTGTCGAAGCACAAAGATCAGCACAGCAATGTCCATCTGAAAAGCGATGTTTCACTCTGTGGGCCTCTATATATCTCCTCTCCTCAGAGTCCACCCATGAATGTTCTCAGCTGGCCAAAATCAAGCCCCTTGCATGTAAGGGGTCACAGCAAAACATCACATGTCCTCTCACAAGCCAACCTGGGCTAAACATCATGTGTCCAGCTTGCAGCAAAATATCACATGACAAAACTCAGTCTTCACGGAAACCAGAAATCTCCACTTCAGACTTCCTTTCCAGAGCCAGCTAAATGAAGACTGAAAATGGAAGGGGACATCCTGGAGAGATGGCTCAGCAGTCAAGAGCATGTTCTGTTCTTGGAGAGGACCCTACTTAGGTTCTTAGCACCCATGCAGGAGGAGGCTCACACTTGCTCATAACTTCAGAGCCAGAGGCTGAGGGCACAGTTTTAGATTAGCACTGATGTGTAGAAGCCTGCCAACGTAGACCCACAGGTATCATTTTATCTCCTTTTCATATATTAGTGCATTCCTATTTGGTGAACAGGAAGACTGACCTACACATTAACTTCATTAACTTGTGCACATACTGGAATGGTAAAGAACATTCAATGTCAAATATGCTTAGACTCTGTTTAGTGTTCTCCATAGTATCTTACATGACTGGGTACACTGCAGTGACAGTGTCTTCGTGATGTGTTTTCACATAAATGGCTTCAATGCAAGGCTCTCCGCCACCAATCACCACGCCCTTAAGGTTAAAATAATTAAAAACTTTAAGAAAACCGATAAATTTCCCTATCAATCAGAGGAACAGCTCTCCAGAGAGTCTCTCCAAAACTTTGGGCTTAGGACCACTTCGCCTTGCACATCCACGCCCCCAACTGGCGAAGGGGCGGAGCCCTCCAGCCAATCAACTTTCTTCCGGGCCCTCCTACCGCGCGTCTTTCAAAGACTTCCTCTGAGCCAATGAGCGGTCAAAAGCTGAGCCAGGCCACGCAGGAAGAAACAGGGCGAGGAGATGATTGGTTGCTAGAAAGCGCTGCACACACCCCCCCATGCGGTCGGACCAATGGGCTGGCGAGGACGGGCTCGGCGCGGCCAGCGACGCGGATGCTGCGAGGGCGGCCGCACTGGTTACGGGGTGCCGCGGCCCGCGATGAAGCCGGTGAGTGGGGCCGGCGGGACCCGAAGGACCCTTGCCGCAGGGGCAGGCGCTGGCCGGCCTCGGCGGCGTTGCTGGGCGGGCAGTGGTGCCTCCCTCACAATAACTGCCCTGCATGTCTGGGAGGCGGAGAGTGGCGGAGCAGGAAGGGCCAAACCATTCGGCTTGACACCTCAGACGCCAAGGCTGTCACGGCTTGGTTTCTGGGTGGCTTGATGCTTCAGAGGCAAGGGCTGTTAGTGGGCGACATCACGACAGCCACCCTCTGTCGGGGCCCTCTTGGCACTGCATCCTGTTCGCTCCAGATCAGAATCCCCAGGCCGGGGAAAGCAGGGAGGTGTAGCCTGTTAAGATGTAGACCTGGCTGGAGGGAGTGGATGGAACACACAATCTTAAAATCTTGTTTTATTGTGTGTGGGGGGTGGGGAGTGGATCCTAGCCAGGAACTGAAGTCCCACCTGACCTATATATAGTTCCTGCCTCACAGCTGACGCCCTACTTAAAGACTTCATTTGGGTACCGTTGAGCTTTATATCAAAGAGCAATCCAAGTCAGTTACCGTGTGCTCCTCTGGCAAGACCTTTATAGAAGAGCTTGAAAGGCAAGCAGCCTTTCCAGAGGTGGTTCCTCTTCCAAGTCCCATGTCTACCAGTCCTCAGCTGTCCTTCACTCCCGCCTTCTGGTTCCACTGTCCCCAGAGAGGGGTAAACTACCTGATCTCCCACTGCGGACAGAGGAACGAACACAGGTAGAGACCCCTCCTTCCGCCTCTCTTGAGGTCTGCGTGCTTTGTGGGCTACTCCGGCACACAGGAGTCTTAGGTTGTCCATTGCTGCCCGGGAAGGGGTAGATTGGTCCCATTCTGGAAGATAGGGGAATCACAGCATTCTTTATCCTTTGACATTCAACAAAACTGACGTTTCATAGACACTTGCAGTTCAAGTGTCTGATCTCAGATGGTTCCATCTAGGGGAGTGGGGAAGGGTATTTTTTTTCTACCTTCCATGTAGAAGTGCTGTGTCCAGAATTGAGTTAGATCAGCATATAAATCCACCTGGGTTCTTCTAATCCAGTATTTCATAAAGACAGGGGAAGGGGACTGGCCCGCATGTATGTCTACCCATTTGTCACGCTGTATGGGGTTATATTTTAGAAAGGGGGTGAGAAGTCTCCACTGGCTTTGTCTCCTGCATCATCTCTACTGAATATGCAGCCCTCCACCCTTCCATCCACATGCCCGCTTGTGTTTTCTTTTGAGCCAGCTTGGCCAGGTATCATAATGTCCTAGAACTTGTGCCTCAGTCTCCCCAGTGAGGAAATCAATGGCTTGCAACGTCATACCTGGCTCAGCTCTTTAATTGGATTGCTTTAACCTAGAAACCTGCAGTTTCTTCAAAGCTTAGCCTGGTGGTCTCTGAAACCCTTTGCTGCTCTCCATTGGACAGTGCCTCAGCGGGACAGTACATGGTTTTCTGCTATTTTAGCACATTTGCCATTCTGTAATTGTGCACACTGCTGTCTCTAGAGGTAGACAGTGTGTCACAGGGTCTTCAAGTCTCCAGAGCCTGCAACTAGAAGGTCCAAGAAATGTTTGAGGAGTGAGCGAATCGCACTTCAGGGTTAAGGAAAACTGATCCAGAACGAAGTGCCTGAGTTTACTAAGGACCAGTTCCAAGAGCCAGATATTCTTCTGGTCCAAGTCCAGTTCTGCTCACTGTACAGTGCTGTGATTAACCAAATAGTCAACAGTAATCATTTATTACTGATATTGCTGCACTCTTCCAATAGTCCAGATTAATGACAAAAAAATGCAAATATTAATTCAGTGCGTGTTTAATCATGGATCAGTTATCTGAGAACTACATGTAAATATTCCTTACAATAACTTAATATCATGTTTCTTTTGAAGCCCATTTCAATACAAGCAAGTGAGTTTGATTCTTCAGATGAAGAGCCTATTGAAGATGAGCAGACTCCAATCCAAATTTCATGGTATGTTAGCATCAGCGGTAAGCTACAATATTTGATGTTACATATTTGGGCAAGGTAATGCATGTTACTGAAAATATCAAGTATACTCTGTAACAATTATAGTTTTAATCTTTAGGACGCTTCCTTACGCCATGATTTATATACTATCTAAACTGAAACCACACTTTCCTTTTTTTTCTCTTTGTTTTTTGTTCCAGTTTTTCAAAACAGGATTTGTCTGTATAGCCCCTGGCTGTCCTAGACTCACTTTGTAGACCAGACTGGCCTCAGACACATAGAAATCCACCTACTTCTGCCTTCCACCTCGACCAGCTATAGAATCAGAATTTTTGTTTTTGTTTTTTTGTGTGTTCAAGACAGGGTTTCTCTGTGTAGCCTTGGCTGTCCCGAACTTGCTTTTAGTCCAGGCTGGCCTAACTCACAGAGATTTACCTGCCTCTGCTTCCCCGAGTGCCGGTAATATAGGAGTGCATCCCCGTGCCCAGCTCACACTTTCCTACCTTAATCCTTCTTTAGACATTGAAAACAGTTTTTGTAGCAGCGGATAAGTAGAGGAAGACTATGATCTCTAACCAAGATTTATGTGTTCTTTTAGAATGAGAGAAACAGTAATACAAAAAATGGGGTGTTTAATATTTTTGCTGTTTTCTTTTTCAAGTCAGGGTTTCTCTGTGTAGCCTTGGCTGTCCTGGAACTCACTTTGTAGACCAGGCTGGCCTTGAACTCAGAGATCCGTCTGCCTCTGCCTCCCAGAGAGCACTGGGATTACAGGTGTGTGCCGCCACACGCAGCTGGTGTTTAACAATTAATCATTGTTAAATCCTACTTCATACACAGAACTACTGTCACGGTGAGCAACAGCCCATGTGAGATAAAAGCCATACCAATATAACTGTATTTCTACTCACCGTGCACGATTTAAGAGAGGACAGGTTCATTTTATCCTATCATTTCAGAGGTGTCCAGCCAATGTAGCAGGGGCAGGGTGCGTGGCAGGGCAGCGGAATTCAGACCAGGAAGCAGTAGAACAGAAACACGAAGGAACCAGGGAAGGACATGCCCCCAGTGACATGCTTTCCAGGCAGCCAAGCCTCCTCCTCCTCCCGTCTTCCAGTGGTCCATTTAGAGTTTGAATAGCGAGGAATTAAGCCCTCCTTTCGGTTAGGACCTTCAGTCCAGTTGTACCTTACCAGCCCTCAGGCAGTTCTTAGTTAGGTGGGCCAGTATCGAGCCTTGCAATCAAAGAGAGTTTTTCATTAATCAATTCCCAAGCACGAGATTTATGGTTGTGCCAGGGTCTCTACAACCAGTGACCAAATGATTTCTGTCATCCCCAGAAAGCCAGTAGGCTCACTGGGATATGACTCAGTGGTAGAGCATGTGGCTATCCATAGACCAGGCCCCATGTTCAAGCCCCAGCACTGAAAATAAAAGTTCTGATCTCTCAAGGAGATGCCCTTGCCTCTGCAGGAAGAGCAAGGAGAACTAAGTATTGTCTGTAAAGGTCTTTCATTCTGTCATCAAATAAACATTACCTTTATTCCCCTAGCAGCTCCTTTTAAAACTTAAAACTAAATCTACGTTTCTATCCCAGCTGTTATTCTGTGATGTCTCTGGCTTTCCTCCAAACTCTGCTGACAGGGAGCCTCTCTGTCCCTGGGTATTTTAAACTAGGACTCTGAATTTTAGAAGCATTTTCCATTTCAACCAGAATTATTGACAATAAAGAATGGTATCCGGTTTTCTACATATAAGGCAATTTTACCAAAAAAAGCTTAACAATGCAAAACTAATTTTAAAGTAGAATTTTCCAGTTCATTCAACTAAGGTTAATACTGACTGAACACCTGTTTTTGGAATCTGAAATAGCCCAAATTCAAAACATTTTTGAGACTCACACAGGTACTTGAAAAGATTTTTATTTTTATTTTGAGCCTTTTGAATTTTAGATATTTGGATTGGGATGCTCAGTTGGTCAAGTCTATGCAATCATTCTAGAATCAAGAAACTCTGAACTTAAAACCATCTGGTCCTAAGCATTTGGGACCACACTACAGGGTCACTGGCTTTACCTGTAGGGGATCTAGGAGTCATCACCTGTATGGTAAACTTAAATTAACTTGTTCTTTTAAGATTTAAATTGCATTATGTTAACTAAGTCCCCCTTTCCAAGCTTCCAGTCATTCTGGGCCTTTCTGTGTTCTGTGACCGCCATAAAATGTTCAGACACTCTCCCTTACTCTGTGGCAGGCACTCTTGTTGGCTAGGCTAGATTTCTATTTGTAACTTTTTATTAAAACTAAGCTTGAGGCTGGGCACGGTGGCACACACCTGTAATCCCCGCACTGAGGGACATAGAGGCAGGCGAATCTTTGAGTTTGAGGCCAGCCTGGTCTACAAGGCAAGTCCAGAACAGATAAGGCTACAGAAAGAAACCCTGTCACAAAAACAAAACAAAAAACTAAGCTTGATACATTTTTCTTCACAGGCTACCTCTGTCCCGAGTGAATTGTTCTCAGTTTCTCGGTTTATGTGCTCTTCCAGGTAGGCGAGAACACTCAGTTGGCTTCCCATTAACATTAGGGCAGATTCTGCTAAGCTGACAGGTAGCTTAGTGCATGCCGCAACACTTCATAGGCCGATGAGCTTGTTCTACAGTAGCTCTCAGGAACACCTTCTGCATCCAGGGCCACATTTCTGACTTCCCTAATTCAGTAAGCCTTAAAGCCGGGTACAAGAGAGCTTAAACCATGCCCAGGAGCTCCTGCATCAGGACCTCCTTCCGTGGAATTTACCAGTTTCTACAACTATATTTCTAAGAGTGTAAGAAATTAATATGTACGTTTAAAATGGAACTGAAACATCAATAGCCATGTGAAATGACTTTCTACAGTAGCTTGTATATGTTTAAATAATCTTTCTTATACAACCCTAAATTGATTTTTTTTCACTTGCCTTCTCTGTAGGTTGTAAATTTAAAGATGTTAGAAGAAATATTCAAAAAGATACAGGTAAGTTCACTGTGAGAAAAGACTACTAGTAGTTTTGTTATAAGCCTAAATATGTGTCAAACTATATTCTCAATATATAACTAAATTTTTATGACATTTCTAACTGTGAAAACGTCTCTGGGATGGGCCTGAGGGACCACCATTTATCTGAACATAACTGTTTTTCACAATCCTAGTTACACGTGTAAACTTTGATGTTAGAATGTGTGTGCTCAAGGGAGAAAAGTATGTAAATAGAACGCCTGCGTACTACAGTGCCTATGACTTTGAACATACAGTTTCTTACAGACTGTGGTAGTATAAGTTAAGCCGAGCTGGGAGCCCAAGGACCCACCTCGATGAGATGTAGAAAGCCAGCATGGGCAAGGCAGCATGAACCATTTTCTTTGCTCCAGGATGCTCATGGCCCTGAAGTCTCCACTGATCACCCCAGCATTCGACCTGCATATTATATGACAATCACAACTGCAAAATACCATAGTATTTTATAGAATACTGTAACCTACTTGAACAAGAGCCTTATCATACAGAAAATAAATATCTGCACAGTTTGATGCTGACCACTATGAAGTTTTAAAGTCACACTTTGTCCTACTTGTTCTGGAGTATCAATTGATTAATGTACTTTACTTCTTATCTATCAAAAAGATGAGAAGAAAGTCAGGCGAGGTGGTATATGCTTTAATATCAGCACAGAAGCAGGTGGATCTCTGTGCGGTCAAGGCCAGCCTGCTCAACATAGTGAGACCATGTCTCAAAACAAAAAGAATGAAAAGAGACTTAACACTTGAATTGACCCTTGTAGTATTTATAAACATGTTGTGTTTTAGGTATACATACAATGGTAGGAAATAACTTACGTGTTCCATTTGAAGGACATGTAAGTTATAAGCAAATACTATTTAAATAATTGGTTCAAAACTAATATTACACATTTTGGAATTTCCTAGTCATTTAATGGATTTTATAAAAGGAAGATTCTGGTATTTCCATTAATTCAAAAAAAAAAAAAACAATGAAGTCATACATGGAATCCATTATATAAGACATGTGGCATGTCCTCCTTGGGAAAACCTGAAAACCACCATAACTGAATCTATCTGGTATCTAAATCTATTTACGGAAGATAAATAGAAAATTACCCCCTCTTCTGAAAGCATTATTAACTAACTACATGTTAAAATTCTTATATAATTATAAAAATATAATCAAGACCAGACTACCTAAGCAGGGCATGATGCACATATCCATAATCCCAGCAACTGGGAAACTAAGGCAAGAAGATGTTGAGTTTCAGGCCCCCAAGGACCAGGCATGGAAAGGACCTAGACACCTTGCTCAGAGGAAGCCCACAGGCATCTCAGTGTCCAAGTGGGTTCCCTACTAAGGGGAACAGGGACTGTCTCTGACATGAACTTATTGCCCTGCTCTTTGATCACCTCCCCCTGAGGTGGGAGCAGCCTTACCCAGCCACAGAGAAAGACAATGCAGCCAGTCCTGATGAGACCTGATAGACTAGGATCAGATGGAAGGGGAGGAGGACCTCCCCTATCAGGGGACTAGGGAAAGAGCATAGGGAAAGAAGAGGGAGGGTGGCGGGGAATGGGAGGAGATGAGGGAGACGACTACAGCAGGGATACAAAGTGAATAAATTGTAATAAATAAATTTTTTAAGACATATCAAGACAAAACTTGAATGTACCACAGCATACTTTTAAATTTTAATGTACATACATAATTTATAGTTATGTATTAGAGCCAAATATGTAAATTGGTAATAAATCTTTACTGCTTGGTGTGTGTGTATGTGTGTGTGTATATATATATATATATATATATATATCAGATATATATATATATATATATCAGATATATATATATATACACAGAGTTCATTACCATAAAATATTATTTTCAAATCCTTATTAGTAATCTTCTTTAAGAAAAGTTAAAACATGCAAAATCTATTTTAATAATATATTTTATTTAATCTATCGTAATTGGCATTTAAGTAGAAACAAATTATCATTTTATGTTTTAATGTATAAAATGGGTTTTATATTATTATATTTGCTCACATTCACTTCAACAACCTACCTTCCTTCCCCCTTAGGTCATCTTCCTCTGATTTCATGTCTGACTAAATATATGTACACTTAAAATGCAGTCTGCACATGAGAATTCATACAGTATTTTTCTTCCCTCTACACTTCCCTCATTTCCCCTTCTCTCCTTAGGTCCTTTTCTTCTCTACATAACCTCTGTTCTACCTTCCTGTTATATATTATCTATATTACATTATACATTACATGTAATAGGAAAGCCATATGTATATTCACACAAGAGGAAATATACAATCGTGCAAATTATTAATACGATCATTTCTGTCTTTACTCTCTGTCTTTGACATGAGGTATATATGTAACATATACTATACTTCAACTGCAAACAAAGGCTTGTCCACAGGTTGGGGCTCAGAATTATTTATTTTAAAATAATAATCTAAATGATTAGTGTCATACAGAATGTCCAGAAGCTAGAGATGGCTCAGTGGTTAAAAGTGGGTGCTGCTCTTGCAAAGGAATGGAACAGCATTCAGTTCCTAGAGCCCACACGGGGTGGCTTATAACCAGCTGTAACCCCAGCTTCCAGAGATCCAATGCCCTCTTCTGGCTTCCATAGGCACCTGCACACACACACACAGTTAAAAAAGAAAATCTTAAAGTTCCAGTATAAAATTCTATAGAAACATTTCTTGATTCCTACTTTTTTAAAGTGAAAAGAGCTAAACTATATAAGGTTAGTGCCCTATCTTCTCAAGACCTAGTCTATAAACCCACGCTGGCGGGCTGTGGTGCAGAAGTGAAAGGAGCTCAGGAGCTTCAGCTGGAGGTGATTCAGGATGCCCGAAGACAAAGGGCAGCGTGAGAGAGAACATGGCTGACTACGGGATGGGGCGCTTAAAAGAGTGCTATCATTCCTTCTCAAGTTGTTTTTGTTTGGTTTTGGGTTTTTGAGACAGGGTTTCTCTGTGTAGCCTTGACTGTCCTGAACTTGCTTTGTAGACCAGGCTGACCTCGAACTTGCAGAGATCCGCCTGCCTTTGCCTCCCCAAATGTTGGCATTAAAAGCGTGTGCCACCGTGCCTGGCTCACTTCTCAAGAGTTTAAATCCTAACTATTAATGGCAGTGTTTATTGCAAGGGAAAAAAACAAGTTTTTGGACAAGAGTATCAATACTATCAGCCAATCCTGAAATTCATTCAAAAACATTTTACTTATAAATCTGTCTGGTTTAAGTCTAATCAGCTTTTGTTGAGGTCTTTTTATTAGATATTTCATATTTCCAAGCTCTCACTGATTACTAGTTTGGCTGAAGAACATAATTCCATATTCTCTCTCCCAACCATATTTAAGCGTGTCCTGTTTTCTGTGTGCATCTGTGTCTTGGTGTGTTGGCAGAGGAACTACAGAGCTACGGGATCCAAGATGTGTTTGTTTTCTGCACCAGAGGGGAGCTGTCAAAATACAGAGTCCCGAACCTTCTGGACCTCTACCAACAATATGGCATTGTCACCCATCACCATCCCATCCCAGATGGAGGCATTCCCGAC
Organism: Pachyuromys duprasi; assembly: GCA_028658305.1. Classification (NCBI taxonomy): domain Eukaryota; kingdom Metazoa; phylum Chordata; class Mammalia; order Rodentia; family Muridae; genus Pachyuromys; species Pachyuromys duprasi. The sequence goes on along the minus strand of CM053753.1, from coordinate 25,942,330 downwards.
ATAGGCAGCTGCTGGGAAATCATGGAGGAACTGGCCACCTGCCTCAAGAACCACCGAAAAACCCTCATACAGTACGTCTCCCCCGACACCACACAAGCAATGTGCCAGTCAAAACAACTTCCTGGGCTGCCCAGCTGTGACCCTCCCCCCTCGCTGTCAGGACTAGAGAGCTAATGCTTGAGAGCCAGCACAGGGCCTGGTGCAGAGGAAACGCTCCCAGGCCTCCCCTGTTACTACACGTGAAGAGTAATAGCGATGAGATCTGCAAGGGTTTAGAGAGAGGGGAGGAACATTTTCCCTTCCCTTTTGCCTCTGCCAAAATGTGTGGCATTGTTCTTCCTGTCTCAGCTCTCAGGTGTTTTCAGGTAGCCATGAAGTCTTTCAAAATTCACAGGGACGGGAAAAAAAAAAAAAAACCTCACTAGTAAGCAATCTTTTAAAAGATGACTTCAAGGGGCTGAGGAGGTAATGCGGTTGGTAACATGCCTGCACCCAATTGTGAGGGCCTGAGCTAGGTGCCCAGCACCCATGTAAAAAGCCTGGCATGGTGGGGTCTCATTTAAAACATCATAGCCACCACAAGGTAACGCAACAGCGAAATTTCAGAATACACAACTGTGTATGATTTTCTGTAAGTATATGCAAAATAGTATCAGATGCAGCTACTAAAAATAGTTTACAATCGTTTTTTAAACAGATTCTAAATTTGTATTCAAACTTTTTAAAGCAACCTCTCCATTTTGCAGAAGTCAAAGCAAAGTCAAAGTGAGGCTCAGCAAACTCTACCCCAGCAGCCCAAATTCTTCCTGATGCTTAAACAGAAAAGCTAGGCAGATAGGTGATCGTGCCTGGGGAGAATGCTTCAGGCTCCCGGGAGATAAAGGCATCTGACAGCTCAGCTTTGTCTTTATTTCCCTACAATAGACCTTTTGGGGATCTTTGAAAATGATTAACATCAATTTTTCCAACTTTGATGGTTGATCGCTATTTTTCTGCCAAGTGTAGTTTTGCAGAGCTGTTGACATCGGCACAGGGCTAGGTCATTTCCACTAGCATTCACTGGTCTCTCTCTGGACTGTGTGCTAAGCCCTTTATGAACACTGACTTGTACAACCCTCACTCTGATATAGGTTCTGTTCGTAACACCATTTCACAGGCAAAAGGTAAGAAGGCAAGCCTGAAGACCTTGGCCAGTGACTCGGGTCCCTTTAATCCTGTGACCTGCTACTTCTGTGTTGAGAGGATGGATTATTGTGTAGTTGGCACTTGCTCCAAAACCACTCAGATTTTACCAAAAAGACAAATAGTCTTGACTCTTATTTGTTTAAGGCTCCATTTCTCAGATGTAGGTCTTGGGGTTCAGCAGTCATTGGTAACTACCACGGTAACTAAGGTAACATACTAAGGTGGCCTTCTTTGACCCTTAGAGGAATTCAGAATACTTCCCAACACAAATGAGCTACACTGCTTTGGGGACTGAGCAGTGCTAATCTCTGAGTGCAGGCTGCTGTGTTGGGAGAGGTAAATGGTAGGTGAAGAGAGGAAGTCCTGAGTTGCAACATCGGATAGAATGAAAATAGACAAACTTCAAAACTCTCTTTCCCTTTCAGCTGTTATGGAGGACTTGGAAGATCTTGTCTTGGTAAGAAATATATTTCCATTAACTGTTTAACTTCAAAGTAGGCAAATTCCTATTTGGAGGCCTTACCACACTTTATATTTAAAGGAGAGACTACACAATGTAAGTTTACTGAGATTCGAGGACCTAGTAAAGCCTTAAATTTGCTTTTTCCTAAAGGGCCTGGGTGGGTGTGTTGGCTGTTTTTGGCATAGCTTAGGAGAGTCACTTATAAGCCTTAGCACCTGTGACTTCTAATGTTCTTTCCATGGAGGTGTCATGATACTGTCCGAAAATGCTAAATAGTATCCAAGTAACAAAAGTACTGCAAAGAAAGAGGTAGGAGGGTCAGGAGCTCAGGGGCAAACTGGTCTACAGCCAGACCCCAGCTCAAAAGCCAAACCCCAAACAAATAAGGCACAACAGTAACAAAGAATACTTACTATGTATTAATTTTAACATGTGCTGCCAAAAAATATTCAAGAAATGCCTGTGGTAAGTTATTTTTATTGTAAAACGGGATAAACAAGATCCAAACTAACAACCTTTGTAAAAGAAGGCACACTGTCAAAATGAAAAGACCATATATAGACTGGGAAAAGAAAAATTGCATACCATGTATCTGACAAGAGAATATATCCAGAATACATATAGTACTTGTACAAACGTGGCAATTAAACAGTAAGCAAAGGGTCTGAATAAACATGTCCCCAAAATACACAGCCTGAAAGCAACGCCCAGCAACACCAGCTGGCAGCATGGCTGTGGTGTTCAAAGATTGAAAGAGAATCAGTGAGCACCCCAAAAACAGGAGCCTGTGCTGCTGCTGGGAATGTCAAACGGAGCAACTGCTCTGTAGTTACTCAGCCCCATACACAAGAGAAACAGAGCACACCTTCACACAGAACCGTGTGAGCCAGTGTTTGGAGCTGCTGTGCGGTTAGCCTGCGCGCGTTAAACTCTAAGATGAGGGTAACTTTCCAGAGTGCAGGCTAAAGGGCCTGAGTCGTTCATGCATGTGCAGCAGTCACACTGCACGTAACCTGCCACCATAACACAAGTCTCTCTGCAACAAAACCAAAGCAGTTTTTTAACAGTCCATTATTTCTGTTATGTCCTCAGTAGCTGCTTGTCTCCTCCTGTACTTGTCTGACTCAATATCACCACAGCAAGCCATAGACAGCCTTCGAGATGTCAGGGGATCTGGGGCCATACAGACCATCAAGGTAAGAGCTGGGCTGTCGTGTCTGCGGCAGTGGGTGCCAGAGCCGTGAGCTGCATCCCAAAGCTGTGATGCAGATACATAGACTGGTTTACTTTTCACACTTACATTTAAATACAACCTAGATGTCTGCACAAGCCACCAAATTTGGAACAAAATAATGAAGATGTTAAACTCTGCACTTTACTCTCTGAGTGTTCTGTCCCAGTGGGTTCCTGTGCGGACACTCACACTAGTCAGGAAATGACTACCATAAACATTTGTTTTTGGGGGGTAGACTTGTATCCCAAGCAATCTACAGATCCTACTGTGCCACTGAAATGTTGATGAATGCCATCAGAACAGCAATGCTTATTTTATTGTCCGTTGCTATGGATACGCCTGAAGAACAAGGCAACAGTTAACACCCAGGTTGTGACAGTATGTTACCAAAGACCACTGATGATACTGGTTGTGTACATCTCTAAAGTTTATTTGCCTTCCGGTGCCAGGTACTCTGTCTCAGCTTCAGGTTGTCATCAGAGTGGGTACCAAGGAATCCTCACCCATAGGCTGCCTGCGGTCTGGGTCCGCCTCCCCAGGGCTAGGGGTCTCATCGAGCATCAAGCACTATGACTTACTATATGTACTCATCAAGCCAAGCAATCTGCCTTTCGAGGTTTAAACATGGCCACTCGTAAAACACACCTTACTGGATCCACTTCTCCACATGAGTTCTGAAACCAGAGCTTCCTTTACTCTGGTAACACCAAAGGCTTCAAATTTAGGACGTTCCACTCTTCTCTTTCAAACAAAATCCACAGTCAGATATGTATGAATTACACGTCTTGCCTCCTCTGTCGCCTGGGTATTTCATGGCTAATGGGCCCTCTCTATCTCTGCCAAGGAAAACTAGCATTCAGGGTTTCATTATCAGAAATGATGCCTGTCAGAGCTATCTTTTGGAAAAATACATGAACTTCAATAAATTGCTTAAAGCACTGATCTATGTAGTGATGTTTGGTTTTAAATATTCAAATTCTTTCAAGTGGACTGTCATCAAATGCTCCAGTAGCTTGGGTTTCTACAAACAGGTGGACCTTTTAGAGTCCATCACTCTTGTTACAGAGGGTGTCCTCCTGTAGTCAGCGGGGGGAAAACACCAGCAAAAAGTAGGCCCTTCCACACTGAAGGCTCACTCTGAATCTTAGACCCAGCAGCAAAGGGCAGCTTACTTACCCTCCCTCACCTCTGACCCTACCCCTCCCACCTCCTGGTTTGACCACCATCTCCTCCCCTTCCAGAGTCCACTTACCAGGTTCAGAAGTATCTGTTCTTAGCTAAGTATGGAGTCTACTCTGATCCTAGATCTTGTGGTGTACTTCAACTATCTTTACTCCTTTTTCAGCAATATAACTATCTTCATGAGTTCCGGGATAAATTAGCTGCATATCTATCATCAAGAGATTCACTATCAAGATCTGTGTCCAGATAATGAAGATCACAAATACGCGAGCGTCTGAAGTCTCCAAGTTCTCTAGCATAATTTGTATTGAAACAAAACTAGTGCTGCCATCCTGAATATAAATGTTACGTGCAGATACTCCTGAAGCTCTGAGTCATAAATTCATTGTTAAATCACTGCAGAGGGCAGCGGAGCTGGCATACTGTTGTCCTTCCAGGAATGCACTGACTGCTCTAGCTTACCTAGAGGAGTGCCAGGGAAAGGAAGATGAGAAACACTGAGGTGTGTTTATTTAACACATTTTGACTCATTTGACCATCACTAATAAGCATGCAACACAGTAATAAAAATGAAGTTTTTGGCCAGGCAGCAGTTGGCACACACCTTTAATCCCATTCGAAAGACAGAGGCAGGTGGATCTCTGAGTTCAAGGCCAACCTGGTCTACAGAGGGTGTTCCAGGACAGCCAGGGCTGCACAGGGAAACCCTGTCTCCAAAAACAAAAAAAAGTTTTTGTATGCACACTTACTTGCAGGGACACAAGTGCGACACAGCACACATGGAATTAGAGGACAACGTACTATGTATATGGGGACCAAAGGTCCCTCAAGATGTTCTCTACTTCCACCACCTGGGTTCCAGGATCACGCTCGGGCCACCAGGCTAGGTGCCTCACTGAGCCTTCTCTCGAGCACACCCTACTACTTTGGAACAGCTCTTACCCTCCCCCTCTCCTGGAATTTTTTGTTTCCTTCTACTTCACCTGACTTCCAGAATTTTACGGGACTCTGACTTTTAGAGTCAACTCCGTCCCAGAGCACCAGTGCACCCTATGACCAAGGCGACACTCTACCGCTTCTGTATACAACAAATAGATTTTCACTTCATTTTGAGACAGGCTCTTACTATGTAGACCAGGGTCGTCTTGAACTCACAGATATCCAACTGCCTCTGCCTCCCAAGTGCTGGGATTAAAGGCATACACCACCATGTCCAACCAGCTTCTGGAATTTAAGACTCTTATGAGAATACTGAGAAAGATGTAAAAATCACACCCTGCTACTATCTAATGTTTAATCCAGGAACTTAAAAAATTTTTTTCAAGATAATCTCAAAAGTTTAAGGGTTTTTGTTTTTTAGGTAAAGGTTACAATTATAGACTGGCCTTCACAATTCTGGTGTTACAACCAATTTTAAAATCACAGTACCTGTTAAATTTTAGACAGTCACTGAAATTGGCATTAGTAAATCTCTTTGTGAGGGCTTGTGTACAGATGTGTGTAGGCACCAGAGGTTCCTTTAAGACCTGTCCACAGTACTTTCTGAGATAGGGCCTCTCATTTGTGAGTGCTTGCCAAACAGGCTAGGCTGTCAGGGAGCCCCAGGACTCTCCTGTCTCTGCCTCCCAACAGTAGGATTCAAGTATACATCAGACTCTTATATGGGTAGCAAGGACCAAGCACAGGTTCCAGACTAGCAAGGTAAGTACAAATCTGTTTAATGACACTGACTTCTGGGAGACACCCATTCTTCTGCATGTCAGGATGTTCGTGTCTTCTACAATGTGTATCAAGAAAATGAACTCAGAACAAAACTCTTGCTCTACCTCAGACCCACCGCCTTGTGGTTAATATTACTTTCCAAAGTAAACATAATAAGCAGCTGTTACTCCTTTCAGACACTAGCTAGGGGAGATATCTGAAATTTAGTCAAAGTAAATGGCCATGAGAAAGCCAGTCAATGAATCCAGCAGCAGAACATCTTTTTCTCTAGGCACTGCTTTGGAAGATCGTTCAAAACTATCTCCTAAGTTACACTGCTAACATAACTTTTAACTGCTGGTGCAGTTGCAAATCAATTGGTTTGCGTAAAAGAGCTTAAGTTCACTTCAGACTAACATAGTTACTAGCTTCCAGTTAGGATGAACATTTATGAACAAGGCCGGTCAACAGGAACTCTCTGCATTTTAACCCCAGTCAGGTCTCTCATGGTCAGTAGCCCTTGAGAACAAGAAAGGGAAATAAGGAGGAGTTTAGAAACAAAATGGCTGACTGTGCCCTAAGCCTAAGTCTTCAGTGTCCAGCAAGCACTGAGCTTACAAAGAGGAGGCCAGTAGGTGCTCTGCAGACTACAAGTTAGTCAGTAGGCTTTCCTCGCTCTGGTTCTTCATTCCCTCCTTCCACATCTATCTATCATCTAATCTCTAGATGGCAGCGGCTCTTCCCAAGCTGGGAAGGGCTACTGCACTGAAGAACAGAACAGTACACTGCCCTGATCATTAGGGCATCTCTACGAATTAGCTGTCTTTATCATCTGCTGAAGAAACACAGTATGTTCAGCTGCCTTCACCCTCACTCAAAGAATACTCATGAAAACATGCAAACATATGTCTACCTCACAAGCAGCACCAGTGCTCATTCAGAAATCGGCTTCAAGCTTACCTTTAAGCCAACTGCTGCAGAAAGCAAACCACAACAATTAAGACTCCACACACCCCAGGATGATGGAGCTGTCCAGCAGAGGGTGAGAGTAGTCTCAGATGTTAACAGTGACGGGCCTGGGCGTTCACAACTCTCCAGTCTTTAGACCCAGAAGTATTATTTTTAAGAAAATACACAATACAATGACTTACTTCTAAAAATGACAGTATCATGTCTTTTAATATGGACGGAGCGAGTGAGAAGTCTTTGAAACCACGCACTGCGCAAGTTCATTTCAGAGTTTTATTGGGTTGCACTGAAGGAACAGCAGGGCGGTTACACAGTTCTCTCGTCCGGTTTTGAAAATCTAAAGTACTTGCAAATTCCTAAGAAGATCTTGACCACTGGATTAGAACAGTAAGCGTAAATAACCCATTTCTTAGTAAGTAATGTCTTACAAATAAAAACACATTTAAAATAGCTTTAAATGCATTCTTTACAGGTAATTCAGCGTGTTTATATCACTTATGCTTAAGAATTAAAGCAAGTATATTACTCTGATGGGAATGAGGGAAATCCCTCTCTCATGCAATATATAGGGATAATATTCGAGTCAACAGAAAGAAATCCCACTCCTTATTGTTGTGTCCGTATACAATCATCTACAGTGATAAGTGAGGAAACCTACAATGTTTCCATGAGTCCGATATACATTTTCAATTCACCAGAAGCACCTCGTATCTACAGCTAATTTATATTTAGATGGCATTTCGATAAAACCAAAATGAGCCCAACAAGTCCTCTAAACAAAGCTTCCAATGGACTGAGGGCAGTAAGCAATTAATTAACGCATTCACTCGGAGGGTTATGGCTGTTCCTTAAGAGTGCAAGTTCAACCTGTCAACACCAGAGGTAATCATTTTATATTAATTTATACGTAATTCCATTTAAATTCTTTATCCAAGTAGAACATATGAAAACAGTCTTTCCACAAGTAAAAAATGTGGAAACATTTAAAAAATAAGAAGTCATTTTTTAAAGTAACTGATCAGATTCCATAGGCTACTCTTGGAAACAGGACCTGCTGGATAGAATCCCTTCATTGGTGGCGTTTTGCATGCACTTAACTGGACCAATTCTTCTGTGTTGTTCTAAGAGCTCACCAAAACATAGATCATGCTGAAACGAAGAGAGAAGTTGTTAATTCAATGCCCCTCATTACAAAAGTTAAGCTCTCATCTAGCCGCTCTGTATAGCCAGCTCCTACAGCATATCACAGCATCGCAGAAAAGACTATTGACAAGTTCAGAATGTGACTTTAATCTGCAGAGACTTTTGCCTATGGCCCCTTATTTCCTTTGTAACTTTAGCAAGCAGAACAGTGCAGCTGAACACTCAGTGAGGACCAGAGCTCAGAGAGGCAAGCCAAACACCACTCCGGAGCACCAGCTGATCACAGGAGGGAGCATCTCTAGAGAGCTGGTCAGCACCATAGCTGTTAGGTCCTGGCCTGACCTCACTCAGCTCTGGAAGCAGTCTCAGGAGGTTGGTACTGTTTCTGGTAGCATTTTATGCAAAGTAATGGTCAAAGGAGGAATGTTCCAATGATAGATCAAAGCAGCAGAAATAGAGATAGCAGAAAGGTACACAACCCCCCTTGGGCGGGGCAGGACATATGTAATTTAGGCTCACAAAGTACCAAGGGCAATTTCCATCAACACACAAAGGCACTGGGAGGAGCCAGTGGGGGCTGGGGAACATGAATAAAACATTGTATATAAAATTCTCAGAAAATAAATAAAAGCATTTAAAAAAGAAAGAGATGCGGGGGGGGGGGGGAAGGGCAGAGGGGAATGGTACAAAATGCATACTCTTATCTACAAACAAAGCTAGGAGCTGAGCACACGTGGACGATATTAAGACAGCCAAAGCTGATATGTCCTTGTGAACCTTTGCCAGAACTAGGCATCTCCAATGCAACTATTTAGGCATGTTTTCTCTTTCTACAAGTAAATTTTAAGTGCCTTCTACATTCAAGCAGTATCCAGATGTTAGCTTAAAAAAATTGGGAACATGAACTTCAAGAAGAAATTGAAAAACAGGTAGAATTTCACCATTCAGAACCTAGTCACAGCTGGAGATGGTGCAGCCTTAAAGGTGAGGGTCACAGCCAAAAACAAAGAACTATTCGCTATACTTCATCTCCAGGTACACCAAAGACAACCTCTATACAAGCTTCATTTGTCCTTTTCTCTAATGGATGGTACAAATGTGAACAAGTGTGAATAGAAGCAAGCTTAATTATTTCAACTTAAAATAGCTAATTTTTAATATTTATTTATTTTATGTGGTTGTCTTGCCTGCATGTTTGTTTGTGCACTACATGGACAGTACCCTCACAGGCCAGAAGAGGGCATCAAATCCCCTGGAACTGGAGTTACAGATGGCAAGGAGCCTCAGCTTCGGTGCTGGCAATCAAGTGGATCCTCTGGAAACAGATGCCAGGACCCTTAACTGCTGAGCCATCTCTCCACCCCCAGTATAGCTAATTAAAAAAAAATAATTAAAAATTAAAAAGAAAGACGTCTACAGTGTGCGTATACAAAAAGAAAAAATATTCTCACTGCACTTTACAGTGTACCATTCTAATTTGTTGTTTTGATTCGTTTGAGATAGGATACTCTGAAGCAAAAGCTGACAGAAGTACAAAACTGGCCTGGGCTGTCTTCAAACTCCTGGGACTTCCTGACTTGACCCTGAGCAACCCTTCTCCAGCTTTAATGCACACTCATTTGAACATACTTTTTGGCTGCTGTTCTCATGAGACCCTTCTCATGTGAGCCTTCAAGCACAATTTTCTTGCCTCCAACTTAGTGCTGGTGTTACAGACGTGCAACGACACTGCTTGCTCATCTGCTTTTATTTACTATATCTAAAACACTGGTTCACAATTACTGCAGTTTTTCCCCAAAGGGGCATTTGGCAGCACCAAGAAACATCTATTGTGACTAGATGTTTCTAGTACTACTAGAATCTTGTGGGTAAAGGTCAGCGGTACTGCTAAACACCTACAACCTATAAAACAGTGTCCAGCAATAAAGAATGGTCCCTAGACCACTTCTAGTACAGAAGCTGAGAAAGCCTGAAGAGGAGAAGTGAGAGCACCGCCCTGTGACACAGGATGCTCAGCCATCTTACTCAGATCAAGAAAGCCCAAAAAAAAAAAAAAAAAAATCAAGGGCAGGACACAGTTCATAGAAACAATAAGGTGAGAAGTTAAACACTATCTGGAAAGATAAGGCCATTTAAAGTATATCTAAATATTAACTCCAAATATGATGTGCCAACACATTTTTACAAACTTTTTCAACCCTACCCTCTCAATACCATTGCATCATGGGAAAGAGGACTGGTCTCTGCCAACAGTGTTTCTGCAAGGAGGAAGCAGCACCCTGATCCGTTTCCTGCCATTGGCTTCATGCTGCTTGTTGGGCAGACATATGCCAGGGGAGAATGGGGGGGGGGGGGCCTGTTGACAGCCTGCCATTACTTCCCCATTTAAGACAAGTTACTCTGCAAGGTGTTGAGACCATGGAGTCTGTGTGCAGTTAGGCACAAAGCCTAATCACATTTTCACTTCACATTTCAAACTTACCCATATAGGTAGTAAAAAAAGGCTAGAAGGTAAAAAGCTAGTTTGCACCATCCTTCCTTCTGACAGTAGGCTAAAATGTCTGCATTCATGATGGTCGTTGGGTCATAGAGTCCGGGGCCACTCATCACTGGTCGACTCATATACCTAAAATAGACACAGCTGTTAGCATGTGGGAAGGGTAACAACCTTCAGGTGGGGAGGGGGTTTCCTCGCCAGCATTTGCTACAAGGAGTTGTGCTCCAGACATTGGGCACACCTTTGCTTACTTTCACCACCTTAATCTTAAAACTAAAGACCCTAAATAAGAATGGGACAGCTATACAAATCACATCTGGTCTCTTGGATTTCAGAAATCCAATAAAAAACGGGTGATGTAAAAGGAACAGCAGGTGTTTGTTTTCTTCTTTTTTCTCAAAATTAACTTTTACTTTATGTGTATTTGTATGTTGTCTGCATGTGTGCATGTGCACCATGTGTATGCAGTACCCACAGAGACCAGAGAAGGGCACCAGATCCTCTGAAACCAGAGATAAAGATAGTTGTGAGCCACCATGTGGGTGCTGGGAACTGAACCCAGGTCGCCTACAAGAGCAACTGGTGCTCTTAACGCTGAACCCCCTCTCCAGGCCCAGGAGTTCTAACTTTTTATCTAAACACAGTTTACACTCCCAGAAGGAGCAGGGCCTTCGCCCAGCATCTCCAAGTGGTACATCATTCACACTTGTTTTGTATCCCTTCTCTCTCTACATCCAATCACAAGTACAGTTTCTGAAATTGTTCATTCAGTTACAGACATAATAGCACTTTATTCCAAAATAGTCTTTAATGCATTTCCTAAAAGTGAGAGATATGGGATTCTGACATGTCCATTTAAAACAAAGCTTTCAACTTTTGGGGAGGGGAAGAAATAACTGTATTTGGGTCAGACATTAACTATATAGGCCTATGTAATCTGGTTCTCATCTACAATAGCTAACTGCCTTAAAAATCATAAAGTAAACATTTAAAAGACACACTGTATATTTTGACTTACATGAAGCTTAACATTGGCAAAACTAAGGTGACTGAGGCTAAATGGGATAACGACTTGATATTGGGCTCAGAAATGTTCTGAGGACTAGAAGGATTATATCTTAATCTGTGTAAATTCACACGTACATACATGCATGAAAACTCACTTAGTTGTATACAACAGATGTGTGTGCTACTTTGGCTAAGCTCCTCTGAGGAATGGTGAAGCAAGCACTGCACGGGCACTAAGAGTTACCTGCCTACTGACCTGTGCTGAGTCAATGCTAACTATCAATCTTTATGAAGACATACAGTACCAAGGATGACTGTATCAACCACAGCAAAGTTAAACTTTAATTAAGGACATATTTAATTGTATTTAAATATTACCTCCAAATATGGTATGCCAAAAGGGGCATATTGAGACCCAGTGTAAGCCACTCTGCTGCACAAAGAAACATGACACAGAAGAAAGCATGGATGAGGTACTCTGGCAGTACAAGCTGGAAGAAAAACATAAGCCATTATCACTCTGCCTGGCTTGACAGCTGCTCATCTGGAAAGCAAGTGGCAACCAAGTTTCCATTTTAAAAAAATCACCTTTCTTAGAATAATCAAAGATGCTACTAAGTGTTATCTCCATATTTGGGTTTTTACCAAAAGTGTGATTATAAGCAAACGGGTCCACAGATAAGAAGCTTTCATTAGAATAGTAAGATAAGGAACTTAAAACTCAAATTCTTAGAGCAGCAAGTTAAATTTAAATTACCACCCAGATGGTTCAATTACTTGTAAGTCAAGTAGAATGCTTTTATTTCCATCATTCAGCAATAATACAAAAATGAAATAACCTGAGCACATGCAACAAGATAAAAAAAAATCCATAAATCAAACTCCCACTTACAAGTTTATGAGTGTTTTTAAGCCTTTAACAAAACCAAGAATGCTACATGTACAAAGTCACATCACTTTCCCACAAGTTGTTCAATGGAAAGCCAACCAGCCAACATGTCAGCACAGTGGGGAGGAACACTGAGGCACACAATGCAAGAGACACACTTTCTGCAATGTAGGAGGGAAAAGACGCAATTCTTAACCATGAAAGAAACTGCCAAGTTTCCAAGTTCCCATTGTAACATAGCCTTTGGGTTCCTCTATGCCTGCCTATCCACAAACACTACATGGCAGAAGACCAGTAGAACCTCAAAACTCGAAAAGAAAATAAGCCCTCTGTAGTAAGGAAAAATTAATTCAAGTGACATACATGCTTTGATAAAATGATGAAGACTTCATGATTTGTTTTAAATCATTTTTAATCCTAAATGGTTCGTTCTAATCTGATGAGTTGTTAAATAAAATACCAAAACTATCTGAAGCCAATTCTAGCCAAAACCCCTAAGTAACTGCTGTAAAGCCCAATTTACCAACTGGCTTCACACCAGGTCAAAACTGTGTGAATCGGGTCTTCCCTGAGAGCAAGCCACAGCTGCAGAAGTAATCAAATCACCCTGCATGCCTGAGCCCATCTTCTAATGCTCCCAAACTACTTTTCCAGATGAAAGCCATACGACCAACTAACTCTGACCAGCTCTGACATCAGACCCACACACTCTAGCCAAGCCTCCATCCACTAGGCCAGATCCCCTGCCCAGCATAAACTTTAATGAACACAATTTTAAAATCCTAGTAGAGCCAACTAAGTCACTAGCCAGATATTTTTCACAAATTTAAGCAATATCACACATAAGATAAGCTCCACGTGTGCATATATATGCATACATAGATGTATAGACATATATGATTCTACTTAAGGCCAAATCTCTATTAAGAAAATGTGCAAAGGACCACTACAACGCAGGAGAACATGAGTGGACACTCCCCTGGAGCACCGTCCACAGGCCAGTTCAAATGACGGGACCAGTCCCTGCTCTACACTCTGACAAGCCTGCTTAGCCCAACTGCACTGAGAATGAGGTCAAGGGACGGACCTGAGAGTCACACAGCCCATCGTTCTTAAACTTGTCCTTAGAACACTACCAACAGGCCCTGTGGCTTCTACCCCTCCAGTAAGAGTCAAACTGCACTGCTGCTCCTTAGAAATGTCCAGAAACATTCACCATGTACTTCTCACAAAAATGAGAGCGTTTTTCTTCTTTCTTGCTTTCTTCCCCTCCCCCCTCCCCATGTTGCCTTGGCTGTCCTGGAACTTGCTCTGTAGGCTAAAGAACTCAGAGATCCACCTGCCTCTGCCTCCCAAGTGCTGATATCAAAGGCACATGACACCACTACCCAGCACTGTCCTGGAACTTTGCTCTGTAGACCAGACTGTCCTTGAACTCAGAGATTCTCCTGCCTCTGCCGCCCAAGCGCTTAGTTAGATTGGAGGTGTACAACCATCACCGCCTCACTAAAATTCAGAATTCTACAGTCTATGACCACAAAACTCATTCTATTTACAACCCAAAAATCATATAAAACTTAGTATCCCTAAAAATTCCCTCATGCAAATGTGGTTGAAATGATTAGTTCTGAAACATGAAAAACTATATGTATTCTCTTGTTAAGTTTACATTTTTAAAAATCATACTTGTCTTCCCCCATACTTTGGCAGAACTTGTAAAAAACAAACTGAAATAGGGAAAACTGTCAGATGCACTGCTGTTCAGCCAATTATCGGCACCCTATCCCAAATTGCAGCTCACAAGCCTAGAACGATGGCCTCTCCTGGAGCTGCAGGCGTCTCAAGCACATGTCTTTTTTCTCAGTATGAACTTCCTTCCACTGAGAAAAGACAGAAATCACACACTATATGCTCTATATGACATTTGCTCTTCTTAAAGATAAATAAATTAGGAAAACACAGTTTGAACATCCAAAGTTAGGCTGTCTAGCTTATAACTGTGGTCTCTGCCTTAACCTCTCTAACATTAGCCTTGGTTGGACTTCTTAAAGCAACTAACTCAACTAACTGCCCTACTCATGAGAAGAACTACTCTCCTACCTGAACGAAAGCACAGGGCACATGCTCCTGTATAGAGCTGGCACCCAGGGATGTGCTCATTTGGTTCTAGCTATACCCTCATCATTTAAATATTGAAAACAATAAACTGCCAAAGAACCCAAAATACTACTAACAAACCAAAAGATCCCAGCTTCCTGACTTCTCAAAAACTGGTTTTAACAGCTGAGGCAAAGATGCTCCACAACGCACACCTGGTTCTTCCCGCCACAAAGCATCTTCTCATGTTTAACCTCCTACAGGCTGGGACTCCAGGAAACTGAACTTTGTTCCTTCACGGAGTCTTGTTGTAAAGGTTCTCTACACAAAGCGGAGGCCTACTCACCACTCACATTGACCCGAGAAACAGCATAAAGTAGCAAACTGGCTTGAGGGCTTTTCCAGGTCAGAGCCTGAGACTGCGACCGCACTGGGTCTCTCACGGTCCTCAGTAGCGCTGAGTAGCTGCTTTCTATTACTTACCTGTTGCTCTACCACAAGTAATTCCTTAGCTTCTCACCAACCAAGCAAAATCAAACCTACAGACTAGAGAAGAATCCTTCAGATGCCAAATATGTATCTAGAATCAACCCAAAAACACAATGGGGCCACATCATCAATAAATCTATCACGGGCCAACAAAAGACAGACCTGTAGAAATCTGAGGTAAACACAGTATACTGGGAAGAACCACACAGACACTTACATACAAACTGCTACAGAACTGTGGCATCTTGACCCAAAGCATCCCCCAAAAAGAGATTCCACGATCCAAGCAAGCTGAAACAGCATCTCTCAAGAGCAGCTGCGTGAGCCCATTTACTCCACACATACCCAGAGGTGAAACTGGATACGGCAGCTAAGGCCACCCTACAGCCCATGTGTCCAAGTCACAGACTGAGAATAATGTCTCCACTATTAAAATATCATTTTATACTGACCAACTTTCAAACACTGTGCTAAATAATTTAATGTAGATGTGCCTATGGCTATAACATTTAAAAAATGCATAAGCATTTAACAGCTTTCCCTACTTGACTGGGCCAGCAAGCAAACATTTGCATAGAATGTGAAGTTTCATGAAATCATAATCCTCGACAGGCGCATGAACAAGCACACTGAGCAGAACAATACAGATATGAATGCCCTAGCCCTCCCCGCGAAATGATGTGGCATTAAAACATTCAACTAAAAAGCAGTACACACCTTTAGTGCAATTTTGACTCTTTTAATCTTTTTGACCTTTTCAACTGTCTTTGGCCGACAATGTAAAAAGCAGATTGGAAGAATGTTAGTATGACAGCTGACAAGAACACCAGCAGATTAATAACAGAACAGTCAAGTATGACAGGAAAAAGTACTTTTTATTCTGCCTACTTCAAAACATTCAGATCTATCATGCTACCAAGAACACTGGCCATTTTCAAGTTATATCAAATTAAAAGCAAGTAAGTTTTTAAAATCTAAAGATAAATGCTATGTCATAACTTACGGGATTCAGGGTGTTACACTGGTCTATAGGGTTCTTGTAATCAGTCTTCAACTCATCAAATGCTATGATCTAAAATAAAATTAGAACAGTTAGGACCACTCACTTTAATAGAAAGCAGCAACAAGCCTGTCTCAGCCATCAAAACACCACTGAATAAAACAAAAGCGTAACATTTCAGCACCAATTTACATGGTAAACTCGAATGTGCTAAAAGGAACAAGAATCGGATTAAAGACTGAAAGCCCAAAGATAGAGATAGAGAGAGAGAGAGACAGACAGATGGATAACAAACTGAAAGCCCATGTTGACCTTAACTTTACCCAATGCTTCCAGTCAGGTTGCTTTCTCTACGGGACATGAGCTTTTCCCACCCATACAGCTACTTATATAGTTTTCCTCATCCTGAAAACCCCTCTTCCGGTACCACTCCTTCTGTCTGCATCTCTTCTTTTGTATCCCTGCCAGTATGGCATCTCCCACTCTGGATGGAATACTGTATTTGCATGCATGTCTGTCTGCCCCAGTGAACTGTGTGAAGCCCAGGGAGAAAGACCATTTTTAATTATCTGTGCAACCTTCTCCCTTGGGACAGTGCTCTGGGACTCTATAATGGACGCAAACAATTCAATTTACTCCCAACCACCCACACTGCTAAAACCTTTTTTTCCCCATGCTTCTAGAACACAGTTTTAAACCTAAGTGTCTCAATGCCCTTACACAGACCTTCAAAGTTTAAACACACAAAGACTCAAAGTTGGAGGTACATACCACCTGGTGGCACCCAGTCAGGTGTCAGAAGTCAAAGAAGAATGGCATGTGGGAAGCTGCTTCAGCCGGTGTCCCAGGCACACCTCCCTCTCTTTAGATGTGTACTACTGCGGTGTTCCCCACGGTCATCAGTGACCCAGAGTCATGCATTTCTAGCTCTCAATGTGCTCACTTTCCAGCTAAAGTTCTTAGTTTCAGAAGAGCACAGGTTTTTCTTAATCTCTAGATGTGTATAGCCTAACTTTCTGTATTAGAAACTCCTAACTCAGCAGGAATAGAAGAAAAAAATAACTTCTGGCCATCAAGGAGGCCAGGAGTTTGAGAGGAGGTGGATCATGGGAGGAGCTGGAGAAAGGAAAGGGAATGGACGGAAGTGACATAATTACATTTTAATTAAAAAATATTTAAAAAGTTAATTACTCAAAAAAACTAACATTTAAAAAAATAGAAGGCCCCCTGCTCAATCAGAAGCCATGCTGGCCACCAGAACTCGGGTATCTGGTGCTAGTTAGAAAGCTGAAGCTATGGGGAAATCCCCCGGGAATCCATCAACAGCAGAAATGGGGCCTCAAACCAGGTGTGGAGTCAGCAAGACAAATTACGTTACCTTTTCATGTGCCTGAAAAGGAACTTTACAGATGCTGACAACTGACACATGAAGGAGGAAGAGAAGAAAGACACTAAGGCCCAACAAAAATCCCCCAGTTTCCATGTGACTTTTAAACATTTCATTTTATGTTTCTAGGATTACAAAAATAAAATCATCCCATGCTAAAAAAAAAAAAAAAAAAAAAAAAAAGAGTTAAAAAATACAATATTCATGGCAGCAAAGATTTCATTATGTTCATTACTACGGCTCAGGATCTAAAATATTAATTAATGTGCAGCACATTACTGAATGGAAGGAAGCTTTAAAAAAAAAACACTAGGCTAAAATTTTTAAATGTACAGAATTCAAGAAAAGGGATTTCCTTTGTCACTAATTTCCAAGACAATAAATGTTAAAAGTATAAATGTGCCTGGGCAGTGGTGGTGGCGGCGGCCCATGCCTTTAATCCCAGCACCAGGGAGGCAGGCAGATATCTATGAGTTCAGTGCCAACCTGGTCTACAGAGTGAGTCCAGGACAGCCAAGGCTGCACAGAGAAACCCTGTCTCAAAAAAGCAAACAAAAATGTAAAATGTGTAGTTTGGAGGAAATAAGCTTTAATCAGTTGAGAATATTAACAGCCAGCTACATCACATTATCTGGGATACATTCAAGTCTACTTTAGTAACAGAAGTTCAAAATAAGGACCATAACTGCAACAATCAAATTAATTGTAAATTAACATAAAACTGTTTGAAGACAGGACTTCATGTAGCCAAGTCATCCTATCACCACTTCCCCAGTGCTGGGACCACAGTACACACTACATACAAGCAAACTAACTGTTACCATTATTTTGAGTAAATTGCTGAATGGGTTTCTAATAATGTACACTAGGCATATACTTGAAATTTTTTCCAAAAAAAGTACAGTAATTATCCAAGCTAAGGGATCCCTGAGCCTAACAGCTCTCCACTGATCTGTGGCACACTTCTTTTTAAGTCTATAACAGGACTTAAAGTTACCTATTTCACCTAGATTCAATGTTTCTAATGAAATGACCCATTTTTTAAATTGCGGTTTTTTTTTCTTAAATCAAAACACAGAATGTGGAAAATGTGGGGAAAGCGCCGAGCGCTCTATAAATCTCCACCATCCCAGACGACATCTGTAAATAGAGCAAAGGACTTAGAGCGACATGTACAGATGGAAAGGAGCCAGTTACTAGCTTCAGGAGAAGCCACTGTGGAGCCAGCTCGCATTCCTAACCTATCTTCCTGTTCTCCACCAAAGGGCAGAAGATGTTCTTCCAGGTTTTGGTTACTACCAAAGAGCGCTCTGAAGTAGCAGTTCTGTCTGACACAGCCTACACCAGCATTCCCCACTCCACAGGCAGACAGGCTCTAAAAGAAGTGCAACCACACTGTTTAGGAAAAGCAGAGGGCCCATGGTATCTATCACCCTCCTTCTGGGACTTCTGCAACGTTACCGCTGCCATGTAATCACGCATTCGATGGTGATGAAACCTGACTTAGTATTTACACCCGGTTGAGCCCGCCCCATCATTCAAATTATACCATTATTCCAGAAAGTACTGGGATGGCGGAACAAATGAGCTCAACTTTTAAGGATTGTTGATCTCCAGAGAGCTCTCTCCGTGCTCAGCGGTAGAGACACTCAAATTCTCTTATCTCAGAACTGTTGCCAAGGACAAAGCACAGTAACAATATATGTCTACGCTGCAACGATATGAGGAGCTGAAAGTTTCGGAGGATTTTCAAAATAAAATTAAAACTCCACCTACTAAATCAAGCAGCCCAGACCACAGAGGTGGCTTGGAAGGCTGTCTCCTGAAAAGCCCTCCCGATCCAAGTATGACTTAAGAGGAAAACCCGTAGATGTGGCCAACGAAGTACTCGATCCAAGCTGCCTCAAAGTTCACAAGGACCCACGGTGTTCTACTAGAAAAGCGCCCATCGAGTGTTGCAGAGTTGGAAATCTGGCTAAAGTGGCTTATCTGATTTTGGCCGTACTCCGGGGAAGCCTTAAAAGGCAATCTGTAATTCAAGGGTAAAAACTCGGAAAACTTCAAGCCAAGAGTCGCCGCTCGGTGCGCACTGGGCATCCTCCCGGACCAGGGACGCGGTCAGCCCGTCCGCGCGAACCAGGCGCAGACACGGCGCCGCCCGTCCGCCCCGCCCTGCTCGCGGATAGCGGAGCGTGGCCTGAACCTGCACGCGGCTCCCCACACCGGGTCCCCGCACTGCAGGCCCTCCGGACCCCCGGCCCGGGGGCGCGCAGCCCCGCGTGCACGGTCCCGCTGCCCGGCCACGTCCCGGCGCGAGCCAGCCGCCGGGGCCCGCGCAGCCGCGGGCCTGGAGCTGCAAGAGGCTGCGCCGTCGCTCGCCCTCCTTCCCCCTATCCCGGCTACTCACGTGCCAGATGGCGAAGAAGATGAGCGCGGCGGTGAGCAGCAGCGCCAGCATATAGCAGAAGGCCGCGAACGTGAACGCCATGGCCGGGGAGGAGCTGCCGGGCGCGCCGGGGCCAGCGGAGAAAGGCGGCGCACGGCCCTCTGGGTAAAACCATTCACTTCCCCCGGCCTCGGCCGCCACCGCCGCCACGGCCTCCTCCCGGCGCGCCTGCGCACAGGGCCGCCCGCGCTTGCGCCCCCTCATGGTCGGAGTCTGCGTGGCACTTCTGTTGTCTGCACAGTTGATTTGTCCTTCATGCTGTAGTTTATTCTTTGAGTAGTCATTAAATGAATGCCTCGTTTGTTCCAGAGACTATTGTTCTGCTTGAAAATCAGAAATAAATAAAAAGTACCTGTATCGAGAGGGTTTAATCTAATGCCAGAAACGAGGGACTAAATAATAGTGTTATAACCCTGTAAAGCTGTACCAGTGCATCCTGTGAAAGGTCAATAAAAAGGGCACCCATCCCTCCTCGAAGCTAATCTGAGGCTTATATGAGAAGTTCAGGCAAAGAGGAGAGAGCGCTGGTAGTACAGGAAAATGGTTTGAATGACCAAAGACAGGGATGGAAAAGGGAAAAAAAAATGAAAGGCTTGTGTCTTGAGTGTAACCAGCAATAGATCTGTTAATGGAAGTTGCGTGAAAAAAAACATTGACAGGTCATTTCATAGATATGAAAATATACTCGGGTCAGGAGCTCAGGTTTACACCCGGACCCCTGGCTTTTCAAACTTTGTTGCTTATCGCAAGATTTCAAAGATTTTGTTTTTCTTATTGCAACCATGTGACATCATAAAGATCACAAATTAGAAAGCAGGTCATGGAGGGGGAAAAAAAACAAAATTTCTGCAGAACAGCACGTTTCATTTTTAAAGCCGGTTGCAACCTAGAAAATCAATTCATCACCTACTAGCTACTGCTAATGGAAGTGAAAACTATTCAAGGCTCTTAACCAAGAAAGACATGCTAACTTTGTATTGAATTTTGCTCACACCAGCAAGTTGTGTGAATGGCATAGAAGGTTATGTCCAGTCTGTCTGAGACTTGCTCTACTGGAATCCATCCAATACAGCAGCCACTGGCTACTTGTGGATACAAAGTGGCTAGGATGGGCAAGGGAATTAAACTTTAAATTTTGCATCACTTTAATCAATTAAAATTCATTTTAAAGTTACATTTGTTGTGACTGACTGTGGTGAGTGGAGGAAGGCCTGAGTCAGTGAAGTCCTGAGAGTGAGAATGTGTGCTATGGACATGGGCATGGCCGTATCAGGGACCCCAAAAGCCTCAGACCTATGGGAAAATGGTAAATTCCACCACACCCCAGGCTCAGGGAAATGACAAAGCCTTTGTCTGGTGTGGATTTTAATCTCCACCAAAGCCCCACCCCACCCCACCCCACCTGCTGATACCAACCCATTCACAGCCTGAAGTCTCCTTCGGAGACTGCTCCTACTGAGAGTTATTAAAGCTGCTTCCTTGTTCAGCTGTATGCAATAACCCCTTCTTCCTGTCACTGCATATAACAAACACACCAACCTTCCATGATATTATGCCTTTTCCACCCAAGAGCCTAGCCCACCTGACCCCAACTGTGGCCTGGATGTGTGTTGTCTTTTATTCATTCACTGGACACCCCCAGTCAGGTCCGTTCCTGGAGGCCGAGCAACGATGAGGCATAGTGAAGAAGTGACAGTTCTACTGTGTGTATCCCAGGAATGGACTCTGGTCAGGGTTAGCCCAGTATCTTTGCCCACTGAGCCATCTCACCAGCCCTCAGCTGAACCTCAAATAGCTACATATAGTTAAAACAATGGACAGCCTGTATCACCAGGATTATATGGCATGTGAAAATTGTACTTTTCTGACAGACAGAGGCCCACTTCAGTTCTGGGGGATCCGATGTCCTCTTCTGGCCTTCACACATACTGCATGCACATAGTACAAGGAGGCAAGACACCCATACACATAAAATAAAAATAAACCCTTTTTAAAAAGCACTTTCTCAGCCACATTAGTCATATTCCTAACACTCAATGTCCTCATGTGACTCATGACTGAGCTACTGTGTATGTAGGGTACTTCTCTCGTCACAAAAGGTCTACCGGGTAAACTGTGAAGAATACCTTGCAGCAGTAAACTGCTGGAGAACACACTCATTTTAATGAGGGTAAAAATCGAATTAAATCAACCAACCATAAACAAGGCAGTGAGTAAGGGAAAAAAATCAGTCTACTTGAGGTTTCAGAGGGCCATTACAGTTAGCAAACCATGTCCCATGTCCGAACAGCTCCAGTGTTATCTGGGATTTACATGAACTCTCTCAAAACAAAGGTGTGTTCGTACACACTCAGCTCCTTCTTCTACTTGTATATAGAGACGGAGCTGAATGCTATGGAAAAAGAGCTGATCGCGTCGATCTCTGATCTCTCCTCTGATCTCTCTCTTTGCTCTCTCTTCCTCCTCAGCTCTGAGTGATTCCATGTGTTTGCCTCTACAGCCCCTATTTGATCGGGCTCTCCAACTCATACAGAAGTACACACTGCCAGTTAGGCACGGATGACCTAGAAGAGAAACCCTACAAAGCATCTACTCTCAGAAAAAGCCCAGAAGCGGTTCAGATACACAGTTGAGAAACATCTCTGCCCCGTGTACAGGCTGGATAGGACCTCAGCTGGAACCGGCATCATCTTGCCAAAAGCTAGGCATTCTCTTAGCAACCCAGCTTGTTTTTTCTTTTGTTTGTTTTTTTCCTTATCACCTGTCTGTAGATGCTGCCAACTGATAGCAGGATACGCTTCAACCATTGTTCATCCAGGTGGGAAACCAGCTTGGCATTCTGATCAGCACCAAGTCCAGTCCATACCAAGGAGACAACCCTTCTTTGGCCCAGAAAGCTCATAAGTCATTCAGCCACTGCCTGAAGAAGCAGGAGTAGGATATTTAAAGATTGGGTGGTAACAGAGAAGGGCAAGTCTTGGACTTACCTGAATCTACCCTCATTCAACTCCAAGACTCCCATAGAGGTAGAACTATAGGGTGCATGTCATCCCAGTTACACAATGCTTTGGAAGGATAGGCAACTGCTCCTTGAATAAGGATCCTCCAAGCAAAAAGAGTACTGTAGGACAACAGTTCTCGATCTCCCAGAAGAGGTTTGTGTATCTGGAGTAATAATCTTACCTGAAAATTACAAGTGGCTGTAACACAGGAATCTACACAGGTGCCCAATTCATAAACCTTAGAGAGAATAGCTATGAAAATGGGGAAACCAAGAAGGCTAACAGGTAGTATGGGGTTGTCCCTAATCTACTGTTATGGTTTGGACATTAAGTGTCCCCTGAAAAGATGTCTGTGTTAAAGAGTTGGTTCCTGATCTAGCAGTGTTCAGAAGTAGGGAGCTGGGGAAATGGTTCCATCAATAGATTCCCTGACAGAGTCATAGTGAGTTGGCCTTATTGGGAGCTGGTGCAAGGCATGAAGTGGAGTTTAGTTAAATGAAGTAGGTCACAAGTCGTGTAGAGTGGTTTGAATGAGAATGGCTCCCATAGGCTCATATGCTTGAATGCTTGGTCCCTAGAGTGGTCCTGCTTGGTAAGGATTAGAAGTGTGGCCTTGTCTGAGGAGGTGTGTCACAGGGGTGGGGGGTGAAGTTTCAAAAGCCCAAGCAAAGTCTAGTCTCTCTCTGCCCGACTGCAGTTAAGATACGAGCTCTCTGCTACTGCTTCAGTGCCATGCCTGCTTGCTGCTGCAGACCAAGTCATGGTGACACTAGAGTAAACCTTTGAAACTGTAAGGCCTCAACTAAATGTTTTCTTTTATAAGTTCCCTTGTTCCTGGTGTCTCCTCACAGCAAGAGAACCGTGACTAAGCCAGGGTGTTGGGGTTTAGCCCGGTGCTATGTATTCTAATGTCAATTAATGGCCGCCAAGACCTTGTCCCTGCTCAGAAGAGCACATTCTCATGTGAACCTATCCTTGTTGTGTAAATCTGCCTAACTCATTATACCTGATTGGTTGAATAAACAGCCTATAGGTGGGCAGGGCAGAATGGGGTAGGCGTGGCTAAGGTTTCTGGACTTTTGGGGTTCAATGGAGAATCATGAGAAACAGATGGACAGGAACAGAGGAAAGAGGACGCCGCCAAGATGGGTTAGCGAGAAGAGACCATGTGAGCTGGGAGGAGGGACTCCAATAATGGCATGAAAAGACCCAGGTGAAGAATATAAACAAGCACCATGGGACTATGGATGGAAGGTAGACCAGATGAGGAGGATTAAGGCAGACGGCATTGGACGGGGGCTGGGAGATGGATGACCTCTGAAACCAGGGGCCAAAGTAAGTCTTTCCTCCTCAAAGCTGCCCAGCTCAGGGGTCTGTCAGTTCGTCACAGGATCTTAAGTGTCACAAATGCACACACTGCTTTCTCATTGGCTCACCTCAGAGTTTCCTCAAGGGTTTAATGGCCCTTTTGCTATTGCACAGAGAAAGCTTTTCCAGTCTAAGGTCTTGGGAAAAAGTAGCTTCCATTCCTTGAGAGTGATGAATGACGTTCATTTGCTCTCTGTGGTAGTTTAGATGAGAATGTTATCTATTTGGAATGCTTGGTCTTCAGTTGGTGGAACTGTTTGAGAAGGATTAGGAGGCTTGGCCTTCTTGGAGAATCACTGGGAGTGGGCTCTGACGTTTCAAAAGTCAAGCCATTGCAGTCTTTCTGTTCCTGTCTCCTACTTGCTGATAAGGTAGTAAGCTTTTAGCTACTGCTCCAATGCCATGGCTGTGCCTGACTGCTGCTGCTATGCTACCTGTCATGAGAATCACGGACTCACCCTCTGAAAGTGTAAGCTCCAATAAGCCCTTTTATATGTTCCTTGGTCATGGTGTCTCATCAGAGCTACTTAAAAGTAACAACAGGTTATTCATGTTATTTTCTTGTGCTTTTTTTTTTTTTCAAAGCTAGAGTTACCTTGGAAGAAGAACCTCAATTGAGATAATACATCCACATCAGATTGGTCTATAGGCAGTCCTGTGGGGTTATTTTCTTGATTGATGATTAATATAAAAGGGCCGCTCCTGAATAGGTGGTCAGTCCCAGGGCATGTAAAACCAGCAAACAGGGTTCCTCCATGGTCTCTACTTCAGTTTCTGCCCACCAGGTGCCTCCCTTGCTTGAGTTCTTGTGGTGACTTCCCTCACTGATGGACTGTGATCAGACCATGTAAGCCAAATAAACCTTTTCTTCCCAAGTTGCTTTTGGTTTTATTGCAGCAATAGAAACCTAATATATTCTATCTAATATATACTCGACTAAAACATAAGTTAAGGCCATGGCTATTTTCAAAGAGAAAGCATTGAACTACCCAGTAGAATGTGATTTCTCAATATCAGATAGCCATGTCACCCACCTTGGCCTTTGCTCCAGGAGTGCCTATTATACAACCATTTTGAAAGCAATTAATGTATAAACATACACATATGACTCAGCCAATGATCTCATATGTGCCAAACTCTTATCTACTTATTCCTTCTTTTAGTTATGGTTTTTATTGCTTCGATGAAACACCATGACCAAAAAGCAAGCTGGGGAGAGAGGAGTTTATTGCCGATTACACTTCCACATTGTAGTTCATCACTGAAGAAAGTCAGGGCAGGAACTCAAACAGGACAGGAACCTGCAGGCAGGAGCTGATGCAGAGTGCTGCTTCCTGGCCTGTTCCCCATGACTTGCTCATATAGAACCCAAGACCACCAGCCAGAAATGGCACCACCCACATGGGCTGGCCCTCCCCCATCAACCACTAATTGAGAAAATCCCTTACAGGCTTGCTGAGCCAGATCTTATGGGGCCATTTTCTCAGTAGAGGCTCCCTCCGCCCCAGAGTTTCTAGCTTCTGTTGACATAAGACGGGCAAGTACACTCCTCTTATTTTTATGTCTTTTTTTTTTCATAAAGTTTCATAAAGGTAAATTTTAAGAACAATGTACAGTGTTTCCATCTATAGCTACACCCTCTTCTAGGAATTCAAAAGGACCTTGCCGATGTTCCACAAGGTTCCCTCACGACACAACCCTGGGTAACAAATATTCTGCTTTTCATCACAGAACACGGATGCTATGTTCCTGAATTTTACTGAATGAAATCATCTATGCATACTTTTTTTTGGTCTTTCTTGGCTCAACATAATGTTTGAGATTCTTTTTTGCTTGAGATTCTTCTACATTACTCTGTGTATGTGTTTATTCTTAAAGTCAACTTTATTAAAGTTTGATTTGTATAAAAATACAATATGCTTTCCATTTAAGAGTACAGTCAATGAGTTTAGATAAAATTGTACACTCGCATATATCCTGAGGTAACTTCGAAGGGAGCGCTGGCAGCTGGGGCTAAGGGTGCAACAGAGAAGGAAATAGCAGGGGGCAAGTGATCTCACGGGGGACACAGGAAAACAGGGGGGCTCTAATCAGCAAGTAGGAGGGAGATATATGCAGAAGAAGACAGAAGGGAAAAATAATGGCAAGAATGTCTGAAGAAGTAATAAGGAATCATACTATTAACTATGCCTTAAAAATTCCTATAATAATGTGTGAGTCTGTGTATAAAGATATATACATAGTTTAAATGAAATGTTCTCATCTAGGCTGACAATGATCCCTCCAAATGCCAAAGACCACCTAATAAAAACCCCAACACCAGGCATGAGAAGCCCTCTTTTGAGCTGCTGGTCAGGGTTGTCCAAGAGACTCCCAAAACATTACAGGCTATTGTTCTTGCCCTTGGTTAACCCCAGATATGGAAGAAGTTCCTATAGTGTGCATTTCAGACACAGACCCTGGGGCCCCTGAGATGGAACTCATTTGAAAGCATTCTCCATAAGGACTAGCTTTCATGGTTCAAAAGACACCATGAAGGCTTCCAAGGTAGGGAAGCAATCAATGGTGTTACTCAGCTATGATGCACATAAACCACAACAACCAGTATGACACAATAACCCGAAAGGTTCAGTAGTGACACGCATACGTTGGCTGTCACCAATAGCCCTGTAATTGGACCCATGAAACAAGAGAGAAATCATACGTGGTACTAGAAAACCAGCCAGCTAACTGGGGCTATCGAAGGCATGGATTTTGGAGAACCTACAACTATTATTTTACTAATCCAATATAATCCCTAGCTCTACACTAAATATTTGTTCTTACACCCACACGTAAGTGTAGTTGTTACCCCTCATCAAGGAAGCTTCTCTTTGGAATGGAGACCATTACAGAATAATAGATACATCTACAATATAACTCTCACACAGAAGGCTCGGGGATCATTGAAGAGGGGATGCAAAGACTGTGTCTTCTATGATGCGAGAAGCTATACCCATAAAGTAAGAGCTGAACAACATGAAGCACAGGCCCTACAAACCAGAACACATCTCTTTTACCTGGAAAACCCACAGGTCTTTCTGAGCATCATAGATGAAGGCAGAGGCAGTCTGACCTCTGTGAGTTTGAGGGCAGCCTTGTCTACATAACAATGCAGGCTAACCATGGCTACATGTTGATACCCTTTTTCAAAACAAAACATCCCACATGTCTTTTTAATCCTTTTTTAAAAAAAGATTTATTATGTATACATGTTCTGCCTGTCCGTATGCCTGCACACCAGAAGAGGGCACCTATATAGATGGTTATGAGCTACCATGTTGTTGCTGGGAATTGAACTCAGGGCCTTTGGAAGAACAGCCAGTGCTCTTAACCTCTGGGCCATCCCTTCAGCCCCTTGATCCCTGTTTGATTTAAGGGAAGGCTAGCTTTTCTCTCCTCTCTGGACCTCACAAATTCTCACTCCCTACTTCCTACTCCTATCCTTTTTCCAGTGTGATCCCAGCAGGGGCTCTGGTGTGCGAGAGAACCTGTTGCCTTCAGATAGCTGCTTCTTTTAAGCCTCCCTCAAAAACGTCTCAAGGCAAGGCAGCCTACAGGGCTGGCCTCCTTCCTGGTATAAGTAAAGGGGAATTAGAAAGCATCAGTAATCTATTTGAGAAGGACTTTGCCACATTTTAAGCATGGAAGAATGCTTAATTGTCTATATGATTGTTTATAGGTTTGATTTTCAAGTTATCTCAATGTCCTCTTTATTGTACTAAATCTGGGAAAATCACTGAACAGCTGTTAGAGAACACAGCTGCTCTAATTTCCTTTTACCAGTGTCTTAATTAGGGGTGTTTTACTCTGATAAAACACCATGACCAAAAACAACTTGGGCAAGTGTTTGGAAGCCAGGCTGACTCAAGAAAGGCCCTGAGGAAAGGACAAAGGGAACGTAAATTCTGTGACCTTGTCCAGGAGCAGACTTGGCAAGGTCCAGTCCAGGGATGGAGCCAGGATGTGCTGGCTACTTTTATGTCAACTTGACATAAGTTAGGGAGTCACTGGAAAGGAGAGAGCCTCACTTGAGAAAATGCCTCAATAAGATTAGGCTACAGGCAAACCTGTAAGATACTATCTTAGTGATTGATGTGAGAGGGCCCAGCTCCTTGTGGGTTGGTGGTCCTAGGTTCTATAAGAAAGCAGGGCACTTGCTGGAAAGCAGCTAAAAAATAAACGATAAAAAGAAAGCAAGCTGAGCAAGCCATGGGAAGCAAGCCAGGAAGCAGCACTCGTCCATGGTTTCTGCTTCCAGGTTCCTGCCCTGACTTCCTTGAATGATGAATCGCTGTATCAGAGTGTAAGCCAAGTAAACTCTTTCCTCCCTAACATGTTTTTTGATCTTGGTGTTTCCTCACAGCAATAGATACCCTAAGACACAGAGCCTCAAAGGAGTCACGGTTGCAGTCCCTAGGAAACTGGCTTTCTCCTGAAAGGCTGTGGTTACTAGTCCTAAGGCGGCTGTGTCAGCGGTGTCCTGTGTTCTCTTTGCCAACATTGTCTGATTTAGCTCGCTGGTGACACTGGCCCATTTCCTCTCTGCAAATAGTATATGATGCTTTTCTTCTTAATGGACTTGCTTTGTCATCACCTTACACAAGTCCCCCTGGTCCCAGCTATTGTTTTTGTCTTCGTTATTTCTCATCCTTGGTCCTTCCA
Organism: Pachyuromys duprasi; assembly: GCA_028658305.1. Lineage (NCBI taxonomy): Eukaryota > Metazoa > Chordata > Mammalia > Rodentia > Muridae > Pachyuromys > Pachyuromys duprasi. The sequence continues at coordinate 25,913,566 of CM053753.1, read as the reverse complement.
CTCAACACCTCACCATTTCTTATTCTTGCAGGTTTGGCCAGAGAAGAAAAGATTTACTTCAGCTTTCAACCCTCAGGTTGCAATCTAATATGCCACCAAGGGAAGTAAAGGCAGGAACTGTAAAGGCAAGAACAGAAGTAGAAGCCACAGAAGAGTGTCATTGGTTGCATAATCTTGTTCAACCTGATGTCTTATATGACTCCGGACCACTTGACCAGGAGTGGCAGCATCCTCTGTGGGCTGTGAGCTGGACCCTCTCATATCAATCATCAATTAGAAAAGACCTACAGACTTGCCTACAGGCCATCCGGTAGACACCATTTTCTCATCTGAGGTTCTTCGTCCCAAACATGCTTAGGTTTGTATCACACTGACAAAAACCAAGCATCACAACCAATGTGACCTATGAGTCAGTCAGTCAGGCTCACTGTGGTTGTAAGGAACAGTCCTGACCAGGTACCACATTGTTTACCCAAAGCCACATGGGAAGTAGACTCAATTGGAAGGACACAATTGTCTTTAAGGGCCTTTAAGAGTCTATGTCTTGGTGCCGCAGCTTTATTTAACAGCATCCTCTCCAGTCCTAAGGGCCACAGAGCCAGAACCCCTAATCCCACTGGCATCTAGACACACAGTGAAAGACTCAAGGCCATAAACTGTGCACTAAACGTCTGCATCTAACTACTTTACTGGCAGCTATCATAACTTCATTATCTATGGTTTCAACTTGCTCTGGAGGTGTGCTTGGACCTAGGTCATATTGACTGTTCTGCTCCTATGCTTTGCTCTCACTCGCCAAATATCCTTGGATGTCTCAAATTTAAACATCTGAGGGACCAAACAACAGACTCAGTATGTTTGACAAAAGAAAACTTTAATGCAAAAGAAGGGAAAAGGAAGTAGAGATGGCTCAGTGACTAAGAGCATGGCTCTTACAGAGGACCTGGGTTACAGAGGACCTGGGTTCAGTTCCCAGCACCCACAGGAAAACTCACAACTGTCTCTACCTTCAGTTTCAGTGATGCAGGCAAAACACCCACTGTTGTGGTTCATTTAAAAGTATGATCTAATAATGTTTACTATTAGCCCTATAATTACAGCAGTATTATCTAACCTGCTATCGCAATCAATAAAGACACAAACACCTGACAGAATGGCCTTACTTCACCTGGGGCAGATATTACCTCCTAAGCTGTCTTTACGTCCCAAGGCCCATCCCACACCATCTGCTCTAATAATTTCTAACTGGGCTAATTCCCATCCATAGTTCTATAAACACTTGCTTAGGTTCTCTCATCTGGGCTGCTTTCCTCCATCCACGTGATCCAGTCACATGCTGGATAACCCATCTCGGCCTCTCTCTCCCTTCCTCTTCAGTACCTGTCTCCTTCCCAAGATCCTTCTCTCCCCAAAGCCCTCTAACCTTTGCCATGTCTACATCCATTCTACCCTGCCAGGTGTAAGCCTCTTAATCAGCCAATGAGGGATAATTGGGGAACATTCTTTATCATCACAGGGATACAGGAGATAGTGAAATCAAGAGCCTGAATAAGAAAATTCATTTTCCATTTATCCACACTAAAAAGAAATTGCGGGCTGTGTTTTAGAACAACTTGAAAGAGAATTTCTGATGCTCCCAAGATTTAGCAAATCTGTCTACAAACATTGAATTTAGTGTAAGAAACCCTCCCTCTGGAGGCCATTATAGACTTACAGAGCTTACAAATGCACAAGGCATTCCTCCTGAAGTGAACACGAACATGGGCAAACTTCTGGGACCTCACATAGAAAGGTGCCTGCATCAAAGAGGCAGGAAGATGAAACAGTTGGGGATGTAGAACACAGATGTGTGAGGTCCGATTCCCAGTTCTAGGGGTATGAAAAGACTGTGTGTGATACATGCACATGGGGGCGGGGGCGGGGGCAGAAGCTCTCATGCAAGTGTGGAGACATGCATCAAAGCAGAGTGGTAGCACAGGGCGGGATATGGACAAGAGCCACACCCTAATTCCTGGGCTTAAATGACATGATAAAAGCCCGGGAAGAGACAAAAAAGGAAATCCAAAGCCTTGGCAGTTTTAAGGAAATCTCCAAAACTTTAACCTTGTTATATATTTTTTCCTTTTCTCTTCCCCCCTGCCCCCCAGCTCCTTTTCTTAAAGATTATTCTATGTAGGCCCAAGGCCGGGTTCTCTGGCTCTGGAGTTTCAGAATGTTGTGAGTTGCCCAATGTCAGTGTTGGGAACTGGATTTGAGGACTCTGGAAAAGCAATGCCCTTGACTACTTAGCCATCACTCCACCCTTGGCCTTAATAACTTTATGGTCCAGAGACAGTTAATTCTGTCAACCTGGCTAGCAGAAGTGATTTCCACATTAAACGTTAAGTGTCCAAGTGAGACTCACAGTTGGATCTGATGTTCTGTCCTTTGTGTGTGGCCGTCATCAGTCAGTCCACAGAAGGCCTGAACAGAGCTTAAAATAATTAAATGAAAATCTGTTGGTTTCCTGTCTATCTCTGCAACTGGAACATACATTTTCTCTGCTCTTTGACTGGTGCTTACATCACTGGCTGCCCTTTTCTTAGGCCATTGAACTGATATTAGAATTAAATCTTCAGCTTTCCTGTGTCTTCAGCACGCTATGGATAGAGCACCATGCCTTCTGATCTATACTCATAGGAAATGAAGCAGATTAGATAGATACCTATTAGATAGCTCTCCATGCATTCCATAGCTATGGATTCAACCAACTACAAGTATTTATTTAAAAAAAAATACTTAGAAAAAGTTTCACCTATATTGAATAGGTATGGTCTTTTTCTTACTACTAGTCCCTAAACAATGCAGCAACTATTTATATAGGATTTACATTGTGTTAGGTATCATAAGCAACCTATACACAGAAGAATGTGCACAGGACTTATATAAATGCTAGATCTTACAAATGGGAACTGAATACCCATGGACTCTGGTACTAAGGAGGGGATCCTGGTGCCAATCATCTATGAATCCTAAGAGGTGATGCTGTGTACAAGTATGTGTACTGAGTGCAAGTGTACAGGCATGCATGTGTGTATGTGTTTCTTGCTGAATCTGATAGGTACAGCAGCAGTTTAGGTATTCACAGAACAAGGGTATCACTGCATAATTATCAACACTTCCTGTTGTATCTCTACAAATAAAGTACTATACACAGAACAATTTATAAGCTTCTCTTTAGAAACTATACAACAATCCATCACTGAAATTAAGTCACCATGATTTTGTTTGGAATTTTCTTCTCTAAACAAGAAAACAGGTTTAATGGGAAACAGCTATATGTATGTAAATATTCACAGTACTATGAATCATAATTGTACAGTACTATGGAAATCATGCCTGCATCCAGTTTATACCAAAAGTGTAAAAAGAGATTTGGCTAAGCATAAAACCACAAGCAAGCACACCTTTTGTTGAATGAATTAAAACTGAAGATTACGCTGGTATGGCCCCTCCAGCCGGGCCGCAGCAGAGGTACGGGGTGTACTTGTAGGCTGGGCCGGGATGAGTGTGGGTACAGGCCATAGTGGCAGAGGACCTGGAGCTGGTCCTGTAGTTTGGCACTTCTGTATACAAGCAAACATCTGTGCATGCTGTCATCAGAAATTGAGGTTTTCTGCTAATGTGCAGAGCATCCAGAAAAAGCTGACCAACCAGGCCTCAGGAAGAGGGAAAACTGGAGAGACCCTGGATCAAAGGAGCCACAACCCAAAAGTGGCTCTCTAATTTGGGGCTCCTGGATCCTGCCTGTTTTAGTCCACACTGCCAGTGCTGGCATCTTTCCCTCTGCTCTGGAGCTGCACATTGCTTCTTCTCCCTGAAACAGCCATTCTCACATTTACACAGCTGACCGTCTCATTGAAAAGCATGATTGACCCAGATAATTATTTGCTACCCGTTGGGCAATACCATAGAAAATGACTGCCTTTGGGTTCAGCCAGCTGGGATGCAGTGTCCACTCAGGGAATATCCTGTGCAAAACACTCTGGGCCCATGTTGGGATCTGAATGCTTACAGATACTTTTTGTTGCTGGAAACCAACAAGGATTTAAAATATTTTTTTAAAAAGTATTTTTAAGCAAAGGTGAAATAATTAAAAAAAAATTTTTTTTCCCTTGAGTAGCTAACTGACCAGTTTTTCTTATTTGAGAAATAAGAAAAAACATGTTTCCTGGCTCTGGCCAGTTCTTCTTTTGAGAACAGGAAGTCACTAATTACTCCTTTCATAGCCAAAATAAATTGTGACTATTAGCAGATTTAATCACAAGTAGTACACGGTAAACCCTAAAGCCTATTAGTGATTTGCATTTATCCATTCCAATAGACACCCAGGGCACAGACTCTGTAGTTTAGTCCCTAAGTAACAGCAGGATAGTTTTTCAATACATGATTATAAACAATGGTGCCATTTCTAATAATGTAACCTCTGACAGGTTTGCTCAGAGGCACACAGACCTCCTAACTTCTAATTCTCCCTTTCACAGCTAGATCCATCATCTGGAATCGGCCCTTCTGCCTCTTCTGCTGTTCACTGACTTTCTTACAAATCCATCCTTTCACATCAGACTGAGTTTTAGTAGGTTCAATGTCATTCTGTTTTCCTTCCATCAAGTAGCCCAGGGGTTCCTTTTTTTCATTATTGTTGTTTTTGGTTTTCCCAAATAAAGTATACTGCTAACAAGGCATGTGGCTCATCACAGAAACTGACAAGCAGGCATCAGTAGCTACACAGGGGAGGTGAAAAACAAGTACAAAATGAAACACTGGAAGTGCTTTCATGTTAGCATTTTATTTAAACCAGTACAAGGACCATGCTTAGCAAAAGACTCCAAAATAAACATGCGGAATGAACTAGCAGACTGAAACCACAGCTTAAGAAGTGGTGCTAGTTGTTGGTTTTCTTATACAAAGACAGAGAACTGTTAAAATTCACAAGACTAAACCACCAATGTTTCAAGCCTCCTGAATGAGATTATATTGGACCATCAAAATCAGTGGGACTTGCCCTGGCATGTTAGTGATCTCAAACAATATTCAAGTAATTATATTCCAAAAAGCAAGAAATTGTTTCTATCAAAGCTCAACGTAATTGTTTTAACATTACAGGAATTCGATCACTGATCTGAAATGTCAAATGGCCTAACAAGAAACATTCACCTTGGAACTATCAGCATGAATGAAGAGGCCTAGGAGATTATTTACATTCTTTCAGAAATACAAAATAAGATTCATCCAGAAATGTTTGCAACATTTCTTCACGTAAGTTGTAAAGGCTCAAACTTTATGGATTCCAGTATTATCAGTCTACAGAACAAATAAGGAGTATAATCACATTAATAGAACTGACAGAATACAGGTTACTCTCTACTTTCCAAATACTGGTATTTCAACTCTTATGAAAATATCTACTCACTAGCCCACATACAGATTAATGCAGTCACTTGAGTTTTACAAGTGTTCAAACATTTCTTATGTGCACCTTCCTTAGTTTCTTTCTAGGTGGGAAAAGAGCCAAGTTCAATTTGGCAATAAACTCTGCTAACTGGAAACCATAAGTGAAAGTGTCAGACCAGGGTACAGTTTATGGCTAAGTTTGGCTCCTGAAAATAGGAGACAAAAAGGGAGGGAAAATGCTAGCACACATTTTGTTACAAATTATTTATTAATGGTTTCCCTGCACGAGGCATCCAGTAAACTCCTCGGGTAGACAGTTCAAACAGTTTAGAAGTCACTTAAACAAAACAGTTAACCAGCTTTCTTCCTAACATAACTGCCTCACTACCAGAACAAAGTGATTGATTGCTGTTCAAAACTCAGCACAGTAACCTGAGAATACCTTTCTTTATACGTCACTTATGTTGTCATAAAAACTGTATTACACATACATTGTGATTCCTAGTTGGTTCTAACATCAGATGTTATGCACAAGTTAGCTAAGATTGGAAATTTCCAAACCAACACTAACTTAAAAAAAGAAGAGGTTCCTGGAAAGAGTGGCTACCAAAAAGTAAAGAAAGATTTAAGGCTGAGTGGGAATGGTTGTTCCAGAAAATCATGGAGTGTAAAAATCTGGCATATTCTTTATGGAAAGGCAGAAAAAGAATTTTAAAAATACTTTAAAAGAATGTAAATTTTACGTAAAGGGAAACATATAAACCTGTCTAAGGACAGACAGAATAAAAATGTTCTACTAATGCCCCAATTCAATGTGCTGCATTACAAAAGACTCATTTATTGGTAAGGGCCCGAGACAAGCTTGAAAAAGAAAGCTGCTTACCACCCCTGTGTTACTGCTAGAACTGTAGACTAAGAGTCCTGCACATGGCAGGTCAGTGTCATCGACCTGATGAAAGGCTTTGAAATTTCAAGGACTAAATTAAATATGTAAGCCAAAATAAAGAACCACATTAAAAAGGTACACTCTTGTAGCACTGCTTTTGAAAGTGTACTTAATACAACCAGGTGAAACAAAACCTTATTTGCTTCATTCATAAACATTAAAGTCATTCTCTACTTGGATCTCATTTGCATTTCTGTAGGATTAAGCAAGTTATTATCTAGCCCATACCAAAACACCTATACAATGAACCCTTAAACTTCTTGGATGAAGTTTTCTCACTCTCTGGATACTGAAATAAAAGAATTTTTCCATTCATGAACCAATACAAACACCTCCTCAAGCACTTGCGATTGCTTCCTGACATACAGACTAGTGAACACACAGTTGGGAATAAAACACACTCTATTACACTATGAAAATTCCAACTATCTTTCCTCCGGTAAAATTGGCACAGAGCCCTCAAAAAGACAAATATTATAAAATGAACACAAGACAGCATAATGATGCTTTTGCTAGTTTTTCCTTTTTGGGGAGTTGGGGGTGGGGGAATGGGGTGTGATAAGGTTCAAGACAGGGTTTCTCTGTGTAGCCCTGGCTGTCCTGGAACTTGTTCTGCAGAACAAGCTGGCCTAGAACTCAGAGATCTGATTGTCTCTGTCTCCTAAGTGCTGGATCAAAGGTGTACGCCACCAGTGCCCAGCTCAAAATGATTACCTCCCACCCACCCCCAGACACGGTTTCTAGGTGTAGATCTAGCTGTCCTGGACTCAATTTATAGACCAGGCTAGCCTTGAACTCGAAGAGATTATTAGCCTCTGCCTCCCGTGTGCTAGAATTAAAGGTGTGTGTCACCACACCTATCTGATGATTACCTTAATATAAGAATTCGGTAAGCCTTTATATAGTCTCTCTACTTTACTCTTTAAATCAAACTACTATTCAGCAGTTTCTCATGTTTTCTTAAGTGTAACATAATAATTGCAAGTAGATTAGAAGTCTCGCCTCGCTTCCTGACGATGCTGTCATCCTCTAACATGACTGGCTTAGTCCACAGGAGAATTTCTTTTGACATTTAGGATAAAAGGTATGACATATTTTAGTGTGTTGTTATTAACTATTACCAAAGTTTTAAATAATGCTTACATATGGCACAAAACTAATAGCAAATATACCCCAAATTATAACTATCACCTACCATATATTCACAACTTTGGGCAGATAGTTGGAATTTTAAAAATAACAAGTTGGTTTTATTACAAACTTCAGTTATACATATTAGAAAATTGTTTTACTTGAACCCTTTAAAAAAGTATTAATTTCACCAAATCTAGAATACTGGCAGTGTAGAAGTCTTAAGCTAATGTTAAAGCTGACAAATCAAAGGCACAGAATTAACATATTTAGGCCAGTGCTCACGAGACATTAGGAGGTGCTTTAGAGTGTTACCAAGCTACATTCTAAGCTCCTTACTGGTGACATCATCAGAAACAAAGCCTTTGATTATAGAACTCACCAGTTTCTAAGACCAGGATGCTATTTTCCATAAGAAGACAACCTAATAATCCTAACTACCATAAAACTGAACTCCCAGACCTTAGGAATGAGCGATTGATTTAATTTCTATACTTGATTAAACCAAGAGAGAATGAAAACTGATGGGAAGTGCAACAGAGGTTCTACTAAATCACTCTTCATGGCTCAAAATTGGTCACTTAAGACTTTAGCCCCAAATGAAACTCAATGATGTGACAAGTGATAAAATGCTATTTGCACTTATAAACTGCCAGTACCCAGTAGTGGCCAAAGGAGGACCTGTTGTCTATCACAGTCTAATACCCACCTTCCAACAGTGTCTGCAAACATTAACAAATTCGGAATCATAAATTATAGAAATTAGTCACAAGGGTACAAACCAGCCCTGGAGAAAAGTAGTCCACCTAATAATAACAAATACAAGGAAACACTTCACAAAGTTTCATTACTATGAAGATGATTTCCCCTTTGTTCAAACTGCACAAATGAAGAGTTTTTCTTTACTGCAGGAAACAAACTGTAAGTAACAGTGCATTTTTAGGCATAAATAACTATTTATGTCTGGTTCCAGTATGGTCAGGTTAATACATAAATACTTTAGAAACACAGAAGTTCACATTAGTGGAAAAATCCAAGTTTCTCACGTAACCATTCTTCAGTTAGGTCTTCAGTGTTTCTTATTTCAAATACCTTAAGGAAGGAAAGAGCAAACAAACTGAAGTCAGATTCCATCACTCTAGGAAAAAAATCTCTATATTGTACTGAGTATTAAATACCTCATTCTGATTCTGAGTTCAAGGCCAGCCTGGTCTATAGAGCATCCCAGGACAACCAGGGCTACACAGAGAAATCCTGTCTCAAAAAACAAAAACAAGCAAACAACAACAACAACAAAAAAACCCCTAACAACCTACATTCTGTTTCCTTCCTGTTGGTCATGACTTACCTTAGTAAATGAGATATACTTTTCAGCAGTGTTACACTTCTTTAAATGCGAAATACTTAAGCAACCAAAGTGTAGCAATCAAGATGACATAAAACCTAGGCTCTTTCAAAACCACAAATTCTGAACTAGCACATACATACTAAAAGAGCAATTCTGTAAACCTTGCCCATTAGGAAAAACAGCTAACCATACAAATCTAAAACAACCTAGCTAGGAGCTGGAGAAACAAAAGGCCAATCTTTCAGTTTGAGTATCAGATGTTAACACCAGCTGTTGACTAATTTGATAAAGCTATCTTAGAGTCCACAGTTAAAGTTCTCCAGGAGGAATCTGAATTCACAGGCCAGAAAGCACAAGTGCTGTAGGGAGACGAGGTATTTCAGCAAACAAATGGGGTCTGGAGCCAACTGTAGTTCTGAATTTTAGCTCTAGCTAACATTCAACCCTGAGCAAATCATCTTCTGAACCTGCCTCTCTATATTTTTACTTTTAAAATTACCCTTGTGTTTGTGTGTACATGTTTTCCTGTACAAGCACACACATGCACATGAGCCATAGTATACATTGGGAGGTCAGAGGACAACTTGTAGGAGTTGGTTCTCTGCTTCCACCATGTGTGTTTTAGGGATCAAACTGATATTGTGCGGCTTGGCGGTAAGTCCAGGTACCCAGTAAGCCATCTCACAGGACCCTGAATCTATTTTCTTATTTACAGAAATATGACCATCAATTTTAACACCAGTACAGAATGAGATTACAGAAGTCATAAAGTAATGTGTAAATGATTATGTCAGGTCTAGTACAATAGGGTACAGGCAGTATAAAAGACCTAATAGGCTTAGCAGTTACCATGATTCCCGCCCCCACCACCATGGAGATCATCTCACTATGTGTCCCAGAGTGGCCTTGAACTCATGCTCCGGTTGCCTCGGCTTCCCCAGTGCTGGGCTTACAGGCACCACCACCATGCTTACAGGGCTTTTCTGAAGTTATTTTTTTCCAATCAATTTGTCTTAAAAACACATTTTGGCTCAATGATTACTATCATTCTCTTTCCCATGATAAATAGAAAGTTTTACTGATGTACCACATTAGCCTTCAAAGATTCAACTACAGGAAAATACTTCCGCATCAGGCTGCTTAGCTCTTGCTTTGTGTGCTGAAGGAAAGCGTCAATAAACATGCCCAGCGCACACACTACCTTGGTCAGCTCTGCTGTCTGGACTAGCTTGTTCTTACTCCCAGCATACATCATCTGCTGCTCAGGCTTGCACCCTGGAAGACATCAGCACGAAAACGAATGGTAGCTTTTAAAAAGATACTGATTTCTATTACTTTTATCTTTCACAAAGATTTATCAGACCATCAAAAGTGGTTCTAGGTATCTGTGGGTCCTGATTTTCAGAGTCTTTAGACACTAGAAACTTTGTTCAGCACTATTTTAATATCAATAGTACGAGAACCACCGTCAAGATCACAGGCTTACCACTGGTACCTATTTCTAAAAAGATAAACACAAACATATTAACATAGTCACACAAAGATCACACACTTAAACAAGATGAAAATATATATTTCTGATTTAAAAAGATGTGATTGTGTTTCAGAATCATTTAAATGTAGGATTTAACTCAACAATTGTATTTCTGGGAATTGACCAGCCAAGGTAAGCATATCTCAAGACAATGCTTTATGGTACCTGCACTTGAGGGGATGTATACAAGTGTGTGTACAACACACATAAACTGGCTTCAATTTAGGTAATTCAACAATTTCATCTTTATGAATAGCAAAAATGTCTACAGAAAGATGATTCGACTATATCAAAGCAAAGTATACATTACTGAAGAAATTAACTTACCAACAGGACTGGAGAAAATAAAGCACAGAGGATAAGAAACTCTTCCATCATCATGCTGGTACTTATAACTATACACAATGAAGGTTTTTCTCAAGTTAAGAAACTACACCACTGTCTAAGACAGGCAATTATCAACACCTGGGGCCCATTTACTACCACACTTGTGATACAATCAAAGGCAAATCACAAAATCATGCAGCCTCTCAAAGAAAAAACTGTTAAAAGTACAGATTTAATGTGAACTCTTTTCTTTCTCAATTTTTACTGCATGCACATTGGAATAAAGAGAATTGTTTGTTTTTTTTTTAAACCCTATTAGGACATTAACTTTCATTTTTCTTGTCTAATACATGCATACATATTTTAATTTGGTTGGTCAGGATGTGGAAAGACTGCTTTAAGATTTGCTTTTATTCTTTCATTAACTTCATAGGCAGCATAATAAAATAATAGGCTTCACACATATATTTAGTTCTTTGCTCACATTTGTCCCTCTACACCCCTCCCGTCTCCTGAACAGTCCCCCACATTGTTCTCATGCCATATAAAATACATCTTTTGAAAGTTTAACAAATGGGCTCATAAATAAAATCCTGATGACTAACAAAAAGCGTTCCAAAGCACTTAGAAAAGGATATCGAGGTTGCCGCTCAGGTAGTTCATCTTTAAGTTCATCTGGAGAGACGCCCTAACACCACAGAGAAAAGAAATTTTGAAGCATGTCCTTACCCAAAAACTCACTCTGCTAACAGCCAAGAGTTCATTATCATATTACAAAATGACTTCTATTTATTAACAAAGCATGGGGCTGAAGGTCAGTGTTCCTTCTATGCTTATGTTCCAAGTGTAAGGAAACAGCGAGTGACTGGTGACATAGCAATACCTCCAGAGGAAACGTTAATTCTACTTTAGATTACCTACTCAAGTAGGTAACTAAAGCTTCCACAGCTCATAAGTTATGAAGCTGACTCATCTTTACTAGAGCTCTAACTCCTACTTACCATGCTGGATCACATTAATGCTTTAAGGAAGGCAGTTAAATCAGCAAGACAATGTGAAACCAGTAATTAGCCCATGCTTTTTCATTCATATATAGTAGGTATTTAAGAAGGTCCAGAACTTGTTTTAGTACATGAAACTAACATTGCATTATTTGGACAACAATAATTGTTTAACTATAAAAATTGTATTTAGCTCATTGAACAAACCTCAAGTTCCTCATCCAGTACCACCAGGCGTTTATCCTTGTCAATCTTCACTACAATGAAAATACAGTATAAGTAAAGTATAATTCTATTGTGACCCTGACAACCCAACCCATGTGGCCTTAGTCTATAAAGAGGGAGAGGAGCACCTAAAACTAAAGCATCAAGAAACATATTATAAAACACATTTAAGTTTTGACATTTTCAGATAGAATTCCCAGCATGTAACTTGCTTATTTAGACTCTATTACTCCTCACATGTACTGCAGGTATGAAGAACTTTATAACTCCAATGCAACTTTCATAAAGTGGCTTTCAACGATAACTCTGAATGAGACTGGTCTAAGTACAACATGGTTAGAACTGCAAAAGAAAAGCTCAGGAGTCAGGAGAGAAAAATCCCAAGCCACCCGGCTTCTCCAACATTACAATTTCATAGCATATAGTCATTATTCTGAGAAAGTGAATTACCAATTCCACCTCTGGTCAAATATATTCAAATTTAGGTGGCATAACCCAAACACAAATCAAGGTAAATTTAGGCTACCTATGCCTTTATTCTTTTCTGTCTGCCTAAGGAGTCAACTATGTTTGGGTTTGCAATAAATTCACATTTAAATCCTAAGGACAATGGGACTTCAAATAGCCTCATCTTTGGTGGTAAATGGCACTGTTACACATTTTCCCTATTAAGAACCATATGACCAAGTGATAGCACCCAAACTTCATAAGTTGCCACCACCTGACTTAATTCACACCTGCCTGATGTATCACTATTAAGCAAAGTCTATAGTCTTTACATTTTCACTCCCTCGACCTTCTCTCATCTTTCTAATCACTGCCCACAATGGACTTATGAAAAAAGTAAAGCACTCTCCACGAAACTAAAGTTTAATGTAGAATTGAATAAGGCCCAATGCTGAACTTTACCATTCAGGTGTGGGAAAACGTTTGGTCTGTACTAACAACCATGGGTTACTACAAATGGAAACCCTCATTCCTCAAGTGGCCAAGACAATTGGCTTCTCCAGAGCTGAGTAGGCAGCTGACATTGGGGTTATCTATGGCAATAGCAGTTTCTTAACTTGCAGGGGAAATGATAGCAAATGCAATAGAAAGAGTAGCAAATGCAACAGAAAGATGCACCAATTACTTTCCAAACGCTAGGTGCATTCAAAGGAGCTTTAGAGAAAACAAACTAAAATCATAGAGTTTTGAGGCAACTTCAGCTTACTTATAATGGCAGCATTGTGGGTTTCTTTTCGAAAACGAAACTTTCTCAGCTTTTCCACTAAATCTTCAGCAACATCACAAACCACCAAAGACTCACTCTACAAGAGAGAGGGATACACACACTTAAAATGCCATAACTTCAATATTTGTGCATGTTAAAGAACTTTCAAAGCTGGACATGGTGGCACAACCCTGTAATTCCAGCACTCTGGGAGGCAGAGGCAGGCAGATATCTGTGAGTCTGAGGCCAGCCTGATCTACAAAGAGTGTCCAGGACAGCCAAAGCTACACAGAGACACCCTGTAAAATAAATAAATAAATAAATTTCAAACCTACCAACCTTGATCTACATGGTTCAGTCATACCTTTGTTCGTCTTTAACAGCAGCTTCTAAGGCTGCTAAGTACTTCAAAAGCCAAGCACATCCTAACAAGCACTTCACTAGACGTAGAGAGGAAGGGCGGAAACGTGGAAGTGAGAGGTCATCTTTTGTCAGATGAGCAAGCACATATTGCACATGTGGCAATAAAGGGAACATCACTTCACTGTTTTGGAGTTTCACAATTGTAGAGAAAATAAAAATGACCATGACAGTAAAAAAATGAACAATTTATAAATTAGTTGACTACTAAAGATATAAAATTGGCTATTAGAATGTACAAAAATAGCCAGGTGTACTGACATATACCTTTAATCCCAGCATTCAGGAGGCAGAGGCAGGTGGATCTCTGCGAATTTTAGTCCAATCTGGTCAACATAGAGAGTTCCAGGACAGCCAGGGCTATGTACAGAGACTGTCTCAAAAACCAAAATAACAAAAAACAAACAAAGAATATACAAAAAGGCAAACAATATTCTGTCCAGCCTACCAACCCTCAATAAATCGGTTTCCTTGAAAAACCAACGACAACAATAATGTACAAAAGCAAAAGCAAAGGAAATAAATATAAAGGCCAGATCCTTGTGTTTGCGCAGTAATCACTTTGTGTGCTCACCAGTCACCCCAGCCCTTAACTGTGTGGTTTTTGACAGAGGATTTTTGTTGTTGCCCAAGCTGGCTCAAACTTGTGATCTTCTTTGTTTTAGACTCCCTGAATTGCAAGTGTAAACTGCCACCATGCCATGCTATGATATTTTTATTAAGTAAAATTTCAAAATCAACCAGGCATGATGGTGCACACCTTTAATCCTAGTACTTGAGAGGAAGAGGCAGAAAGACCTCTAAGTTTGGGGCCTGCTGGGTCTACAGAGTAAGACCCTGTCCCCCAATAAAGTAATTTAAAAACCCTTCCAAAATATATCAATGTGGAGAACAGATCAGTGAAATCCTATGTATCAATCACTCAGCTCCACAGCCCACAGTACATCCACACCCCAATGGACTGTCTTACCCAAAGGCTACAAGTCATTCACCTAGAAATATTGGACTATTTAAAAGACAGCACGTGTCACAGGAAACATAAGGATAGCAAACTGTTCTACTTTTAAAACCCCACCAAAATCCTAGTCTCCAAACCTAACTAATGTTCAGATGTCCCACTGTTTTACCTTTTTTATAGTTGGTTTGAGTCAAGTTGTAAAAAGTTCACTTTAGATTTTTCATATAGAAGTTTCCCATTCCCCTTCAAGAAAATATGGATGCTTCTCATCAGAACCTCAAAGCATTAAGGCTTCCAATTCTTAGTTAAATAAACAAATATATATATGGGAAAAATGTATGGAAGCCTAGGTGTTTCACTGTCTATGGGATTAAAGTAGGAAGTGGCTAGCATTTTAACTGTCCTTAAAATTCTGAACTCTGGTAGTAAGTGTGACACGTATCATAGAATGTGCTATTATACAACCAAGGAATACACCCTAGCCAAGAGTACTAATCAACAGAAAATAACAGAACATACAAATTTTCAGTCTTCTACTTCTCTTTAGAGATATTAGGGAACTGCCTAAAGCTAAGATTAAACTTATTTGACCAAAGATAGAATTAAGGAAACTAATAAAGACTTTGGATTTTTATTTAAGACAAAACCTATTTGATAGAAGTCTTACCCTTTAGCTCTGAAAATCAGAGCTACAAGTATAAGCTTGATCTCCTAGGGCCAGACACCCATGACAACATGCACAGTGTGTCTCTGTTTGTAAGGCACTTGCCTCACATGACCCCTAGCATGATGGAAAAAATGAAAACATGCTTTGATTTAGTCTGTGTAATTCAGTTTGTGTTTTCTCCTTTCCCAATGCTACAACAAAGCCCCAAATCCTCTCCTACAAGGAGGACTCAGGAACCAGGAGCACATGTCTGTAATGCCAGCGTTTAGAGGCAGAGGCAGGAGGATGAATTGTTTCTTCTAAAAAGGCAGGGATGGTGGTGAAGAAGGGAATGAACTCAGGCTTAGCTAACTCACTTTTGTTTATACTTGGAAGCATTTAAGAATGAGTACAAAGCTATAAAAACAATTCTAGGTAGCAAATGTTATTTATGATAGTTGAGTTTAAACATTCACTTATTGGTATATTCAATAAATGAATATTTAATGAGCGAGCACCAACACTGTGGTAAGTACTAGCTTTAAAGAAGAGACCTACAGCAAAGAGACCAGGCCCCCACAAAAAAAAAAAAAAAATTGCAAACTAATACCTGTGATAAAGGCTAGATAGGAGCGTCACATGATGCTTTGAGAACTTGTAAGTGGTGAAAACAATGTGGTGACTTTTGTAATACATAAAGATATAGCGCCATACAACATGTATGGTATAAGTTTTATGGGGGGGAGAGAGAAGAGGAAGCAAGAGGGAGGGTAAAGAGGGGGGACAGAGAGAGAGAGAGGTGAGGGTTGGGGAGAGAGGTGGTGGGTGGGTTATGTCCCTCACCCCTGGCACAGGTGATGACATAGGGGATGTAGTCAGGACCCTAAAGGCCTGTGAGGGCAGGCCAGCTGAATTACCTTCATGAATAACAGTGACAGTAAAAAGCCATCTAACATAATTACAATGAGCATGGCAGCCAACATCATGAAATAACAGT
Organism: Pachyuromys duprasi; assembly: GCA_028658305.1. Lineage (NCBI taxonomy): Eukaryota > Metazoa > Chordata > Mammalia > Rodentia > Muridae > Pachyuromys > Pachyuromys duprasi. Next base: position 25,897,387 of record CM053753.1, on the reverse strand, counting down.
GAAACTCAGATGCCCACAATAGAAACAAGGACCAAGGCTAGCTTAGGACCTAGTAGGTACTCAGATTTCTATCTCATGGGCAAATGGAAGCTCTCAACATGTTTTAAGTATTGTGAAGAAGGCAAACAGGCCATATTTGAATTTTGATAAGATCATGTTTGCTATGCTGTGCAGTAAGAAGGCAGAGAGCCAGAAAGAACACAGAAGCACTAGTTACCAGCAAGACTATTTCAGAGAAGAGAGAACAACCGTCTGAGCGGTTGAAGACCAGCATACAAGTGACTAACCTCAGTCAGTTACCACACATGTAACATGAGGCTCACTCCTGCTTCACGTTCCAAACCCTCACACCCACGTAACAACAACCGCATTTGGCAGGAAATCTAAGGCTTAGACCGGCTAGAAGCGGCTAGAAGCATCTACAGGTAGTGGACCCAGGAAGCAACCCAGTTATCATGACCTCTAGAGCTCTCTCTCTCTTAACCACTAGCTACGAATTGGGCTAGATTTGAGACATGAAGGAAATACAGGCCTACAGAGATAACTTCGAGATTTCTGGCTTGTGTAAGGGACACAAATGGCACCTTTAGCCACATTTCAGAATTCTGGCTGAATGAAGGGGAGGAAACTCTGAGTTCTTTTTGGACAAACTGAGGAGCCTCTGTGGCATCTCTGTGAGGAAATGCTTCCTAAGGATAGTAACCGAAAAGTGGAATATAACTGCTGGTTGGATCTCAGTAGGGTCAGAGCTAGGAACACACAAGTCAACTCAATGTAGGTGGCAACCGAAACCAGGAATTGATCAAAGAGAAAAACAATAGAAAATGAAGCCTCGAGATGGAACCTAGGACTCTTATGGGCACCGTCCAGGGGGAATGGAAAAAGGAATCCAAGGGGAACAGATGCATCAGCAGAAGTAGGGAGAAAGTCAGGAGTTCTGAATCCCAGAAACCAATGGGAAAGCATGAGGAAAAGGAATGCTTCAAACATGAGAGTGTCAATATCCTGGGGTGTAGCTGAAAGGTCATAATCACGAAAATCCATGAGTTCATTGGGTTCAGAGTCCATGGTAAGATCTGCTAGATGGAAGTGGTTTCCAAGAGAGGAATAACAGAGAACAGTGTCTTCCTGTTGTTTCCATGGAACTAGATCTTACTTAAAAAGCACTTTGGGAAGGATCCAGAAAGTCCTTGATAGCAACTGACTTAATTCTCCACTTTATCTTTATGCTTGGAGGTTCATCGTCAAAGAGAACAGAAACCACGGCCCAAAAGCAGCAAAACTAAACCTGACAGCTGTTTAAAGGGGGAACCTAGAGCCTTGAGTCACATGGGTTCCAACGGCCTCGACTCTCAAGAATGCGGGTTTCGGGAGCTATTCAGCGGGAAACAGGGAGGGTGCGCGAAGGAAAAAGCCCGGGCGAGGCCGGAATGCAGTCCGAACCAGAGCGCTCGCCACCATCGCCGCCCCTCAGGCCCAGCCCGTTCCGCCGCGGGGACAAGGGCCGGACCCCGGTCCACGCGGCGGCCACGTTCCCACCGTCCACCCGCGCTCGGGGTTCCTCCGGGCCGCCGCTGGAGTCGGGAAGGGACGGCGAGCCCGCCCAGCCGCGGTGCCGCCCTCCGCCGCCACTTACCATTTTCCTTCCGGTCCTCAGCGGTCCGTCGCCGTGTGCGCTCTCGGGCCCCTTTAAGAATGGTTCGGCAGCCGCCTCCCTTCCTGCTTCGGCTAGCGCCGGGCTCACCCGCCCCCACCTAACTACGCGGCCGCTGCGGCCCGCACGTGACGGCGGACGGCGGGAGGCGAGGCCCAAAATTCTGCGAAACTCGTCTGCTGGCGTTCGTTGTGCCTGCTCCGGAAGTGTGTTCCTCCCGCCGGTTACCAAGGAATGAACCGGGCTTCGCTGCGCAGGTTCTTGGTAGCTTTAAATAGTCTACAAGCCTTAACGGCAGGAAATTCATGGTTTCAAACCTGAGCCAATGATGTTAGTGGTAACTGTGCGTGTCGACTGCAGCTCACTTCCAGATTTAATGCTTTTTCTAATGTAGGCACGGCTTCCGTC
>CM053753.1:25742548-25894825 GCA_028658305.1 Pachyuromys duprasi | reverse complement strand
AACAGCAGCTTTATTTCTAAGAGAATTTCGAGTATGTATGCCGATTTTCCTTTGATTAAAGTTACTCTGAGAAGGCTGTTAAGGTTCCAGAAAATTGCTTACTGTACTACCGTGATTATTTGCAAATCGAGATCAAACAAGCACAGGAGTGAGTTTATTTCACTTTGTAGACAACCCCTCGGCCCCTCGGATACCGGGTCTCCTCCTCTTCCCAAATTTGCCTAGGATTTGCAGGGTTTCAAGATACCGCGTACACCTGAGACTCCGCATCAGCTGGAAGTTTGTTCCTGTGGGCCGCGAATCGCTGGGGCAGACCAGCGCAGTTCCGGAAGGCCAGCAACCTTGGGGGCGGGGGCGGGGGCGGGGCTCTCCGCCCCGCCCCGCTGCGCAGCCAATAGACGGGACAGGAAGTGGGAGGGGCGTGGCGTGCCTGTTCTCAACCTGGTGATTGGCGTCCTGGCTCCGGTGGCCGCGGCTCGCAGCTCCCCAGAAACCTGGGCGAGTGAGGACCTACAAAGTTTGTCCGCTCCGGGGCGCCATACTGGCTCGGGTCCCGGCTGGCCGGGCTGGGCTGGGCTGAGCCCGGAAGACCCCGATGGCCGCAGTGTTCCTGGTGACGCTCTACGAATACTCGCCGCTCTTCTACATCGCGGTGGTCTTCACCTGCTTCTTCGTCACCACCGGCCTGGTGCTAGGATGGTGAGTGTCCGGGGCGAAGGGACCGCCGGGTGTGGGGTCGGGGCAGAGGGCTCGGGTGGCTCCTGCCAAGCCGGCACCGCCACGGAACGCGTTCGGCCCAGGCCGGGCTGCTGCACCCGCGGGCTCGGACCGCCGGGGAGAGGCCGGTCCTGGGGCGGGGGTCAGGGTGCGTGTCCCGAAGGTTTTGTCCCGGGCCGGGCCTACTCCGAGCCCGGCGGGCACCGCTCCCCGGCCCCTCAGCGCGCAGACGGGACACGGAGGAGCTTGGCTGTGCTTCTGACCTGAACTGACCTTTGCGTGGTCCCAGATCTCTGAGAGGAACTTTTACCCGAATTCTGTAGCTACCGTTTGGTAATTGACTGGCTTCTTGACGCAGGCTACTTTTATGAGGTGAGCTTTAGCTGATAGCCCGTTTTTAGAAAGGAGCAAGATTTTAGGAGTAAGTTATTCTTTGGGGTTGGAGGCGTTTTGCTTCTCGGAGAGTTACATAACCAGGGGTAATTCTTTCGGCGTGGAGATTCTCCGCCGAGAATCTTTCTGAAAATAGGTGCCACCTTTTGGAAAGAAGGAAAATGTTAACGTTTTCCACCCCCCCTACCCCTTCGCACCTACCCTCTCCCCATTCACCCCCTCCCCCAATCCGGCACAGCACGCAACTCCCATGATGTTAAGATGAAGACCACTCTTACACAAATTGTTTTCTCTCTAAGATGGGTGGTTTCACTGTAGCATATGCTTGCAGTCCTCCTGTTTAGTATCCCAGGTGCTGGAATTGTGGGAGTGTGCCACCATACCTGGGCCACGGGGTGTTGTTTATTATTAACCTTTCAGGTTCTAATTGCTGTCATTTACTTCGAGGAAGTCTGTAATTAGAATTAGGAAGGTGTTTCCCAAGTGAATACATAGTTTTTAAAGGGCTACAATACTGGTGTTATTCTCTTCAACATAATTTTCCTCTATAAGGCAAACTGGTACCTAGTTGATAATTATATGGCATGTTAAATAGGCCACCAAGTTAGATCCTAGCATTGGGAAATGGGTGAAATTCATATTGCACATAATGTTGGCATCTTAAGATAAAGGGAAGACAGGAGAAGAGAGAGAGAAAGCCAGAGTCAGAAAAACACAGGTTCAAGTCCTGGCTCTGTTTGATTTGAATGTATAATGATTGTTTACCACCACATGAGGTTTACAGTGTTGCAAGTTTCTGTTGATGTATTCTTTCTTTAAGTCTGGGCTGAGCACTGCTGAGGATGCAAGACCTTGTCAGTGAGTCTGAGTCACCTCTACCCCGATTTGGACCTAACTACTCATAGTGAACCTAACCAACCATTCTTACCACTTGGCTTAGCTTCACCTACAGAGATAAGCTTTTTATGTGTTGTTTGCAAACTAAACCAAAGCCGACCTATCTGCTAGAAATGATGATGACTCGGGCACCATTTATTCTTACAAACATTTCCCAGCCAAGACAACAAAATTAAATTAGTCAACGTGCTAGCTTTCATCCTTGTCATTTGTTTTGGCAATAGCTGCAGTTTGGTCTTTATTGGTTATCTGTTTCTCGGTCGTGGCACTTTCGCCACACAGCTGAATTTCTTTTGCTTCTCTCCACTGCTGTGTTCACCTGTGCTGGTGAGCATGCGGAGAGAACCAGGAATATCTGATTGTTAGGTCCCAATAACAACAGCAAAACAAAATCACACAGCAGGAAGTTTGTTATTAGTCTTCTGGCCTCTGTGTTGGCTTAACCCCAACGGCAACAGCCAGATACTCTCAAAAGCCTTACACAAAGAATCCAGGACTTGGACTTAGCAGCAATTCTCTGCCTTCTGTGAACCACAGTTTAGTAAGGGGATTGGCTGTCAGCCTTGCAGCACCGCTGTGTACTCTTTTAGTGAATCTGAGCCAGAGATCCACGTTTTTCGCATGCTAGCTGTCTACCTAGAATACTTCCCCAAGAAAGGAAACAGACCTGCAGGTTAGGGTCACACTGCTTCCGTTTAGCTCCTTTTCTTGTATGTCAGTGCTTCACTCTGACAGTGACTCTGGCCCCAATTTATAGTTTTCAACTCTTCCTAGAGCAGCCTCATTTGATGATATTGGAGTTGCAGCTCCATAGGACCCCAACTCCAGGTTTTTCTTTTTCTGTTACTTTGTCAGGGATAATGGCTTGTGACGGGTCTCCCACTGCTGGGCGAGCACTCCACCACCCTGCTGCTGCTTATTAGTTTTGATGAGTTTATTTCTCTCTGTTCAACTAGTTCATGCGATTTTGGTCTCCTGGACTATGACTCCAGTCCATGACTGGACTATAACTAATAAAGTGTTATTCAGAAGAGGGTTCTTGAGCAAACTCCCATCAAGAATTAACTTCAAAGATAGACTTTGAAGTTGGGCTGATTATAACGTGGACATCTGGTTGGTATTAGGATAGTCTTCAGCTGCTTGCTAATGAGACATGAGATCCCAGTAACTTGTTACATGTAGTGGGGTTGTAATTAATTTAAATAAAGGTGCCTTTGGTTATTGATTAGAATAAAGTGGAGATATGAGACTTGTAATGGGGACATTTATATAGACATAAACAAAGCTTAGAATAATAATAATAATTATTATATATTATAATTAAATATATAATAAATATATATATTATATATATATAAATATAATTATAATTATTATTATTATTATTATTATTGGCAGGTTTCAACCCTAAGATGGCCTGGAACTCAGTAGGTGGACCAGGCTTACTTGAACTTGGAATGGTCCTCCTGCTTTTGCTTCCCTTTTGAGTACTGGAGTTACAGGAATGAACCAGTTTAAAGCTGAGAACTCTGAGCTGCTTTTATTTATGGATTCAGGCCGCCATCCATGAGTGAGAAAGCCAGTGTCCCTGGTGTGAAGATCCTATGGCTGTGTCACTAGGGTAGTTGCTTTTCAGACAGATACCCACAGAAAAGTTTTTGCCCCAATCCAATCTCTGTATGCACTGGGACAAAAACCTGACCTAGTGAGAAGAACCTCATGTTATTTTGTAAATTTGTGTCTGTTGCAGCAATTCTCATCCTGTGGGTGGTAACCCTTTCATAGGGGTTGCCTAAGACCATTAGAAAACACATATATTTACAATTCATAACAGTAGCAAATTACATTTATGACGTAGCAATGAAAATAATTTTATGGTTGGGGTCATCACAACATGAGCCGCTGTATGAAAGGGCCGCAGCATTGGGAAGGTTGAAAACCACTGGTCTAGAAAAACTGTGTGCCCTGGTAGGAGTCAGAGCTGGGATTGTTAAGATGGTAAGAGAAGGACAATGTTACAAGATCAGATACATCAGTGAGAATATGTGCTCAAGGAGTTCTGGAGCCAAAATGTTAGTACTTGCTCAAGTAGTTGAAACTTGACTCAGTAAGTTTGGGAAGGATCAAGGTTTCTCATTTTTCCTTGGCATCTAGGTTTTTCTTCTAAGTACAGCTTTCTCAGCGTGAAACAAAGTTACATGTGTTGTCACTTTTAGCCAGTTTGGAATTTTAGATGTTTGTAACCTGTAGCCCAGAATACAGTCTGTCTTTAGTAAACATTCTAGTGCACTTAGAGGGAGGTCCTCTCTGCTTGGTGGGTGATCCTCTAACTGTCCACAGGTCAAACAGGCCAAGTCCTTGCTCTCCAAATTAATTTTCTGTCTCTTGATGCTACCAAGTATTGAGTTGGCTCAGAGTATTAAAATCTGTGTATTCTTTTCTTCATTTATAGAGTTGTGTCTCCTTTTTTTCCTTGCATTTTTAAGTACTGTCTGTAGATGGATAAACATTTAGGATTATTGTGTCTGAATGATAAGTTAACTCCTTGCTCATTATGAAACAGCATTCCTTTTTCATCGTATAATCGCTGCCTTGATTTCTGCTTTGTCTTTTATTAACATAGCCACTATGGCTAGCTTGATCATTCACTTTCTCTTCCCATCCATCTCTCTCCCTGGTTTTCTTTCTTTCTTTCTTTTTCAGGATTAAATTTAACATCTTCAGCATTTAGGCAAACTACTACTAAGCTACATACATCGAAGGACTTCCAGGTTGTTGTTGGTTGGTATTAGCAAGAATCTCTTTTCCCATCTTTGCCTAAGATCTGTTTTTGTCTTGGTATTTGAAGTGGATTTCTTATATGTCCATACACCTAGGTATTGCATTTTTCCCTAGTGTGATAATCTTAGTTTTTTTGTAAGGGAGTTTGAATCATTTGCATTTGATACGATAACTGGGGTGGTTGGATTTAAGTCCACCATTTTACAGTTTGTTTTTATTTATCTGTATTTGTATCTTGCCTATCTCTTACTCTTCATTTGAATTAATGAATAACTCTAATTAGCTATGATGGCATATCAGCAACATCATTCAGGTTGCAATGCTGATGTGTGTGTGTGTGTGCGTGTGGTGGTTTCTATTGTAGTGTCCTCGCATTTACTCCTTGCATTCTTCCCCGTCTAATTTGCTGTGAAGCCTGGCAAGCATATTCTTCGTCCCAGACATTGCTTTTGTCAACTCTAAAAACTGATCTGAGTGCTTTAAACTATGTCTGTCTGTATGGTCTTCAATCTTATTAGCCTTCTTGAGCACATGGAATATAGTCATAGCAACTATGTAGTTGTCCCCAGTTAAAAGACAAAGATTAACAGGTTATATAAAAAGATAGGAAGATTCTAGTACTTTTACAATTTTTGATACATTTCTATAGATTCATTTATCTCCTCTTCATGGTTACTTTTTTCCATTTTTTTTACATGCAGGTTAACTTTTTAAAATATTGTAAACATTGGAAAACATGAATTTGCCTTAGAGTTTGCTGAGCCATTATTTTACACATTCTTACATATGTTCCTAAGCTTTGTCCTGGGTTACAGGTAATCTCCTTGGAAACTGTTTGATCTTTTAGATGTTTACTTTTCTCTTCCTTAGCTGGATCACAGTAGCCTTATCTAACTTCAGTAAAACTAGGTCCAAGATCCTAATTAACTGTCTATCATGTTTATTATGAAATTTTACTTTGCTACTTAAATATTAGTGGAATGTTTTTTGTTTTATTATTTTTTCTTACCATCACTATTTTACTATCTTATAATTGTCTGTTACCAGATTCTTAGACATCCAACCTAGGACAAGGTATTGCAATGACACTTCTGTTGCAGATTGACACTGGTCCAACCTGCTCTTGGTGTGAGCCTTGCCCTAACCCTTGCATTACATGCATGGCCTGTACTGGCCATTGTATAGACTTAGTTGCCACTGCCTGCTCCACACACAGAATCCATCAATCCATGTCAGCCTTTCAGTGTATTTTCCCTAAAAGTAGTAGTCACCATTATACCCAGCTATAGCTCCTTTTCTCCAACATTTTTATACATTTCCAAATGTTCAGGACACAGAAGAATTACATAGAGAACATATATTACCCTTTGTTTAGATTCTATCATCAACATTTATTACATCACATATCTGCCCATTCACTCCTTCTTCTGTCCAACCATTTGTCCATCTTATCCAGGATGTACCTCAAAATAAGATGTTCTCTTCACCCCTATGTACTAGGGCCTGACTATCACCAGCTAAATTTTAGTGTTTTGTTTCTAGTTCTCTTTTCTTTTGCATGTTCAGGCGCTTGCTCTCTTGCTTGTTCTTGCATGTTCTTGCTCTCTTGCTCTGTGTGTATGTGGTGTAGGTGGTATGATATGTGTGTGTATGATGTGGGCTATGTGTTCCATAGTGTACATTTGGAGGTCAAGGGCAGCCTTCTTGGGTGTCAGTCCTCCCCTTCCATCTTGTTTGACACAGGGCCTCATGGTCCCAGCAGCTTCTGGGAGGTCTCCTGTCTCTCCCTCCTGCTTACTGTTGGAGCCCTGCTCTGACACACACCCCTACGCCAGCTGTACATGGTTTCCTGCCTGGTTTGTAATTGGACTAGATATTTTGTTTGGTTTCTTTATCTGCAGGCTTGTTTTTTCATCTGTTGTCACAGTTCCTGCTTTTGCATAGTTTATATGACCTTTATAAATATATTATGTGAATTAAAGGCTATATTTGATATTTTGCCTTTTTATTTTAAAAATTCTAAAAGTCACTTTGATATTTTAACAGTTCCTGGTCTTATAAATCATAACAAATAGTCTCATTATTGAGTAAACATTTTTTTATATCTTTGGAGGATTTAATTCTATAATGGCCGTGTTGTTTATTCTAACCATAATTTACCTGTAATCACTATGCTCTGGTATTGCTAGCCACAATATAAGGAAAAGATCTGCTTATTTTTAGGAGCAGGCTGATTTATTCAGCCAAATGATGCATCGCAGTTCTGTGAGGCCTCCGATTTCCTGTAATTCTATGCTGATTCTGCAAGAGAATATAAATTCAGTGACGGAGCCTCTTTTCCTGGTCCTTATTTTAAAAGGAATGTAATGAAGCCTAACATACTTTTTATGTGACATAAAATTTCAAAGATGTTGAAGTTATGTTTCATTTTTACCTTTCTTTAGGTTTGGTTGGGATGTTCCAGTAATTCTGAGAAATTCAGAAGAAACCCAGTTCAGCACAAGAGCTTTCAAGAAACAAATGAGACAAGTGAAGAATCCTTTTGGCTTAGAGATCACTAATTCGTCCTCAGCTTCTCTAGCAAGTTGGTGGCTATTTTCCAAAGCTTTCATCTCACCTCCTGGCTCCTTTTTGTTAGCCCTTCTGTTTATCTCTCTCTATCACTTTGTCCTCATTGAACTTAACCATTCTGCAGATGTGAAGATTAACATTTTATAAATTTTCCCCTGGAAGAGTTTGTCCAGTAGTAAACAGAGACAGACGTGCACAAGGAAGAGAATGAAGTATGGCATATGTCAGAGGACAGTCTGTTAGGATATTGTGCCACATTCATTGTCTTCAGTGACATGAGAAATGGAAAAATGTCTAAAAAACAGTGAGTTGAAGGTTGCTGACCTTCCTAAGAACAGCTGATTTTTAATCTGAAATTATATTTTTCATATAATAAGCTATTTTTGATGTGGTAATTAGAGCTGGCAGGTTTGTTCCAGTGTTTGGAAAAGTGGATTGTGGGAAGGACTGCTTAGGAGTTGCTGAGGTGAATGATGAGGAAGGGAACACGCAGTTTGCGGCAGTGCCGACAGTTAGGACTATCCTGTAGAGAAGAGTGTGCCGCCCCGTCCCGCTCCTACCCTGTTTCTAATAGCCTTGACTGAAGGATAAGCAGGTATTTGGGGAGGACTTGAGGGAACTCCTAGGTGGAGGAAGTGGGAACAGAGCCCCCGGGAATATGAGAAATACCAAAAAGTAAGAATCAAGACGCCATGTGTGGCTCAAATGGGAGAGACGGCTGTGAAGGTGTGTTATCTGTCAACTGGACAGACTCTGGGATCCCTTGGGAGGTCAGCTTCTGGCTGTGCTTGTGAGGGACTATCTTAATTGTGGTGACTGAGGGAGAACAACTGTCGTGCTTCTGGACTGCATACCGAGAAAAACAAGAAGCTGCCAGGTACATTCACTGCTGTTCTGACTGGATGCAGTGAGAGCAGCTGCTTCCGGCCCAGCCACCTCGACTGTCTACCATGAAGGGCTGTGCAGTCAGAGCTGGAGCCAGAGTAAGCCTCCCATCCCCACAGCTGCTATTACTAGCACCTTTCATCACAGCAACAGGAAAAGAAACTAGGACAATAGGTAAGAGAGAAAGGTCTAGGAAGACTGGATTCCTTGACTGGGTTTTCCGTAACAGGTAAAATGGAAGCAATGGTGGATTTTGGAAGAAAAGTATTGAATCCAGTCTTAGGTATGTGGGCTTTGCCATGCTTTTGTGACTGCTCAGTGCAGGTGGAGATTAAGCAGAATGTGGGGAGAGGCTCACCTTTGACTCCTCAGAGCCTTTCATAGCCTAGCAACAGATCCAGTCTCCCTCAGCTCTTCTCCTTACTCTTGCCACTACTTTTTCTTTCCTCAAAACTGTTAAGAACAGAAAACAAACAGACTTAAAAACTGAGCAAATTTGGGCCAAGGACATGGTTAAAATGCAAGTGTGAGGACCAGAGTTCAGATCCCCACACACATTGTCAGGGGTGGGGGAGGGTGCAGTGGGGAGTATTTCAGAAGGTGCTACAAGACTAGACATATCTGAGCTCTAGGCTGGAGTGATCCTGCTTCAGAGAGAAGGTGGAAGGTGTTCAGGGCAGAGTCTCCTCATCGCCCTTAGAAAGCCGTTGGTGGGCACAGGAATACACATGCTCAGCACACACAGGGAAGTGGAGAAGACCACATTGTAAAAATCTGTACTCTCTCTCTCTTCCAAATGATGCGGCCTGACTTCTTCCCACATCCCTCTACTGACGTGGCTGCTCCCAGAGTCACTTATTCCCACTTCTCCATCCCATTGAGGCCTCCAGTAGGCAATCGGATCTGCTGAAGCTTAGGCAGGAGCTCCTGTGCTCGCCTCCAGAGCCGACTGGTCTTCCCTTCTTCACCTCATGCACTGCGCTTTTGTGGGTCATTCTTAGCTTGGTATCCTGCCCGTAACTTCCAGAAGCTTATCACCAGACAAGAAACCAGTTCAGTTAGTCACCATGGGTCATTGTCGACATCACTCTTTGTTTCTTTGATGGGGGGGCCTCACACTGTAGCCCAGGTTGGCCTGGAATTCAGAATATAGCCCAAGTTGACCTCAGCAAGGAAATCTTTACATATGTAAAGTACATAATTGCTCATTCTTTCTCCTTAACTAGAAATAATGCCACCCTGAAAATTGAAGGAATCCTTTTCCCCAAGAGATTGTGTATTTTAATTTTAGAAAAATAAATTTTAAGATATGACATAAAGAAACTACTTTTATTAAAAGAAGGAAGTGACAATTAAAACATACGATGATGGTTTAATCATATCCCACCTCCCTTCAATACACACCCTTAGTAGCTTAAGATTTCAACATGCTACAATGTCTTAGCTGGTTCTTGGGTAAGGACTGCCAATAGAAAAATCAGCCATGTGTCTTCCTGCTGTCCAGTCCCATAGCCTGGAAGTCCACTGAGAAATGAGAACCGCTGATCACACTGAGTAAAACACAGGCTCCTCAGGACATGAACTGAGGCAATCATCCGTACCGCTCAGGCAGAAGCAGTCACAAGCAGAGCTGACCATGACCATGTCTGAGGCAAATGAAAAGTCTGTGGAGTTCTCAGCCATGCTCATGCACTGACGTTCTTCACCAACAGAAAACGCAAATGCTGGTGAGGTGACTAAAGGAACTCACTGAAAAAAAAAAGTGGATAGCACTTCTTATTTGTTTTCTGTGGAGAAAAAAAGGATTTTGGTGAAACTTATAAGAACAAAGTTCATGGAAAGGTAGCTGACCTTAATGCTATCTCCTTGGGATGCATGCATTGGGAGTGGATAAAAGGTTATTTTGTTTTGTGGACAGACAGTTTAAATAATCAAGGATGTGTTTTTCCTCATAGCTGTATTCCGAATTCCTGACAGATTGAATAGGAGGGAGAGCAAACATCCAGGCATGATGTGACTTGAGAACAAATGAGAGAACCGTTGATGTGTTTACAGGGACAGGTTGCTGGGGTCTTGTTGTGTAACCGTGTTGTGTTTGGGTTTTTGTTCAGTTCGTGTCCCCAGCATGGAGGCTTTAATGAAACTGTAAGTTAGATGCTCTGTATACGTTAGTTGAACTGGATTAATTTTCTCCAGGAAGTCTGCTGTCACTTTGGAAGCACCACACCCCCACTTTAACAGATCCAATAAGAGCTAACAAAAAGCGGAAAACTTACGCAAAACACACGTTAGCATTTGGAGAGCGGTTTGCCAACCTCCATTTCCTGCAACCAGATCTTTCCTGTCCATGTGCCCTGTCTGAACATCCTCACGCATGGTCTCTATATGTCATCTTCTCACAGAAACAGGGTGGCTTTCCTGCCCCTGTTGCTCATTTAAATGTCCCAGTGCACTGGATGAAGAGCCAGGGGTGTCTCAGGCACTTTGTGTTATCAGCCTAGGGTAGCTGTGTGGGACAGGATGGTTGAGAGAAGTCACACCCACTGACCTTAAACTTTCTCATTTATAGCTGTGCCCCAGTTTTGTTAATGATACCAAGTTCTGTGTACACATTGAAGTTTAGAATAACAAGAACCCCAAAGGGGGGAAAACTCCCTGTAAAAGAAATGGGGAAAGTAAAGGGAGGATAGTTTTGCAAAGAGGTGTTTGGACTGTCTTCAGGTGGTATCCATTAGAATATTATCATCTCCGTTTGTGCAGTGGCCAAGTTTGGTGGAGAATTCTGCAGATGCTGTGGTTCTTTTTCATTAGCTTCTAGTATAGCGGTTCTCAACCCTGTGGATCAAGACCCCTTTGGCAAACCTCACTCTCAAATATTTACTGTTATGATTCATAACGGCAGCACAATTGCAGTTATGAAGCAGCAACAAAAAGAATTTTATGGTGGGGGTCATCACAACATGCAGAACTGTAGTAAAGGGTTGCAGCATTAGGCAAGTTGAGAACCACTGTAATGTAGTACTAGTTTTCATGACACATTAAAGTATGATTACTTTTCAATTGCCAGTGAATTAATACCTAGTTGAAATCAAATATTTGAAATAGAATTTTATTCCAGTTGCCTATGCAGTTTTAACTGCACTAGTTAAAGCTTGTGCATGATTGATTATATGTGATCTTGGGTCACTGCTATCAGACACACCACCAAAGCAGAAGAGTAGGGACCGTCTTGGTCACACTGTGAAGCCTGTGCTTGGATTTATGTCTTCTCACAGCACTTTCTTGTGATCATGCTTTAAAAGTAGGTAAGGAGTCAGTCACAAGCCCTGTTATAGGCAGCAGAGAACGTTTGTGCACAGGCGTCGTGGGGCCTGGGGAGTGCTGCTGGGCCTGGAGCCGGGGAGCAGAGGCCAGGACACTGCACCAGGAACAGTGACCCAGAGACAGCATTTAGGTCCAGCCAGACTCGCCCTGCCTGTGAGCACAAACTGCGGCACCTTCCCTCCCTAGGTGTCTCTCCTCTGGAACTCAGAATTCTTCAACTGCCACTAGTATGGGGAAAAAATCATGTTGATAGCACTTAAAGGACTATGTATGCATAAATATACATAAAATTTGTCCACTAGGTATCCACTTATCAACTCTACTGAAACTGTAACCTCCTTTCATTGAAAGTAAAGAAAAAAATGAGACTATTGCTGTTGAAGCCGCTGTGGTTGGAATCCTCGGCAGCTCTTCAGGGTTCTCTGTATATTCTGTGGACACTAACTGTGATGGGCATATACACTGTCACTGTGTGTATTAATACGAAAGCTCAGTCTCTCCTTAGTGTTTCTCTTACTTCAGTGATCACATCTGGCCCCCGTGTAGTTTGTGTACACCCACTTTGGATGGCTCGGCTCCGCTGTTCTGACCTTTGTGATTAAGCATATTGTTAGAAAGGGGTGGTTTATAGTTACCAAAAAGGAAAACTGAACCAATCGTTTTGAAGGTAAATTATAGTAATAAAATTTTGCTGATACTGCTTCAACTCTGCATAGCTGTCGAGATTTTTATATTTGTAGATATACAACAGCTTTTTAAAACTGCCATCAGCTTGGCCAGCATCCAGAAAAAAGCCAGTGCATTTTCGTTGCTCCTTGTTACTGTATTATCCGCTACGTTGGGTGACGGCCATTCTCTTCTGTTTTGTTTTCTGTAGCAGGCATGACCTTGACGACAGACTGCCTGGAAGATAGTCATCTTACATGCTACTGGGGGTGCAGTGTCCAGAGACTCTACGAGGCTCTTCAGAAGCACGTGTACTGCTTCAGGATAAGCACCCCGCGAGCACTGGAAGAGGCGCTGTACAGTGACTATCTTCACCGAGAGCAGTATTTGTATCCTTTTTCCAGAGATGCTCACTGGCACAGAAGATATGAGACTCTGGAGATGGTAAAGTGTTGCCAAGTTATTGACTTTTTAGTACATTTTTTTGTTCTTTTGGCAGTTGGCCTTTACATATTCAAAAGTATTAAAAAGCACAGTAAAGAAGAACTATATTGCCAGTTACCAAGTGACACTGACATTGAAGACTTTGGTCCGGTGCCCAGATCTCGCTATCCATTGGTAGCTCTGTTGACCCTCGCTGATGAGGATGACCGAGAAATTTATGACATTGTAAGTAACTGGAGCATCTGACACGCCTTGCCTTGACAAGATTTGGGTGATTCTTAATTATTTTCAAAATAGGAAAAATTAATTTCTGAAAATCGGTATCTTGTCTCGGACTCACATGTCTTGAAAAATTACAACACATATCCCTGTTTAATTTTTATCACACCTTCAGAATATGATAGGTTTTTTCCTCTTTCATGACAGCAACATGGCTTTATTTGAAAATAAAAGGTGGATTATTATTGAATTAAGTCATCCTTCTGTGGTGAGTACTGTTTGCTCAGAGGAAAGGTCCTTTGGGATGTATGACTATTCTTCACAGTTTAATTACTGAATTGATCAGCATCAGAATGACTTCGGATGATTGATCTTAAGACCAGGTCTGTTCTTCTTGGGCCATAGTTATAGTTACCTAGTTTTCACTGGAGTCCCTGCTTAACCTGTGTTTTCCACGTGGGATCCCTATGTACAGTTATTTTATAATCTTTTTTTCTCATTGAGTACTGATTCTTTGGGTTGTTTGTTTGTTTGTTTGTTCTTGGGGAGAGGATTGTGACAGGACTTCACTGTGTCGCCCTGGCTGTCTTGGAACTCACTCTATAGACCAAGCTGGCCTCTAACTCAGAGATCCACCTGCCTCCTGAGTGCTGGGATTAAAGGTGTGTGGCACCACTGCTCAGCTTGTGTACCTAGTCTTTAGATTGGTAGTTCCCTGTTAAGAACCTAGAAATCTCTAAGTCAGTTGTTTTCAACCTGCGGGTTGAGACCCCTTTTACAGGGGTTGCTTAGGAGCATCTGAAAACACATGTATTTACATTACTATTCATAACTAACAGAATTACAATTAGGAAGCAGCAACAAAAATAATTTTCTGGTTGGGGGTCAGCACAGCATGGGGAACTGTAGTAAAGGGTTGCGGCACTAAAAAGGCTGAGATCCACTCAGTGGTCAGTGAGATGAAACTTACACCGGTCGAACATCCCAATCTGAAAATTGGGACTTTTGAGCACTGACATGTGCCACGTGGGAAATTCCAATCCATCCTCATTGACCAGCCACGGCTAAGTGGATGTGCACTAAATATGCTTTTCAAATTATTGTGAGGCCATATTTTTAAGATGTACTTAAAGCACAAATGAATTCCCTGGTTAGAGTTGGGGTTCATCTTTATCTCCAGGATAGCTCATTGTATATATGGTAAAGTGGGAAAATGGGAAATTCACTGTTTTCATCACTTAAGATTACATTTGGTGGCATATAAAGAGAGTCTTCTCTCAGGTTCCTGAGCCAGCTGGGATGGAGTCAGTATGGGCAGCTTACTGTGTCAGGCCAGCACCGCCTTCCCCAACCCTGTGAAAAAGCAGCCTGTCTGTGTCCTGAGTGCCTTTCACACGTACCCGGGTGCTCTCCCTGATCTCTCTGTTAACCGTCTCTCAGATCTAGGCTGCTATGGCAGTAGAGCATCTTTGCTTGTACGTCATTATGTCATTCATGTTCCGCGTTCATAATTTTAAAGACAAACTGAATATTTCTTATTTGTTTTTCATGTGAGGTTTTCAGGATTTTATCTGAGGTTTGTGAACACTAAATTAAAAACAAAAACGATTCCATTCCCATTGTGACAGAACAGAATTATACCTACCTAACAACCAGTCAAGACCTCAGACAGTACTGAGGACTGAACCCTGAGCCTCAGGCAGGCTCCACAGGTATTCTACTACTGAGCCATATTCCCAGCCCAAGAATTAATTCTGTGAAGTACGGTTAGGAGCTAATTTGTTGTTTTAAGTCGATGAAGGAGAACAGAAATTGTTATATAAGAGAATATCTTTATCAGAAAATATACACTAAATACCAGGAATAAACACCCAGAATTTTTACTTTATTACTTTATTTTTACTCCTATATTATCCAAATAACATGGGTTTGTGGCAGAAAACAAGTGAAAAATTAGAAATCCTGGACAGACGAAGAGGGAGAGAGTATTAGGGAGAGGGTAATCGCCTGTAATCTCATCCCAAGATAACAGCTATGAATACACACCTGTGTCTCGCCAGGCTTTTAGCACATTCATTTTAAAGAAAAGTATGAAATTGTGCACAACCGTGACTTGCCTTCTTTTAGTGGTATATTCAAGCATCCTTGCCTTATTATACAAAGCTACAGATATTAATGTATATATGTCATGGTAATAGCTTACGAGGCTGCACTGACTTAAATGTCAGGATTTTTGGAATGAGGCAAGAGTGTTGTTGCCCTCTTCCAGTTCTGTCTGATTTCAATATTAAAACCTGTAAAAAATGTTATGTTTTTACAATATAATATTTATGTAATAGTCTTACAGCTTTTCTTTTGCACGTAATTTCAAAAAGCTACAAAAATTAAATGTACAAGAACATGTGTTCAACTTTACCCAGGCCACCTAATAACATTTCCAAAACTGCATTATTATCTGCCTGTATATGTAAAAGCCATGGTATCGTATATGCATTTTAACTGAATAATTTCACAGTTAACTTGTGGCGTGTTGGCTGTTTATTCTTGGTGTTCAGTGTGTATTTCCTAAGGAAGATCTGCTCTTACACAGCCACAATACCGATATTACTGTACATATTTAACATGGTGTCGTGGCCATCCGTGCTCATATTTCAATTTTTCCAGTCAGCTGACAGTGCTGTGGCGGCAGAAGCCGCCGCCGGGTGCTTCCCGGTGTTCTAGCTTAGGGCCTCCACACACAGAAACTGGGGTTTTGACTCCTGCTGCACGAAAGAATTTCAAGACAAGTTAGTTTGAAACAGATTGGGATTCATTAAGACAAGGTCAGAGAAAGAGAGTTGATGCTTTAGATTTAAGGGTTCAGGGTTCAGAGAGACACATTCGTATCGTGAGAGTTGCTCACATGTGCTTTTGTGTTCCAGCGTTACATTACTCAGTGGTGTAACTTATGGTGAGGTTTTAAAGAGTAGGCAAAATTTCCAGATTAAGTTTAAAAATTAAGCTAAAAATGTGGCATGGCTTGCTTGTTTATCTTAAAGAATTCTTGAGAGGGTGGAAAGGTAAGGTTGTCTGTGAGGTGCATTGTCCAGGTTTAGGCTGGAGGGAGGAGCGTGGAGAAAGTTGAACTCCAAGGTTGTGGCTTAGTTCCCGTCCCAGCACCTCTATTCAGGACCTCACCCACAGATGCGGGGAAGTTGTTGACTTTGAGCCATCGGAGATGTAAACAAAAGCCTGGCTCCTTACTTTCCCCCATGTCCTCTCCATTTTCTCTGTCTTGTCATACCTTGGTATTTTCTAGTCTGGCATCAGGTTTTTTTATTTGTCACACATCTTTAGTCTTCTTTAATGCAGACATGCTCACAGCCTTGCTTGCTTTGCTTTTTATACCTGTCTTTTTGTTGCCGTTTTTCTATTTGTCCTGTTTTGTTTTTTCGAGCCTTGGCCGTCCTGGAACTCACTCTGTAGACCAGGCTGGCCTGGAACTCACAGAGATCAGCCTTCCTCTGCCTCCCGAGTGCTGGGATTAAAGGCGTGCACCCCAGCCTGGTCTTGTTTTTTAGGACAGCATTTGTTAGACCACTTCCACATACCCTTTTGGTAAACAGGAAGTTTTCCTGCTGGGTCCTTTGAGAGTATGACTTCTGAAGCATACAGTGCTCCTTGCTGGCATTGGTGATACAAGTTTCATCAGTTGTTTTCCAGCTTCTTAGCTCTAGGTTCCTCTCTCTTGATCTCTGAGGAAGCACTGAACCTCTCCTGAGAGTTTGACCTCCACTTTTCTCTCCTCCTCCCCTCCCCCTTCCTGTTGTGTCTTTCAGATATTTCTGTGCATTGGGGCAGGTAATCGGACCACAGGGTCCTGTTGCCTGATTTCCTGCAAGACCATTGCAGATGCCCCACTTTTTCTTATGGATTGCCCCTGTATTTAACACCCCTTTATGATTCTTGTCAGATTTTATATCTACTATGGTGATTGGAGAGTGACTGTCCCACTCTAGCGCTCTCTCTAGTCACTCCTCAGCATGCTCCCACAAGCCACAACCTTCTTCCCCTTTATTTGATTATCTGTTATCCCTTTGACCTCATGGGTTGCTTTTTCTTTCCTCAGTAGTTTCTATTAGTTTTGAATTTAACTACTTTGGCACTCAAATTGCTGTCTCAGCACTTCCTACCAAGGCTGAGCATTTATAGTCAAACTGTGCTTGTAAATTATGTGCATTCATTCTCCTGAGATGAAGAAAGCTGTGTAAGAAATTGTCAGGTGATCTTCCGTATTCCTTTCCTCCTCTCCCACATGCCCCAGTGCTGTGGATGATCCCATCCGTTGTTCGCTCTGTCTTCCTCCTCTCTCTTACATGGAGGGAGGACACTGCAGGTGCTGTAACCCTCTCTGCACTTTGCTTTGTTCATGTCACAACGTCATGGAGAAAACACTTGCAGACAGATTCACAGAGATTGTTCTGATAGTGGTATTATTATTGTTGTTTGTTTTTTAATAGCTACATAGTATTTCATTTGGTTTGAACCAAAGTTATAATCCTGAACATTGAACTCCTAGAAGATCAAAATCCAAAAACAGAATTCTGGAGGACACAATTTTAAAACTTTAGTTAAAAGACATTTATTTGCATTTTGAAAGAGGAATTTAGGACATGCAAGATGGCTCAATAAAAGCTTGACACACAAGCCTGGTGACCAGAATTCAATTACAAGAGCCCATGTAAAGATGGAAGAAGACAACAGACCCCACAAAGTAGTTCCCTGAAAATACACCATGTGTCCACACATTAATAGTATTAGTAATAAAGCAAATTTATTTGAGAGATTTAAAAACATGTTAGGATGCTTGATAGGCTACTTTATAAAATAGAATAGACAATAATGTCCTGTAGGTTTTTACTAGTGTAAATGCTCTGGTGTGCCAATGATCCCTCTGTAAGCCTTGCAGTTACAAGGAGGCAAACTGCTCAAAAAGGCCAAAAATCAAAAATTCTAAACGTGGGTCACTGGGTCACAATTTTTTTTTAATGAGGTCTTTTCTTTTTCTTTTTAAAGACTTATTATTTATACAGCATTTTTCCAGAAGAGGGCATCAGATCTCACTGTAGATGATCATGAGCTATCATATGGTTGCTGGGAATTGAACTCAGGACCTTTGGAAGGGCAGCCAGTGTTCTTCACCTCTGAGCCATCTCTCTAGCCCTGGGTCGTAATTTGTACTCCCAACTTTACAACTGATGGTAGAAATACCAAGACATACCTCAGTCCTTTGACGAGGTTGATCAAAAGTCATGACCATGATAAAACACTGCACTTGACCAGAGCTGAAATCTCAGGAAATTTCTTCTTTTACAAGTGCAGATATATAGGAAGGACCCTCTTCATTTAATTGAGGACATTTCAGTGTTTTTATTTTGGGGAGTGTGTGTGCCCACAGGTCAGCATTAGGTGACTTTCCTAGGTGGTTCTTCACCTTATTTTTTGAGACACAGTCTCTCTCTGAACCTGGAGCTTATCTGTTCAGCTGGGCTGGTTGGCTACTAATCCCCCAGGGATCCAATTGCCTCCCTTCTCTTCCTACCCTCCAGTGCTGGGATTACAGGAGCATGCCTCTGCTGGCCCAGCTTTTATGTGGGTTCTGGAAATCAAAATCAGGTTTTTGCTCTTGCGTGGCAGCACTTCATTGACTGAACCATCCCTGAGCCCCTTGGGCATTCACCTACGTGTTCAGTGTTCACATACCAAGTCAATATTTTGGTAACAAAATTTTTCTCCAATCAAATTTGAAAACACACACACAAAACAATTTAATACTCTCCAAAATTTACATAATTGATACTGCTATTATTAAAAGTGATGCAAAATTGAAACACATAAGACTCCTAATTGTAAATTAATAATGCTGGCAATTTAAAATAGCAGAAAGAAAAAACTTAAAACCAAGAAAATTTAACATAGAGATAGCATCATGGGGCTTGATCATGGGCAATGTGTGAAGACAGTCTATCAAAGCTCCTGACTTCCACAGTCTTAACTGTATTCTTTTTTAATATTTATTTTATTTACAAGTCCTCTTGACCACTGAGCCGTCTCTCCATCCCCAGGTAACTATATTCTGAAGTCAGGTGTGATGGCTGTCCTCAGAGAAAATGCTCATGTTCTATGCAGCGTGCCCCTTTTTGAAATTCTTCTATGATTTCATACATATATTATATGGTCCCATCTTCTATGCTGTACATTTATGGAGTTCTGGGCTACACAGACTCCATGGCAGGCACATTTGGTGAAAGTAAGACGGGTCATCGGGTAGCAGCACTGTCACTTGTCTCCTTCCTCTGTGCCTGCAGCTGTTTTCAGAGCAGTTCACCACTTCCCTGCCTTCGCAGGTGTGCCTTTGATTCACTGAAAGTTCCTGAAGTGTTGCCACCTGGAAAAGGAGTGCCAAGCAGACAATGCTGCCGCTAACCTCAGATTTGTATCCTCTCCGTATAGCTGGCAAATGCACTTGTCCAATTTCCACCAGATGAGTGGAAAACAAAACACGTTTTTTTGTTAACACTTTGCACTTCCCTTTCAGAAGCTTGAGCAGGTCTAGTTCCAACTGTCATTATGTGGCAATTCAGTTGAGTTCCATTTCATTCTGTAAAGGCCACCACATCTTCCGATAAGCTTTCGTGAAACACTTTGCTTTTTCCAGGCAGTAATACATAAATGGGTAAGTTTCTAAAATCGCTGATGGTTCTGTGAGCACGAGTGGCACATAGTTAATAAACCAAACAGAACAGTGGGCACCACTTTGAAGGTGCCATTGTTAATCAAAGTGAGACCTTCACTAGTTTCCTATGCTCAGCTTTGTGGTTAATTCCAAATTTCTAGCTAAAACTTTACTGTTCCATGGCACTAGAGGGATCTCCATGTGAGCAGGGGTCCTTGGTTCAGAAGATCCCTAAGCCTTCTATTCCATGGTGGGAGGCCGAGTTCTGTGTATGATGGGTTAGGAGGAGAGCATGACATTTTCAGCAGCGTGGCAGCTATTCTGTGTACAAGTGAGTGCACATTACCCCATCCCTGAGATTTGCCTCTCTGCCCCTCTCATACAGCCTTTCGCCCATCACTGGAAATTGTGCTTCTCAGAATTCTAGCATTCAGGATTTTTACTCTTTGGTATTATAATTGCAAATTTCAGTCTCTTGGAGCTTTAGCTTTTAGGGGTTTTAAGTTTTCAGAATGTCAGCAATTAGTGGTCTTGTGGATTCTGGCTGGCATTTTACACATTGTAAGTGGTGTGAGTGTGTGTGTGCGCGTGTGCGTGCGCGCACACTCGTGCACCATGGCTCCTTAGTCTCCTGTGCTTGGATAGTAGGGGAGTTTCCAGTCTAAATGTCTGTTACTGAATACCCTATGCAAGTGTGGTTTATTCCGGGATGGAGTTGAAGTGTACAGGCATGCTCTTTTGTTACATAGTGCCAAGTCCCTTAATTGATTTCTCCCCACTCTTTCTCATGGAGAGTCTCTCTATGGAGTGCAAGCTTTTCCACAGCTGTCAGTCCCCTGCCTGAGGAACAGTGAAGCTTGGTTTTGTTTATCTGGTAGTGGGTGGGGTCAGTCACTCTCTACTTTGTTTATGCTCATGGTGGGTGTGCCATTGGGTGTGCATGTGGGGGCCAGAGGTGAGCATCATGTGTCTTACTCAGTTCCTCCCCATCTATGGTTTTGTTTGTTTGAGGCAGGAGTGTTTCACTGTTTGGCTAGACCTGCCAGGGAGCTCCCAGGCTTTGCTTGTCTCTGCTGTCCAAGCACTGATGCTACAGATGTTCTGTATGAGGCAGGCATTCAGTTTTATATTTTTCCAAATTGTTATCCAGTTGTTCCCAAACTGTGTGTTTAAAGAAAAACAAAACCTAAAACCATCTACACGTCTAGTGCTTCATTGCATTCTCACACATAACTTTTTTCCTAGACTGTTTCTGTCTCATCCATGCATCTACTTATGACTCAGTACCATACAATTTAATATTTGATAAGTTTAGACTGCCCGTGAGCTATTGAGTGCTTTTCTGTCTATTCTTAAATGTTCCCTTTTCTGTGTATTTTAGAATCAATGTTTGCAGCTCTGGAGCAAAGCATATTGATTTATTTTTTTTCAAAACAGAGTTTCTCTGTGTAGCCCTGGCTATCCTGGACTCTGTAGACCAGGCTGGCCTTGACCTCACAGAGACTTGCCTGCCTCTGCCTCCCCAAGTGCTGGGATTACAGATATGCACCGCCATGCTGGCTTGCACATTGATATTTTTATTGAGACCACAATGAATTTGTAAATTTTGGTATAATTAAAATGTGTCAGAAATATGTCCATAACTGGTTCCTTTTCAGTGTTGTGATTTATACAAATTACTGTAAATGTTCTAATATATCTCTTATTTGAGATAAGAGATACCTGTGAAAGGAGTGTTAAGTACTGACTCATATCCAATTTTTATTTTAGATTTCCATGGTGTCAGTAATTCATATTCCTGATAAGACTTACAAACTTCCCTGCAGAATATTGTATCAATATTTAATCCTGGCTCAAGGTCAATTTTATGATCTTAAGGTAAGTCATACCATGTAATATTTGTTGTTTGTAAAGCTGGAGGAATAGCTGCTTTTAAACAGAATTAAGGTTTTTAGTTGGTTATAGAAATTAACCGCTCTTGCCTGTTGGATCTGCTAGCTCATAAATTTTCAGTAGCTTTTGTGAAACTCGGGTTCAGAGAGTAACTATTATTTACAATTGTCTTTACACTGGTTTCTTTGATTTTTCAGCAACTTTTCATGTCTGCAAATAATAGTCCCACTCCCTCCAGCAACCCCTCTCCAGCAGACAGAAGTGCGGAGCAGAGCTTGTTGGAGAAGGCAGGACTGGCTGGGATTGAGGTGGAGCCAGTGGAGGAGAGCAGCAAGGACTGTGTGGTGTGCCAGAACGGGGCCGTGAACTGGGTGCTCCTGCCTTGCCGGCACGCTTGTCTCTGTGACAGCTGTGTGTGCTACTTCAAGCAGTGTCCCATGTGCCGGCAGTTTGTGCAGGAATCCTTTGCACTTTGCAGTCAGAAGGAGCCAGACAAGGATGTGCTGGAAACTTCCTGAAGGTACCACAGCTGGAGAGTGGACTTTCCACGCAAGGTGGAGAACCTTGTGTCCTTAGAGTCAAATCTAACACAGAAGGCACAGTCCTGACTGTCAGAGAAGATTCTATTTTCACTTCGTACTTGTATAATACATGAATGATGGAAATAAATTCTTCCTGCCCAGTATGGCAAGCACTGGAATACTGTCTTTGTTGCTACCTAAAGCTCAACTCTGCTCTTGAGAAGAATGTAAACATTTGGCTTTTTACCAGCTAGAAGATTTCATATACTGTGGATGAGAAAAGTCAGTCTGAAAATCTGTCCACTGAAAATTCCAGGAGGTACAAGTTTCAGGATGGTTGACAGTGTTTCCTTTTAATATAATCTGGAGTGAAATTAGAAGACTGAATTCTTCTTAAAATAATTACATGTGGGGGCTGGAGAGATGGCTCAGTGGTTAAGAACACTGTCTGCTCTTCCAAAGGTCATGAGTTCAATTCCCAGCAACCACATGGTGGCTCACAACCATCTATAATGTGAACTGATTCCTTCTTCTGGCTGGTGTAAATGCAGATAGAACACTCATATACATCAAATAAATAAATAAATCTTTAAAAAAATAATAATTACATGTGCCCCAGTTTACAAAATAGCTGGAAGGGACTTTTTACCTTCCACTGTCTCTGAAATATGTTTTATAAATATCCATTTGACTTCAAATGTTCCTTATCAGAGTTATATAAATACATCCTTTAACTTCCCGTTTACGTTTAAGCTCATAAACATAAGCCACAGTTCTGACTGTTCACGTGAGTCACAGATTAGATGGCATTCGTCTGCATGAGGCAGACCCATAACACCTGGAGAATAAGAGCTCGTGGATAATTAAACTTAGGGACTCCATTGTCAGATGTGATTAGATTAGCAAAATGTGCTCCACTCAGGAAGGTCAGTGGGTCCCCACCGCCTTGCCTTACATTGCTTCCTTTGCAGCAGATGTACCCAGAGGCTGAGGCCTGGAGGGATAGAGCTAGGAGAAAACAAAAACACTAGAAGGAGTAAGTAGCTTTATTTTTTCTTTTCCTAACATCTTTATCCAAATAAACCCAGAATCCCATATTGCTCATCATACCTTGTAAGTGTTGGCCTCAATGGACACCACAGTTCCGCCCTGCTTCCTTCCACCCATCCTCCACTCTTTCCAAGGTGGAAGCTGAGAACAGAAGGGAAAACCAGAGCTTCCCCCGCTGCCATCAGAATTGCTATCAGCTCCCCAGGAAAGTGGGTCACAGCAAATAAGGCGAGACCTTCAGGGGATGCTAGGCCTCTTCTGTAATGTTTGTATGACAAAAGCGGTGTCTTTGTTTCTGCTTTAATACCATTTCCTTCCATTCAGATACAGCATTTTCAAGGAAAATCTGTCCTCCATTTTATAAACAATTTAAATTTTTCTCAGCATTTAATAGCCACGTAATGAACACTTTCTAGAGTTGGGCATGGTAGTTAGTGCACACCTTTAATTCTAGCACTTGGGAGGCAGAGGTAGGTAGGTCTTTGTGCATTCCTATTCATTCAGGTATACATAATGAGTTCCAGGCCAGCCAGAGCTATGATGTGAGATCCTGTCTCAAATAAAAAACATCATACCTTTTGGGTCTGGGCTGCAATGGAGCAGGCAAGGCTACGGACCTCAATATTGTGTGCCCAAAAGGGACATGGATGGTTAACTAGATGCAATCAATCCCCATGCCTAGAAGAAGCTCTGAGTCTGTCAGTGGACCAGGATTGTCCAAAGTACAGTCCTGTAGTCGCGGTGCCTGAATGTCCACTTTACCCCGTCATCTGGAAGAGTTCTCAATAAGTGCCTCCACCCTAGCCTGGTGTTCTTTACATGTCTCTGTACCCAAGCCATCCTAGATGCAATTGCTTCTTGTGGAAGTATGGTTTTAGTAACTGCAATTATATTAGTAATGTTATCCTATTTTCATAGTTTTTTAAAGTAAAATATATGCTACATAGAACTTACAATTTTAAGAATTTTTAAATGTAAATTCAGTGGCATTAAGTATATTTGTACTGTTGTGTAACCATCAACGCTGTCCATTTCCAGAACCCTCTATCCTGAGCTATAATTCTCTGTCTACATAGCACCAGCCCCACTTCCTTCACCCCGAGCCTCTGATAGCCATGGTTTACTATCACAGCCGCAGACTCGGCTATTCTGGAGACCTCACCCAAGTGCAAGTCACTTAATGTTGTCAAGGTTTATCCGTGCAGCAGTCACATTACACTTTGTAGTCCTTCTAAAGACCAAAATCGTAATCACATGCGGATACCCACTTTCTGCCCATTTTTAATTTTTAAAGATAATCTGTTTTTCCTTCCCTTGCCGTAGCTAAAGTGGTTGCCCTGCCCTCAGTGGTGAGTAGTGTGAAGAACTTGGGGAGGTAATCAAGTGAAGTAGCACACGTGGCCCCACAACTATTGCTGCGCTTGTTTCGTTGGGTTTTTTTTGTTGTTTTTGGTTTTTGTTTAGTTTTGGTTTTTTTGAGGCAGGGTCTCTCTGTGTAGCCCGGCTGGCATGAAACTCGGTGTGTTGACGAAGGTGGCCTCAGACTCACAGAGATCTGCCTGCCTTTGCCTGTGGAGTGCTGAGATTACAGGAGCGTACCACAAAGTCCAATGACAACTTTTTATAATGCTGCTGCTTAGGAAAGTTTGACTTTACAGTGTTAAAAAGGTGATGTACATTCAACAGACGCCTTACTTCAAATGTTAGATTGTCTACTTTCCTGTTAGCCACCCTGCTACATGACCCACGGCGCAGGGCATCTGCAGGAAGTCCCCGCTCTCAGCTACACGATCAGAGGTGCTCACTTCCGGCATTCTCCGGAAGAGTTGGATCTATGCGCATTGTGTGCGCCATGTTTTGTTGATCAAGATGGGATTCCTCATAAGGAGCCTTGTGGATGGTCACCTTGTATTGCTACCCTATTCTCCATAACTTCCTTGTAGTAAAATGTTACATAAAGTTCACTATTTTAAGCGTTTTAAATGTAAAATTCAGTGGCATTAAGTATATTTATGGGCTCCTAGAGGCTTATGTCAGAATTTGCCATGAACAGTGGCACCGTGTGAAAACATCTGTAAAGCGTTTGGTCTGAGTGCATTATTGGAAAGGGAAGACATTAGGTTCTATGATTCTGTATAAACCCCAGCCTAGGGCCATGTGCAGGCAAGCTTCACAGATAGCCACTTTCTCCCTTAGTGATTCTGTTTCTCTCAAGCTGGTGCCTATTGAGACTTCTTAACGTTTAAGCAAACTCTAAGGAAAGACTGCCACTGTCTCTTAAGCACCACGCACAACCTTTAAATTCTCCCTCCTGGGCTTGGCCTGTTTTTGTTAATGCCTTTCTATTAGTTTGCGAATGAGGAGCATTGTTGAAGCTTGTCCTTGAAGCTGGTTTGGGCATGGTGGAAGGAAATTAAGTCAGTCTCCTGCTTTTCCAGGTTGGGCCCTTCCATTTTCCAGTTCCTGAACACTGCATTCCCTTGGTTCAAAGGTATTTTTTATATTTTGTTTTCCTGACCTCTTCACATTTCCTGTCTTCCAATCTACAAACGTGACTAAACTCAACTGTGGTTGGTGTGTGTGTGTGTGTGCATGGGTGGGTGTGCACACGTGCGGACACGCGCGCGTGCGTGAAACATGGTTTTACTGTGTATCCCTGCCTAGCCTGGAAGTTACTTACATATCCCTGCCTTTCCCAGCCTGGCAGCAGCCCTCTTGCCTTTGCTCCCTGGGTGCTGTAGGTGTGTGCTACTGTGCTTGGCTTCAGCTGTATTGTTTTGCATTGGAAGGTCAAGGGCCCCGACCAGTTGCTGGAGCCCACTGTGAACCGTCTTCTCAGCTGTATCTGGACCCTCGGCACTGCTCAACAAGTCCTTACCAAATTCTCCATCAATTCCCAAACCTGCTCTGCTCTTCTCAGCAGCTGTGTCCCACAGCTTGAACACTTCCAACAAGAACCTACCCCAGCTCAGCTGTGTTAGGCTTTGGGCTGTCACTGCTGTCACTCTTGTATAAAATGATACTAGATCTACCCACAGGCTGCCAAGAGGCTTGTGCCGGTTAGCAGGAGTGACGTGTAGGCCCAGGCCTACTGCAGAGCTAGCTCTATGTGTCAGTGGCTTTCCTGGCATTATTTTGCTTAGCTAATCAAGCTTGTTGACATAGTCTTCTTTCTTCCCTCAGACAAGGGAGTATTCTTGCACTCTTGATCTCATCTGTGCTCACTCCTGACGTGTCAGAGACGCTGCTTTGTTGAGACATTGGCAGTGTAAGTGAGGAGTGTAGCAGATGGAAGGCCTGCCTCTCGTCCGTAGCCTGCGCTCTAGTAGAGGGAGGCTCTGCTGTGGAAAGGAGGAATGTGGACATGTGGGTAGGCCAGGGGAGGGTGGAGATGGGGTCAAATGTCAAACACAACTGAGGAACTCTCTGTGGGCCATTCAGAAGGTACCTGAGGGTGGCTTGGAGCCATCTGATAATGAAGGTAAGAGGCCATAGTGGGTAGTAGGCTGAGGGCTGCAGATAAGTGAGATGGAGACAACTGGAAAAAGCAGCTTTGGAGGGGAAGAATTTGGGTTCTGTTCAGTCTTAGATGCCAATTGTAAATCTAAGTGGAGATGTCAAATACACAGGTAAATACGCCTCCAGCTCTATGGAGTGCAGAGGAGGGCCTCCCTCTGTTGTTTTTAGCTTTCTGAAACAGGGTTTCTCTGTGTAGCCTTGGCTGTCCTGGACTCACTTTGTAGAACAGGCTGGCCTCAAAGTCATAGAGATCACCTGCCTCTGCCTTGCTAGTGCTGGGAATAAAGGTGTGTGCCACCACAGCCGTCAGAGTGGTCCCTCAGATGACAGAACATTAGGGCTGTTAGCGTGGTGTTGAAGCCACACAACTTGAGAGGCCAGCGGTGATTTAGAGTCCCAGGGGCTAATTGGCCTGTGATGGCTCAGACACTGAGCTAGGATGTGTAGCCTCTCCATACAACTTGGGCTTTGTCACACCTGGTGGCTTCAGGGAAATTAGATCTCTAAACTGGGATCCAGGGCCCAAAGAACAAATCTTCACAACGATTGTGCCCAAAATTGTATGACCATTCCTATTTTGTTCATTAAAAAAGTATGGAGATCTGAGCATGTGCACACAAACACACATTATCATCTCTCTATGTAAATATAATAGTAGCTTTAGCATGCTCATAATGTTGTATACCCGTTTAACATCAATTCCAGAACATTTTTCATTACTCCATAAAGAAGCCATGTGTCTGTCAGGTCAGTTCCAGTTCCCTCATCTTGTCCTTGGCAAGGACTAATCTGCCTTCTGCCCTTATACATTAGCCTATTCCAGTCATTTCATGAGTGGAATCACATGCAGGCACAAATGAAATGGCAGCATTTGTGGCCTTTTGTGACTGGTTCCTATTTTACTTATCACAATGGTTTCAAGGTTCATCCATGTCATAGCATGAATTATTCCTTTTCATTGCTAAAGTATCATATTCCATTGTGTTTATCCATTACCAGTGAATGAGCACACAGCTTGTACCTGTTAGATACTGAGAATAATGTTGCTGTGAATATTCAGGCACACACTCTTATGTGTGCATATATTTTCATTCTCCTGGTTATATACTGTGGAGAAAGAAAAACAACCCTTTTAGGGTTAGTGTTTAGGGTCTGAATGAAACACAAATGAGATTAATAGGATAGGAGACATTTTAATTGTATATAAAGAGTTCATGAAGAAATGTGACCCAGGGCTGGAGGATCACTCAGTGGTTAGGGCATTGACTGCTCTTCCAGATGACCCAGTTCAATTCCCAGCAACCACATGGTTGCTTACAAACATGGTTGCCTTCAGTTTCAAGAAATCTTATGTCCTCTTTTGGCTTCAGAGAGTACTGTACATATGCATGATGCACAGATATACATACAGGCAGAGCACCCATACCCATAGAACAAAATGAAAAAGAGAGAGATGGGATCCAAAGGTGTGGTTAAAAGCTGAGGTCATGGGCTGAAAAGATGTCTCGCCCACCGGTAGGTACTTGTTGCTCTTGCAGAGGACCTGAGTTTGGCTCCTAGCACCCACATCAGGGCAGACATCCACCTATGACTCGAGTTGCAGTCGCTTCAACACTTTGGTCTCCAAGGAACCTGCACTCATGTACATACCTGCACACAGACACATACGAGTAAAAAGAACTCTGGGTCTAATAAATGAAGGGGATGTGGGCAAAGGTGCTTACAAACAAATGACTTTCTTGTTTTGAGGACTTGTGTGCCCAGGCTGTCCTTGAACTTCTGATCTTTTGCTGCCACCTCCCCGGGATTATCTGTGTTTAGGAAAATGACTTTGAGAACAGGCAATGCTCCATAGCTGGGAAATCTGAAAGTTTTTATTAAGCTGTAGTCCAGGTCTGGTTCTGGAGACGTTTACGTATGAGGGAGAAGTCAGCCTTCCTTGAGATTGGAGGGAGTTTATGGCAGTTGAGTTCTTTTAGGAGGCTGTTTTACTTAGGTATGAGAGTCCAGGTAAGTTCCTGTGCCACATGGTCAGGACACCTTAATAGTGCTAGTGGACTTGCCAGTCATTAGTAATGTGCAAAACCTTCAGAGGGGCATCTCAGTGGCTGCCCAAGGCCATCGAGACACTTCACACAGAGTCACATGGGGGGGGGTGTTCAGTTTCTCTGCATCCCCACAGTATTTGTTAATATCAGTTCACAACATGACTAGAGTTATGCTGGTGGGTATTAAGTGGTATAATTGTATTTTTTAAAAACTTTAGTGAAAACAAAGTGTAACACAATTTACCACTGTAACTTCCCACATTGTGAAGTATATTCATATAACAGCAGATGTCCAGTACAGTTTTCACCTCCAGAGACTGAAAAATCTATACCTGTGAAGTCCTGCCTTACACCAAGCTTCTCACACCCGCCCTTCTGTATGTCTGTGAACTCCCTACACACAATCCCGACACTCACCCTTCTGTATATCTGTGAACTCACTCCCCTACATACAGTCCGGACAGCCACTATTCTGAGATACAGGTGTGACATTCTTATTTCCATTTCCCTAATGAGCAGATGTTGAGTATCCTTATATTTTTTTTAGCCATGTATGTCCAGACTTTAAGAAATGATTTATCTTGTTATCACTGATACGTAATATGACGGATGTGTGACGGAGGTACATGTGTGCCAGGGCACGGGTGAGGAGTTCAGAGGACAGCTTGTAGGAATCGCTTCGGTTGTGGGCTCCGAAATCACACTCTGTGCTTGCCTGGCAAGTGCCTGTATCTGCCGAGGCTCCTTGGTGGAACCCACATCTACTCATTTTAAAATTATGTTGTTTGCCTTTTTGTTAATGAGTTGTAAGAAACCTTTATTATATCCGGCTTCAAGTCCCTTATATGCTACCTGAGTTATAATTTTTCCTCTCCTTAGGTTTGCTTATTTTCTTCACTTTCTTAATGGTGCCTTTTGAAAAATGTTTTTATTGGTTTTGGCATACAGCTTTTTAGTTTGTTCTTAAAATTTTATTCCCAAACATTGTATTCCTTTTGATGCTATTATAAATGGAAATATTTTCTTTTGTTGTTGTTCTCCTTCTGCTTAATGGGCCCCTCTGTCTTTCTTTCCTCCACCTCCACTGGTGCTATTATTTTTAAACCATTTTATTTGGGTTCTTATATCTCTACCTCCCTTCAGCCCTTATCCATCCTAATCTCTTCCAGCCCCCCTCCCCAACACTAGGTGGGCAAGAAAGAAGATTAGAAGGGAAAGGGGCCATTGAGATCTTTTAGACTATTTCTTGTTGAATAGGGTAGCCCTCAGAATTCTTCCCCCACCCCCCGTGCGTGCGTGCGTGTGTGTGTGTGTGTGTGTGTGTGTGTGTGTGTGTGTGCAGGTATGAAAACCAAGGGTAGACTTTGGCTGTTTTCCTCAATTACTCTCCACCTTAATTTTTGAGATAAGGTATTACTGAACTTTATTGAATAGAGTCTGTCATTTTGGCTAGATTGCTTGGCCCAGGGAGCCCATGGACCCACCATCTCTGCCACTGTAGTCCAATGCTGTAGTTATAGATATCTGTTGCTGTGCTTAGTTCATATGGGTGCCAGGGAAAACAACTGATCCACTGAGCCACCTTCCCAGCCCTGGATTGCTGTTGTTCTATGGCATTTTCAAGTTGTTCATTGAACAGAATGTCATTCATTTTGTATTGATAGCATACGCTTTTAGTGTGCTGAGCTTCTTCAGTGGTCCTAACAGCGGTTCAGAGGATGCTTATGCCTTTCTAGGTACAAGCTCACCCACATGAAAGCAGAGGTAATGTCCCTTCCTATTTTCCAACACAAATGAGTTTTCTTCCCCCTCTTCTCCTTCCCTCTCTCCTCCCCTCCCCTCTGCCCTTTTCCCCTTCCCTTCTTCCTAATTTCTTTAGCTAGATTTCCCAAAAGTTAGGTAAAAGTGAGCCGAAGGAATACCTTTGCTTGCGCCTGGTGGTGTATATCCTAGCCTATACGTCCCACAGAATTGTTTCCATTGTGCCTTTCTAGTCAAAGCCCAGGCTCAAAGGGAAACACAGATTCCTCTTCATGGAAAGAATTTTAAATAACTTAAATAAATTTCAATTATTCTTTAAAGCCATCACCAATTAGTTTCCTAGATACTAAGTACAAAACCAGAGAGGAGAGAGTGCTGACAGATGCCACTCAAATGCTGCTGCTATTTTTCATGAGACCAGGCCATTGGGTTTAACAGTGTCCTCATTGGATTAAACTGTCCTCATTTGTGATCTGTTCTTGAGGCATGAAGAAAACCTTCTTGGGATGAAGTCTGGAATATGGGAGAAAGAAAGTGGAGAGAGCAAATATAAACAATCTTTTAGAAGATTCTGTTATAGTAAAAGTAGGGAGAATGTGGGTTGCTGGTGTTTAATTTTAAGATGGGAGCAAACATTGCCACAGATGGATGCTGCTGTGAAGGTCCATCAGTGCTGTGGGGCTGATGGGAACACTTACTGGCAGGTAGTCCTGGAAGAGCAAACACATGTGTGTGCCTCTTTTCTCTGGCATCTTCAGCCTGCCTTATATGCTTCAACCCTTATTAGCTTTAAATGTTAACAATACCAAAGAGGAACACCCCCAACCTGTTTCTCATCCAGTCTAGCTCTGTTTAAACTTGTCCATTTTCTGTCTTCCTTAGTGTCAAACATCTGGAGAATGTGTTCGACACCAGTGATCTCAACGTTGACACTTATCCGAATCACAAAACAGAACCCCAACACACTGGGTCACAGGTTTCCTAGGCAGACTTTCCTGCCTCCCACATCTAAAGTTATACTTATTTCTGTTGTCTTGTTCTGCGTTCATTGTTTGGTCTAGCTCTTCTTATACATGGGGTGAGGGTAATGAGTGTATGGGGAGAGCTCCTGGTTTTCCCACCCCGTGATTCCCCCACCCCTTCCTCATGCTTTATGGTCCCTCTGAAGGGTGTCATGCACACCTGTTTTCTCCTCCCAGAAACTCACTTCCCTTGGTTTCTGAGTCATCACGGTCCACTGACTTAAAGTGTTACTGAGAAACTGCTTCCGAGAAAAAGGTAACAATGTTGATCTTCACATCCGTCCTTCTTAAAGCTCTGGTTCATTAGCTTTGGAATGGGTGCCAGGCACCTTTAGGCTTAAGGGACTTCATGACCCCGGTGCAGGTGGGCCACGGTGTGACAGTGGGCATGCTTTGTTAGCTAGCTCTCTGCTCAGGCATCGTGTTGAGTGGAAGTGGGCGGCAATCTTCGTCCAGTGCCTGGTCTTAGTCTTTCATAGCTTAGATTAAATATCATATAGCATGGTTTCCACTGTACCCACAGTCAATGTCTCCTGGTTAAACACCATTGCCATGGTGTGATGACCCTGCAGGAGTGGACTGCTGTTTTCAGAGCCCACTGCCCACGCTTTCTGATAACTGCATCCATACCTTACTCCTCCCGTCTGTTTCTCCGCTCTTGATCTTTCTGTTCATACTCAGGCTTTTACTTCTAAATACCCAATGAGTAGCTCTACACATATCTCCCAGACATCACCAACATATCTAAAGCAGAGCAGTGTCCTGTTAAAAAAAAAATCTGTTTTCCATCTTTCTCTTCCGGAGCCTGTGACATGCTGTTTCTCAACTATTAAAAAAAAAACCCAAGTTCCCCTCCTGCCCACGCCCCCATTGCTTCCCTCACATCCGATACCTTCGCAGATCTTGATTCTGTACCATTTCACTAATTCTAATGTCTGTCTCCTTTCTGTGTACTCTGTGCCTCTTTGTCTACCACACTTTTCTCAACCCACTGCTCTTTAAATGTAAGTTCCCCCGGAGCCAGGCCTCAGGAGCTGCTTTTTCCCACCTGCGGCTGGTTCCACTCACCGCTGTGCTAATGGTCTCTGTTCTTCTGATCCCTAGACCTCAACCTTCCTACTCTGTCTCACTGGCTCCTCAGACACAGCATGTCACTCACTGTAGCGAACAATAGCATCTGAAACCTCCCCCTCAAGCCAGAAGCATGCCGCCATTTCCTGCCCTCTTCTTCTGTATGCTTCTGTCACCTCCTTTATGCTAGTACCCCTCAACAACTGAGTGATTTTGCAGCAGCCTGTGGCCCCTGTCTCCTCCCAACAATACTTCACTTCCCAGCCAGCAACATCTTTATTTATTTTGTTGTTATTTTCATGTGTGTGTGTGTGTGTGTGTGTGTGTGTGCATCCATGTGAATTCTGGTGTCATATCCCCTGGAGCTGGATGGATCACAGGGAGTTGTAGGCCACTTGACATGGGTACTGAGAACTAAACTTGGATCTTGTATAGGGGTCGTGCACTTTTTAAACTGCCGAGCCATCTTTCTAGCCCATTTGATTTTTTAAAGCTACTTTTGATTAAAATCTTCCAACAGCTTCTTTTATCTTCAGGAAAAAATTCCGACTTGTACTTGTCCTCCTCTAGAATCCTTCCTCATCATCTCTGCAGTCTACTCCCTCTGTCTTCTCCTTCACACACTAGTCTGACCTCTTTCCGTGTCCCCGAACTTCCAGTGAACCATGCATGTTGTCCCTTCTTCCTGCCTAACACCTAATTGTTTCTTAGGCCTGGCTTCTGTCACTTCCGGAATTCTGTCTCATGTCCAAAGTAGGTCCCTCCTCCTTCTCCCATGAAATGAACTGCTTAAGCTCATCTTTGCGCTTACCTTTTCTTGTCTTGTGTGTTTGCTTATGTCTCTGTATCCCAACATACTAGAGCTGCCTAGGACAAGATCTGGCTCAGTTATCTGTGTTTTCGCTGCATTGCACAGAGCTTACGATTTAACAAATGAGTAAGCACATCTTAAGAAGAAACCTCAGGAATTTCTGTAGTAATTTTTAATTGAGTAATATGACTATATTTGTATTTTAGGAAACCGAGTATTAGAGGTGCCTCAGGGTGTGGCATTAGGGAAAGCATTAGAATTCATGATTATTTTTATCTACAGAGGATGTTGTATTTTACTAATGTTGAATTGGCTGTGGACCACGTCTATCACTTATAATGAATATACGAATTAGCAGAAGGTTTAGCATTTAGTAGGGGAGTTTGAGGCAGGAAACCCAAGAGCAAGGTAGTATTGCAGTAACCCAGATGAGAAGATTAAGGGTCTAAACATTTGACTGTTGTCCCTGGAGTTCATGGTCTAATTTGTGAATTGCCTCATTTAAGGATAATTAACTTAAAGATGCTGTGTGTTTCTGGCTTGGTAGAGCGAGTTACTGTGAACAGCATGTGTCCTCTGCTTTGGCTTCGGTATGGTTTGAATAGCCTCTAATGTTTTATGAGTTCAAATTTGAGCCCTCAAAGGAAGGCTTTAAATGGACAGAAACTTAATCCAACTCTGATATTTAAAGGTGGAACCACTGAAAATGATTAGGACTAGAGAATGCCATCAAGATAAAACCCTTGTGATTGAATTGTGTTGGCTTTCTAAAAAAAAAAAGTTAGGGAAAAAATCAGAGGACACATACACACAGGCACTCATGCTTGTACCACGTGATGTATGTGCTGCCAGGAGACTAGCAGCAAGGCTACCACAGATGTGAGCCCTCAGAAACTGTGTACTAAAATATCTTCTTTTTACCCCTAACCTTAGATATTTCATTATAGTAACAACAATTTAAATAATGGATCGACACATCCACTTTTCCCATTTAATTGTTGGCCCTGGTAGTTGGATTTTGTCTTATTTGTGTCTATATTTTTTTACTCAGTTCTTCAATTACCCATCTATACATTCATTCACTCATTTATTCGTTCATTCAGCAAATCATTGGAAAGAATATATGGACTATCTGCTGTTCTGGAAGAGGACAAGGTACAATTCAAAGTCCTTGCCCTTATGGAACTCACTTGGACAGATAGGAGGCAAGGGAGTTAATTGTCTGAAAGCAGGCTGGCTCTCAAGTTCATCTAGTCAACCAGCAGATGAAAATCAAAGATAATACAGTTTTGTGTTACATATTATGAGAGGAACGATTGGGACTGACTGTGGTCCTTGCAGTAGTGGGGAAGACCTCTCTGAAACCACTGCGCCCTGAGCATTTAGAGGCAACAGCCTTATAAGAGACTAGACTGTGACACAGCAGTTTGCATGGAGGACAGACAGTGTGAAGACCCAAAGTGAGGACGAACTGTATGGTTTGTTAAAAACCAAGAAGCCTGCCTGACCAAAGAAGCAGGAAGGAACAGTGTAGGTCTGGGTGGGGCCGACAGGCCAGGGACATGAACATGGGCAGGGGTGGCCAGGCAGGGTCTTCTCAGTGAGGTCAGGAAGATGGCATGCCTTAATTGAAAGCTTCGAGGCCTGGGGGGGGGGTATTTGGAGAAGAGTAGAAAAGCAGGTCAAGAGTTCAGCCACAGACGCTTTACATGTGAGATCTCATGCTAGGCCTGTCTTGTTTGATTTGTTGAACTTGTTGACACTCCAGACACTTAATATAACTTTATGTTACAGAAACTCCACAAATCTATATCATGATACATATCCTGAGTCAGGATTTGGGAGAAAGACTAGAGATCAGACATGTTTTCTCAATATTACATACTCTGCACTGTGCTAGCAGTTACTTTGGTTTTCCTGTATTGAGTCAACTCCCTTTTTCTTGTATGTGTATGGTATTTTGTATGTGCGTGCATGTTTGCATGTATGTGGGCATACATGGGTGTGTGGGGGTGAATATGTACAGAGGCTGGAGACTGATGGTGAAACCCACCATTGTTCACTCTTCTATATTCAGTTAGTCAGGCCCTCTCAGTCAACCCAGAGCTCACCCATATGGCCAGGCTGCTACTCCCCCTAGCCAGCCTGCTGCCTCTGCCTTCCAGGGCTGGAAATGTGCTTTAACCACTGAGCCATGTCCCTAGCACCCATATCCAGCGGTACCCTGGGCTTTATGATTCTGAAGCTCCAGCTGCCTCTGTGAAGCTTCCAAAAACAGAGCAATTGCGGGAGACAGGAAGAAAGAGAGGATTTCTTCTTGTCTTAGTTCCGTTTCCTGTTGTGTTGATAAAGTATCCTGACAAAAGCAGCCTGGTGGAGAAAGGGTTAATTTTAGCTCACAATCTGAAGAATTGTTGCAGCAGGGAAGTTGGGGCAGCAGGAATTGGAAGCCCCTAAGTCACATCCAGTTCAGCGTGCAGAGAATGGATACACACCTGCCCGCTGGCTGTCTACTGGCTCAACTTTTCCATCAGTCTAAGGTCCAGTCTATGAAACACTACTGTCATCTCAACTAGCCCAACCAAGACACCCATCTCCTATAGGTTTGCCCACGGGCCAGCCTGATCTAGAGCACAGCCCACTGAGACTCTCTTCCCAGGTTGTTCCAGATTATGTCAACTTGACAGTTAAAACCAACCACCACGACTTTCTTGTTTGTTTCCTGCCCCCTAGAGCAGCACCCCCTGTCTCTCTGGAATGGTCACTGGGTCCGGATGACAGTTTTTCTCATCCTCCTCAGAAGACCACTTCCACCCCACCCAGCAGCAAATTTCCTTCCAGTTAGAGGTCTAAGCATTTCAGGTTGGCAGAGCTGCTCCTCCAAAGTCACAAGGGTAGCCTTGTCGTCCTTCAGCTCTATGGCTGGTCCCTGCTTCCTGCGGCTGCTAGCACTGTCACACTGCGGCCAGTCAACAGTTCCATACTCATAAACTCTGATACCGATTATGCCTCTTGGCTGGATTTCAGTGGATGTGATTAGATATAATCTCATATAATCCTGGCACAATTTACTGTGGTAGACAGAAAACTGAGATGAAATGCATTAAGTCATTAGCCCCTAACACACAGCTATTTGGTGGAAGAATCGGGATTTGAACGAAGTTCACTTTGCCTGAAGTGTGGGATCCTAGCTGTGTCCAGCCTTTCGGCTCAGTGACTCCACCTTGTCTTCTGCAAAGGTCATGCTCAGGAGCTACATAATCAAGTTAGAAATAAAAACAGCACACACACACAGAAACAATGTTTTAAGTAAGTGTTATGCTTCTGTGCTAGGCAGCATTCATAGCTGCTGTGGCTTACCGGATGCCTGTGACTAGCAGCTGAACACATCTGTGCCTTCGAACCCCAGTTGGCTTTCTCCATTGCCTGAACCATATGCGCACGAGCTTCGGCGCAGAACTGCACACCCACTTCCAAACTCCTTCATGTTTATTGCTTTAACCTATTATCTCAAAAGCATGCCCGGCAACACTGCCACAGCCAGCCTGTTGTGGTATGGGGCCCAGACTGAAGAAGGCGCAAGCGCTATCACACGCTGCGCAGGAGTCACAGAGAACATTAGTCTAGCAAAGGCTTGGGCAATCTTGAAATGAAATCCAATACGGTCTGGAGCAGCCTCTCATAAACTTTCTGATGGTGGACATCTCAACAATGGGGTGCTGTATCCCGAAAGTTCCAAGTAATGAAAGCTCGTTCCCCAAACTAACAGCACTAGTGTTATGAAACCTTTAAAAGGTAAGACCTCCAGGTTGACGGGATGGCTCAGTGGTTAAAGCAGTTGCCTTGCAAGCATCTTTAACCTGAGTTAAGGTACCCAGCAACAGCATGAATGCCAGGGAAGAGGCAGCAGCCTGTCTTGGAAGACAAAGGTAGGGTTGAAGGAGTAGCAGCTCACCAGACTAGCTATATTGGAAGCTCTAGGTGAACAAATTGGAGCTCAATGGAGGAAGACTCCGGATGTCAGCCTCAGACCTCAACATGTACCTGTGCACACTTGCACACATATAAACATGCTGTACACATGCACACATATTATATGCAAACATGAACTTGGAAAAAACAGATTGAAAAAAATTAAAGCCAAAAAGGTGAGGCCCAACAGGAAGCCTTCAAGTCATTTGAGTTGAGGCACTCTTGACAGAACAATGGGGCTCTAGCCTCTTCCTTTTACTGCCTGGCCAGGAGAGAACTGGTTTTGCTCTGTTTGTGCTTCACTGTGAGGGGCTGCCTCACCACAATCCCAAAGCCATGGAAGTGCAAGGCGCTCTAAAACTGGGAACCAAACTAAGCCTTTCCTTTTGGGAAGTTCATTGTGTCACATTATTTGTAATAATAATTAACATCTACAAAAAGGATCAATCATCATAAAATCTAATGAATCCTCAGCAACAGTGGTGTCTGCTTGGGGGAAAGTCATGTCTGTCAGTATCTATAGATTGTTCTGTCTTATGGGGGTTGC
This sequence comes from Pachyuromys duprasi, assembly GCA_028658305.1. Lineage (NCBI taxonomy): Eukaryota > Metazoa > Chordata > Mammalia > Rodentia > Muridae > Pachyuromys > Pachyuromys duprasi. Next base: position 25,856,998 of record CM053753.1, on the reverse strand, counting down.
CTGATCCTCACGTCCTAAAATTATAGCTTTAAGCTGCTTCTTTTTCTTCTTCTTTGCATGTCATCTACCTAAAACTACAGGCACATTTCAATTGTTCTCTCAGGTGAAAAAGTCAGTCAACTCTTTTTTTTGTTACTTTTTTTCTTGAGAACATGGTCTTGCCATATAGAAAACTATATTGCCACAGAGCAACTCCTTGGCTGTCATGGGATTTGCAGCCCACAAGCCTCAGCTGTGCACTGCCATGCCAGGCCACATACAGGCAAGACTTGGCTCAGGGTCAGAAGGAAGTGGCGGCCTCCAGTAGGAGCACTTTCTATTCTTTATCTGTGTCAATCTAAGAGTGAGCTCTTTCCCACTTCTTGGATCCCAACCTACATAGATCCTGTGAGTAGGATTTGCTTACAGTTAACCTTCTGACTGCATTTATTCAATAATTTATGACACACGATGAGATGTTCTGTAAAAACTATAATTAATGCTTCCCACATTTGTTTATTTTTAAGAAGTATGAACCCATCTGCATTTGTGTTGGAGAGTGAGCCTTGCTTGCTAAGATTGTCCTGAATTTGGTTAACTTTATCAATTAATTGGTTTGAATTATATTGTTTACAAATCTGTCAAAAAGACAGTGTACCTAAGTCTTTGAAGGAAAATAGGGTTAGGACATCTTATCTGACTCTATTCTAGGGAAAGATGCTCAAGACTTTTCTTCCTGAGATATACAGCCTTGCACGCTGTGTGCCTGCTGTGTGCACTTCCCTGAGCAGGGGCTGGAGATGGCAGCAAGGAAGGAATGCGGTGCTGATGCATGTTTCAGCCTGGAAGACTTTATGCTAAATCAGCCATATATAAAAGACAAGGATTGTTCCATTCCACTTCTGTGAGGTACTTAGAGTGCTCAGGTTGACTCAGGTGGACACAGAATGGTGGCTGCCAGTTGGAGGAGGGGATGGTGCAGAGTGGGTGTAGAACTCAGCGTTGGATGAGACAAAGCTTCTGGCAGCAGACATGGTGTTGGCTGCAAAGCACTGTGAGTGAACCTGAGGCCACCAGACTCACATTTAAGAGATGTCGCAGCTGGGTGTGGTGCTGCACACCTGCAATTGCCGAACTCTGTGAGTTTGAGGCCAGCCTGGTCTACAGAGTGAGTCCAGGACAGCCAAGGCTACACAGAGAAACCCTGCCTTAAAAAACCAAAGAGAGACACACACAGAGAAAAAGCAATGTTAAAGAGGGTGTATAGTTTAGCATGATGGGAACGCTGGGGGTGTTTTCATTTTTTTTCCTGTATTGAGTCATTGTTCACCCAGCCCACACTCTACTTCGATACCCAGGCGCACTCATAGCTGCTCCAGCTGGCTTTAGGGAGTTTGAAGCCAGCCTGCTCTACATAGCAAGTTCCAGACCCACCAGGGCTACAGAGTGAAGCCCTGTCATGGGGTGGGGCGTGGGGGGGATGCAGATTCCTGGAGCCTGCCCAGCCAGTGTTCCCATAACCAACCAACTTCGCTGATTTGGCCTAGAATCAGGAGGCCATGATCTCATTAGGGTAAAAATGTGCAAGTGATTGAGACAATGGCTTTAGGCACTCATTACATTGGCCTGGCCTAAGAGGACTTTGGATTTTCAATGGAATGTCCACCCTGAATAACACCGACACGTTCTGAGCTCTGGTCCCTAAGTCTTACCTGAAACTTTACTTTCTGGTTACTTTATTGGGTTCTTTTTCCTATCACCCTTCTTCAACCTCCAACAGTAGGTAGGAGAGAAAGCAGGGTAGAAGGAAAAGGGAGTGTCAGCCTCTTTTGTCTACTTAATGCTGATTAGAGACACTGAGTTCCTTGGGGTGAGTACCATCTTCAACATCAGGGTATCTCCAATCAGCAACCAGCAAAAGCCCCAGCAAGGGGAGCAGCAGCTGCCCTCTCTTGGTACTCTGGTATTTATATATCTTCTGCGGAGTCCCCGGAATTCTAAATGTAAATTACACCTCTCCTAGAGCCTGAGACAAATCATAGTTTGTTTCTGTGACAATCTGAAGCAGCATCATAACCCACACCTGGGATGAAAAAAAAAACATATTCGTGTAACTGGGGTTTTAAAGAAACCAAAATTCTCACTATCCTTACTTACCCTCCTTTGATTGCTTTTAGCTTAGCAGAACCATCTTCTAATTTGGCCCGCCTACCTTCTGTCTGTCAAGGTTCCTGGCCCTGGCACTCTTATCCAAGAGTAAAAAAAAACACATGAAATTGACCCAAGCTGGATATCAGCCAAATCATGTACTCTCATGTATGTGAAAGAAGGAATTTTAACATTTATCAAGTATTTATTAGGTGCTAAATACTATTCCAGTTGCTTTCAGACCTCTTTACAAGCTTAGAATAACTAGCATTACAATTATTATTGTTATTATTATTGACAGGGGTTCTTTGTAGCACAGGTTGACCTTGAACTCAAAAACTCAGAAACCTGCTACATAGCTGAAGATGCCTTTGAACTTCTGATTTCCTGTCTTTACTTCCCAAGTGCTGGAATTAAAGTCACATGCCACCCTGTCTGGTTTATGTGGTGCTGAGAATTGAACCCACAGCTTTGAGTATGCCAGGGAAGCTATCTTCCAACCTAGCTTTGTCCCTAGAGCACAGTTATTTTTAATTATACACACATCTTTTTTTTCTTCTTCTTCTTTTTCAAGACAGTCTCATTCATTATGTAGGTCTGGCTGGCTTGGGACTTGTTATATAGACCAGGCTGGCCTGAAACCCACAGAGGTTTGCCTGTCTCTGCTTCGATGGTACTGAGAGGAAAGGAATGTGCCTCCACACCTAGCCACACACATCTTTGCCTTCTCGGTATGTGGTGTATGCCTGTATATGTACACGTGTGTAGAGGCCAGAGATTGATGTTGGGTGTCTTCTTCTGTTCATTTCCATCTTATTTTCCTCCCAGACTCGCTCGTTGATCCTAAAGCTCACAGTTGGCAAGGCTGGCTGGCCAGGGAGACCCCTGAGATCCTCCTGCTTCTGTCCCCCTGGGCTGAGATTACAAGCACACATACTTGCACTCAGCTTCTCAATGTGGTGCTGGGATCTGAACTCAGGTCTCACTTATCCACTGAGCCTTCTACTCAGTCTGTTAATAGGACTTTTCAGGTGTAATGTGGGGACTCATTGGTGTGTGTGTGTGCATTTGTGTGTGGGAGTATACCTCTGTGTGGAGACTTGGGGTTGATGTAGGTGTCTTTTCTCAATCACTTCTATATTTATTTTTTGAGACAAATATCATAACCTGTCACCCTCACCTCAGTGTGACCATCCCTTAACAGATGAAGCGGTGTTCTTTGTAGCCACAGGGGCATGGGCACATTTAATGAAATCAAGAACAGTGTCAGTATGAGCTAGTTTTCAGCCTATGCTCAGAGCTTCCCACTTGCCCCCAAAATGTCTTCTATAGCTGTTTTCGGAAATCTGAATGCAATAAAAAAGTATACACTGCCTATGGTTGCTATGAGCCTTCAGTCTCTTTTAATTTACTATTCTTCCAGGTCAGCTATCTTTGAGCCTGTCCCTGTTCCTGGAGTTGTCTGATTTATCTTCAAATGGTTGCATTCAACATTAAACAAACACATAAAAACACAGTGCTCTGTATTGTGCTTCTCTCTCCATTCCATACCTATATAATATTGCATACACAATTCTGAGAGAGACAGACACAAATCTGATTGCTTCTCTCACTCCATTGACTCTCTCTCAAGCAATCATAATTAATGACAGGATTTTCCTAGGCACCATTTTAAGAAGTGTAGGCATACTGAAGTATTTATTAGTCATAGTGACAATGAGATTGGGTCATTAATATTTCATTAATATTACCAATATAAACAGGACAATAAGACTGAGGCTCAGGTTGGGAAGTGACTTGTAGAAAGCCATAGGCCTAGTAAGTGATGGTCAGGCTCCAAGACAGGATTCCCAGTCTTAAGCTAACATTCACTCTTCTTAAATTTTTTTTTATTAGCTTACAGAAAGTAAAATCTCATTGTAACATTTTTCAAAATTTGGTTTTGGTTTTTTTTTTTCTCCTTCTTTCCCCTCCTGCCTCCCTTGCCCCCTGCCCCCTTCATCCCTAATTCTTTTCCACTTTCATAGTACAAGGGTTAGTGGCGTCTTTCTGAGACTAGCTCACCTCACTTAATATGATCCAGTTCCAGCAATCACTTCTGTAAATTTCATAGTTTCATTTTCTTAACAGCTGAATAAAATTCCCTTGTGCATGTATGTGATGCTTTCCTTATCCAGCCGTCAGCTGAGGGACAGCTAGGCTGGCTTCATTCCTGTTGTGAACAGAAGAGTAGCAAACGAGAATGTGTGGGTATCTCTGTGGTAGGATAGGCTTAGGCGTGTATAGGTGGGTGGTTATTTTTCTTCCAGCCTAACTTCTACAGTAGTTTCACTAGTTAATACCGTACCAACAGTGGGTAAATGTTCCTCTTGCTCTGCAGCCTTTCCAGCCAGTACTTGTCAGTTCTTTTCTTGATTGCAGCCATTCTTACTGGAGTGAGATCAAATTCCAAAGTGCTTTTGAATTTCCCTCACACAAATAGAAGAACGTTTTCTTTAAAAATGTTCAACATCCTTGCCCATTGGAGCTGGCTTTCTTCATCACAAAAAAGAAAAAAAAAAGAATTACAGATTTGGAACATACATTTTCTAGGTTATTTGCATACTACTGACTCCTTCCTTTTTAATCTCTTACTATAAAGACTTGTAAACATTGAAAAGTTGGAAGATTTAAATGGCAAATACTCACCACCCATTTCTATTCTTAAAATTCGGCTGTATTTTCAGCGTATGTTAATTTGCCTATCTGTTTCTCTATGTGTCCATCAATCTGTTGTATTTGAAAGCACTATAATTTACTTTTGATAGTTTACTGACCCATGACTCTATTGTTGTTGCTGTTTCAAATGATGCTGAAATAACCTTCTTTTTGTTTATCTCATGCTTTAGTACTCTTTGCCTTTCACTAACAGCATTTTTACTCTAGTAGGGTAGAGTCCTAAACACTGTATGACTGGGTAAACCTCACTTAGATACCATGAGACTGCCTGCCACTGACATCCAGGAACATCACGGAGGAGCCCTTCTCTCTCCAAAATAACTGCCAACATAAGACACACAGCATGGAGTTCTCCAGGTGCCATAGGGATACACACATCTCTACACCCACCTCCCACTGGCTGTCACCTCTGCTGTTTATCCACTGACGTTGGCTCTGGCTTAGAAGGTAACAGGCGTGCAGAGTCTTTCCTCATTTTCTGGCAGAAGGGCTGCCTCTTAGGGGCTTTTCCAACTTTGACTCTCGACGTGGCCCTCTTGATCCTGCATGTGCACACACGAGTGTGTGGATATGTGTGTGTGTGTTTGTGCATCTGTACATGTGTATTTCAAGCATGCTTCAGGCTTTCAATCAGAGTGTCAAAAGTTCAATGCCTCTCCTACCTTCGGATCCCTCTTTGCCCAGCATGTCTTGTATTTGATAAGTGCTTCTTGTTGAATGAATTAGGGACTGATTTTCAGAGAAGAAGCCCAAAGGAGCAGAAAATGCTCAAACCCTAGAGTCTTTATATGCCAACCTGAAGAATCTGGAATGTGATTTTTGTCTGAGCTGCCTAGGTCCTGAGGCTAGGACGTGCCTAAAGGAAGACGCCAAAGAGCTTGGCATCAGTTCCTGGGAGGTGCAGGCCTGTTTCTCGGTATAGGGCTGCCTTCCCCTCCATAGTGCTAGGAAGCAAGCCCAGGCCCTGGGTCTGTGGCACACTGCTCTACGTAAACATTACCATCGCAGCAGTTTCTTAAGGACACCTTCTAACTTCGGGGCTGAAGTCGTGAGATCACACAACATTTTGTTTTTCCTTTTAAATTTGTTGTAGAAAAGACTGAAACAAGACAACAATCCTCACACATTGTACCATATTAGGGAAGAAATCACACCTCAGGGTAACATCACACATTTCCCGATGCCGTATATGTACACAATGAATATTGAATATGTTTATGTTTTAATATCTTAAATAGTTACATAATTTGAAGAATTTAGATTTTATTTATGTATTTCTTCATAATACTGGTAAATAATCCTGTCACATGAGCTTTCATGTTGGATGAAGAGGCCATCTGTCTTTAGTGTTTCTACTTGAAGACCTGGCGCAGAATAAGTGTTCCATGCATACATATTGAATGGTTGAGTGAAAAGTGTGATCAGAGATTTTTAAATATCTCTCAGTTTATGAAATAAATAGCTCTAATGCTCCTGTAAGTCCGGGTCCTCATCCGGGCCAGTCCTGTCCTCACTCCCTACCCTTGCCCTTGTGTGTCTTCCATTGCTCTCCACACTATTTGTGAAGCCTTTCTCTGAATCTGGAACACAAAGACTGGCTTCCCAGCAGGCCCCAGGATCCCCTTTTCTGCAAGTGGATTTTTGTGGGCAGTGGGGATTCAAACTCTGGGCCTGATGCTTGCAGAAGGCTCTTTCATCACGGTGCCACCTCAGCTAGCCAAACTGCCTTACTTCTTCAGAAGAAGCTTTATTGGAGTTGTGCAAACGCGGGCTTGTGGAGAACACCTGGAATAAACACTTAGAAGTTGTCCCCAGCACTAGCACATAGGAAACTGACCTTTCCGGAATCAATAATCTTTCAAACACCTGAGCACTTGGGTTGTTGACCAGGGATGTTATTTGCTAAGCAAACACCAATTTCTCCCCTTCCCAGAAGAAGGGAAAAATGCAACGTAATGCTGTTCAGCAAGACTTCAAAGATCACCTAAGACACAGGTCAAAGGCTGCCGTCAGAGCTGCGATTCTCCTGTAGGCGGCACTGCTTTCTTTCGTGACGTTTGCCACTCTGCCAGCGTCTTCCCCGGACCCCCTGAGTTACTAACTGTGTTTTAGGTAGCGGCTGATGATAACTACGTTATTGGTGTATCTTCGGTTTTCTTAAAAACATCATTTGGGGGACATCGAAAAGCTTTGGCTGAGTTAGCACCGCCTGGTCCCATCTCTCATGGTCTTCCCACTTCGTGACAGCAGTACTACCAAGGAGTAGCTGGCACGCTGCATGAGAAGCTCTATCAAAGCTTCCCTGCTTCTACGGTAATAAAACAAATCAGAAGTCAAACACTGACTCCGGAATTAGTGCTTCCTAAACAGAGCAAACTATCCATCAAATTATGCAGATACCTCGCCTGGCTGGTTAATAATGAACTTTTGAAAATTCACACACTTAGTTGTGATGGAAACATTGGCAAAACATTGCGCCGCCCCACCAGCCCTTTTGCTATCCTAACAGATGGTAGGTGTTGTCACGCTGACGGGACCGATTCGCCGCAGAAATGAAATCCGAGGTGGGGTGTAAGAAAGAATTGGAAATCCAGACATAAGCGCGGGAGCTGGAAGATGGAGGAACAAGGTGTCGGGCACTTTACCTTCAAAACTGCAGGCAGCCTATCTGGAGCTGGAACCCTCTCTGCTTGGCCGGCTCTTCTTCGTCCAAGCCGCTGGAAAACAAATTCGAGGGCTCCGCGTTTCCTCTGAAAACCGGCCACGTTTTGGCCGAGTCCCTTTTGTGGACGCTCAGAGTGGAGGGCGCGGAGACGTTTAGGTGTTAGGGCATTTCTAGCCAACCCTGCAGGCGGGGAGGCCGACCCAGGCACAGAAGGCGACCCGGGGCTTCCAGCGAGGAATCCGCGCCTCCCGCCCGGCCTCTGCAGGCACCGGTGCCGGCGGCCTCCCGCCCCTTCCCTTCCCTCCCCTCCCCGAACGCAGCGGCGCTGACAGGTGGTCCCGCCACGCCTCCCCGTCGCCTCGGCGCCCGGGGCCGCAGCTCCAGGCCATGGCCACTGCGGCGCGCCAAGCGTGGTCCGCCTCCGCCTCCCGGCAGAGCGAGGCCGGGGCTGCTGGGCCTGGCTCGGGCCGCGGGTGGTCGGCCGGGCGCCGCTGGCTGCTGGACAGGGGCCGCTCGGAGCCCTGCGACCCGGCCCGGCCCCGCTGATCTGTGCCCTTCGCCGCCCTCTGCCGCCTCCCGCGTCCCCAGGAACCCGTCCAAGCCCCCGCCACAGGGACTCTGGGTGTTTACGGTCCACCCCGGTCAGCCACCCACGGGTCCCGGCAGGGCCAAAGGGTCACCGGACCCGGCGAGCCACATTCCCAAGGGCGAGCAGCGGGTGGCAGCAGCGCTCCGGCGCCGCCTCGGCTCCGTCGGGGTCCGCTGCCGCCCCGACTCCCGCGGCTCGGTGCCCCCGCCGCAGCGGCACGCGCGGGCGGCGGCGGGGAGGAATTCGTCCGGACCCTCCCCTTCCCCAAACTTCTACGCTCCGCTCTGCGGAGCCTCCAATCTGCGCCCCTCCGCTCCTCCCCCCCCCCCCGCTCTCCCTTCTCCCCAGTCCGGGCTGAGGAATCCGTCCCTCCCCCCGCCGCCGCCCGCCGGCCCGGGGATCCTCCCCCGACTCCCCCGCGAGCCGCCGCCGCCGCCCGGCTCCTCTCCCCCCCGCCCGGGCGCTCCCTGCCAAGCCCATGATGTAATGGTGTATGTTAATCAGTAGCATGTGCGGAGCTCCGGGCGGCTCAGTCCTCCGCCAGCCGACCCCGGAGGCAGCCGCGGAGGCGGCCCGAGCGCCCCGAGCCTGCACACCGCCCTCCCCGCCGGCCCCGACGGCATGGCTCTCCGCCCGCGCTCCGGGCGCCCCTGACCCCGCCGGCCGCCGCCCGGCCCCGCGCGCAGGACCCCCGAGCCGCAGGCATGCGCCGCGCGGAGGTGAGCGTCCCCTCTGCTGGCCCTGCCGGGCGCCCCGCCCGGGGGCTGCGCTCTCCCACGCAGAAGTTCCAGGCGACCCCCCGAGGGCCGGCGGGCAGCCTGCGCTCGTCGCCGCGCCGCCGGGGCCGGGATGGGATGGCGGAGCCCCGACACCTAACTTTTTCTCTGAGGTCCTGGGGGGGGGGGCGTGTGCCGAACGGAGGGCTCCGCGTTCCCCTCGGGGACCGCCCTGCCGCCCGGGAGAGCCTTGCCCCCGCGCGTCCCCGGCCCGCAGCGCCCAGGGCCCGGGAGCCGAGAGCGAGAGCTCCCGGCCCCCCGGCGGCGGCGGGGACACGCTCCGGCCCCCAGGCGGCGGCAGGACCGGACGCCGCCGGTTCTCGCGCGCGCAGCCCCGGTCGCCGCGGGCTGAGCAGGCCCCGGGAAAGCTCCCCGGGGGCTGGCGCCGTGCTGGGGAGCGAGGGCTCCGGCTGAGCCGCGCCGAGCCTGGGGAAGGGAGAGTTTATTTTTGTCTCGAGCTGTCGCTGCGGCTGCTCACGGCCTAAATCCAGAGGGGAGCCTGGCAGTGGAGATGCTGGCTGTTGCTGTAGATGGAGCTGCAGCCGTACGGCTGCTTCTCCAGGAGGAGGAGGAGGGAGGGAAGAGGAGGAGGGAGGAGGAGGAGGCTGGAGCCCTGGCCGCCTCTGTCACCGCCTCTGCTTCGCATTAGCCCCCACCCCACCCCCGCGCCCCTTCGCAGCCGCAGTGCAAGTTTTGGGCGCGGGGAGGATCTGTTGCTGGAGCTGGCTCTCGCGGACGCGGCCCCGGAGGCCACGCCGGGTGGGGCGCGCAGGGAGCACCGGCGGGTCACCGCCGCAGCAACAGGAAGCCGCGGGCTCTCCTCCCCACCTGGGAAGGGACGGTGCCCAGCTCGGCGGCGCGGCCCAGCGCGGGGCCTCCCTCGGCGGGACACCCCCAGCCGGGCTCCCCCCCCCCCGGGCTCCCCCGGACGCCCTCCTCCGCGGGCCGCGCTCTCACTGCAGCTCTCTCTGTCCTTCCAGTAGTGACTGCCGCCGGGGAATGCGGGTGTGAAGGGTCCGAGCTGCCGCCCAGCGGGGAGGAGACCCCGAGACGCCGGAAACCACCATCCCGGAGCCGCGAGAGAAGGGGAAAGGGCAGTGTTCATCCAGTTTCGTGCCTTGTGAGGGATTTACGTTTCTAGTCGCTATTTTTTTACACAAGAAACATCTCCGCGCCGCTGTCTGTCATCTTCTCTGGGGAGTCAACCAGAACCACCCGGACGTAACTGAACCGAGAGAGCGAGACAGAGCGAGCGAGGAGAGCGAGGCAGGAGCCGAGGCAGTACCTGCAGCGTCTGGGCGCTGGAGACCTCGGAACCGGACCGCGTCTCGGGAGGCCGCGGGGTTGCGGCTCCGCCAAACTTTGGGGCGGGCAGGGGCACCGAGGGGCTCCGGAGGCAGAGGCGGCCCCCTCACCATGATGTTTCGCGACCAGGTCGGGGTGCTGGCGGGCTGGTTTAAGGGCTGGAACGAGTGCGAGCAGACTGTTGCGCTGCTGTCGCTGCTCAAGCGCGTGAGCCAGACCCAGGCCCGCTTCCTCCAGCTCTGCCTGGAGCACTCGCTGGCCGACTGCGCCGAGCTGCACGTCCTGGAAGGAGAGGCCAACAGCCCGGGTAAGTGCGCGGGCTCCGCGGCTCCCCGCCTCCGCCCGGCCCCGCCCCCGGGCCTCCGCCGCGCGGGGACCCGGTCCTCATCGCCCTGGGGCTCCGAGCATCTGCCCCGGACCGGGTCCTCCTTCACCCACCCCCCACCCCCGTCCCCGTCCGCTTTGGGGCTTTGCGCATTGTGAACTCCTTAGTCCATTCCGAGTGGTAGCTACGGTAGCATGAATGATTGATTTTTCTCTCCTGCGCTTTCCTTGGAAATAAGTAAGTCAGGTCACGTAGAGTCTGGATTTTCTGCCACCCCCTCCGCCTCCCGCTTCTTTCGGGTAACGTGGCTCGCTGGCTTTCAGCAATAACCCAGGAAGCTCGGGACTGCCCCTCCAGTGGCCGAGCTCAGACAGGCTGTAAGAACACCTGAACATGCAATTTTATTATTCATTTTCCTTTAACCCCCACGGATAGCACTGGTTTAGAGATTTGTCTTCCGAATAATATGTAGGTGACGCTATAGGCTGTCAAATGACATTTGCAGCATGGCTGTGATGTGACTACATTTACTGGTCATGACGTTATCCGCATTGATAAGAGATCTTGTGGGAAGAGCAGGAGTGGATTGGGCTCCACAGCGTGTGGCTTTTGTTCGGAAACTTTAAGGAACAGAACAGAATTGTTTCTTAGTAACCTTTTAGTATTTACAGACTCAGCAACTACTACAGAAAGTAAATACAGTCGGTAGGTCCAGCGGTTTGCGATCTGCCATTATGGGTGGTGACAGAGTCAAATTATATCTCGAGTAAGGGGAGGCTGGAGATGGGGGGGGGGGGCGTGTGGGAGAGTCTGGCCACTGAGATTTGGGGGAGGGGCAGGGAAATTTGCTGGTTCTTGTTGCTGCAGGAGGGTGAACAGCCCTCAGTGTTTATGCGGAGTAAAAAAGGCAGGGTCCTCTTCCAGCTGTTCCATGTTAGCAAGAGTCTGCAAGGGCTGCATTGCCATTTGTTGACAAGTCCAGTCCGGGGGCAGTGGGGACTGGAGGCTGCTGAAGCGAGTGAGCCTTGAGGGCAGCAGAGGAGGGCCTGTGGCTTCCTCATTCCTCCAGGCCGATACAGCGCTTATGATGCTGCAAACACTAGAATGGGATGTTTCCTTATATAGAATCACAGGCTGGAAGTGGAACTAGGAATCCTTCAGGCCTTTTCCTGACTGCATCCAAAAAATCCTGACTGCCAAGTATGGAGAGTCATTCTGAGGGGACTCCACTGAGCCCAGCCTGGCAGCCAGACCAGCTACGCAGAAGGGCACAGTGGCTGGGCCCCCTTGTTGAAGCATGAGTGCCACATTTATGAATAGCTGAAGGCCAGCCTCCTTCCTCTGGCGTAGAAGCATGAGGAGGGCAGCTGATGGTCTGCTCGCCTTGTGTCTGCCCTTAGTGTCAAAGCATAGCTTTTCACCTGCTTAAACTTGCCTTCTTGGACTTGACAAGCAGGGTTATGTAAACTATTCCTTTTGTAGAATGCAGAGAGCCTAAGTACAGTCGCTCCCGTCCAGTGCTTGACTTCAGGAAGCCCAGGGACTGGCTAAACTAACAATAATTTGTCTTCATGTCCCTCAGATGTTGGCGCAGCATTTCTTCTCTTTGAATAGTGGAAAATTTTCCTTTTTTTCAACGTAGTAGCTATCAAATCAGTAGGCAAAGCAATTAATGTAGGATATAAGTGGCTTCACTTAAACATTTTTTTAAATTTTAATTTAAAAAAAATTAAAATTATGTCTGTTTTTGAGGCACATTTGATAATTTTTCTCTCTTAAACTTAAAAATACTTATTTACGTAAAACACCTACCAATTTGTGCTGCTAAATGACGTAGAAATATAAAATATGAAACTGTCACATATGATAGGAACCATTTTCCAGTTTATGGGTTAAGCTTTGAATCTAAATATTTTTCCTACATGGAAACCTTTTGCAGTTATTTTGCTGTGTAGCCAAGTTGTTGAGGGAGGTGATGTGATGGTTTACAGCCGGAGGATGGAGAACATAGAAAGTATACAGATGTGTCATACTAAACCTGTTGCACTCCTCTGCTCATCTGGAATTTAGCCAAGGACCAGGAAGGGAGCAAAAGAATCTGCTTAGCAGCCAGAGATGGTGGTATAAAGCACACAGAAAGCCTGGCTTTCTTGGAACACACTATTTTCCTAGATACAATTCTCTCTTTCTGTCTTTGTCTCTGTCTCTCTCTGTCTCTCTCTCTCTGTCTCTCTCTCTCTCTTTCTCTAATGCAGGACCTCATGTAGCACAGCCTGGCCTCAAACTTGGTTTGTAGGCACCTTAAATTTCTGCTCTACCTAAGAGCTAGGACCAGAGGGAGTTTCATCACAGTGGTTTATGTGTCACTGGGCCTTGAACTCAGGGCCTTGCATGTGTGAGGTCAGACTGAGTCAGATCCCCAGGTGCATACAACCCTTAAAACTTTTGAAACACTAATCCACATAGTCATATATTTAGAAGAGTGTGTGAAGGTTTTATGGCTACCAGTGGAAAGTGGCTCCAGATAACATGACATGTAAAAAAGACAGAAGACTATAACTCTAGGCTCAAGAATTGCATCAAAAGTCCTGAAATCTTGGGACTACTAAGGTAGGCACGCTTAACGGATTCTATATTCATCCCTGCGTGATAATATAAGCCAGTGATTGCTGTCTACAGGCGATAGCAGCAAAAGGTGCCTTTAAGAAAATGTTCTTTAAGAAGATGAGATGGTGTTCAGTATACATGGGGAATATTCACGCCCAAGGTAATTAACCTCCAAACTGTTCTAGTGTGCCTCAAGGATTCAGAAAGCTCTGACTCATTCATTGAGTGGCTTACATTTCCCAAACTCCAGTCATCCTATGTTGCTTATTTTATAATCAACAAATAAAATATACACACATTTCTCTTAGTTCTTGGAGACTCAAATTTGTATCTGAGGGATTACTGCGTTCTCATAAAGAAGCCCCATTACTATGCAACTGACTTTAAATGGGCTGCACAGTGAACACGGCTCATTGAAGATCTGTGGGATGCGCCTCAGCACTAAGTTCTCATTTCCTTAGCCTGATTAAGAATCTGGTGATTCACTGCTTTCTTTGTTGCCTTTGATCCGTGACCATCAGAGACCCAAAGGAAGCAATCGGCTCAGTTTCTACTCTGGCTTGTTGTGGAGTGTCCCAAAGGTCCATGTGTTAAAGGCCTAATTTCTAGCCTCAAAATACTGCAAGGCAGTGGACCCCCTAAAAGGGGCCTCCAGAGAGGAAATAGTGGGGCCTTGGCTCTTCCCCTTGGCTCTCTGACCTTGAGCCAAGTGCTTTTGCTTTGCTATGATGCACTACCACGGACCCAAAACAAGACCTACTGTGTGTGGACTGAAACCTCCAACACTATGAGCCAAAACAAACCCTTTCTGTAAGTAGTTCCTGTGTATTTGCGTGACCGTTTTGCCTCTTTACTCCAGACTTAGTCAAGGATGGTGGTCATGTCCCTTCTGTAAGTAACAGCTTGTTTCCAAATCCCCATGACCCATAAATAAGAGCCCAATGTGAGCTAGCCCAGGTTCACATTGATTCTTCGCTGGTCTTTCTTTGTAGCAACGGTAGCAACTGTTTCTGGTATTGCTCATGACTGTTTGTCATTTGTACTTTAATTGTGTTTGTTGATGGAAAGCACACAATAAATCCACATCTACAAGATAATCCATAAAGGTTTATTTTATTTTATTTTATTGAGACAGGGTTTCTCTGTGTAGTCTTAGCTGTTGTGGACTCACTTTGTAGACCAGGCTGGCCTGGAACTGACAGTAATCCTCCTGCCTCTGCCTCCCCAAGTTCTGGGATTCTAGGCATGTGCCACCTTGCCTGGCCCATAAAGGCTTTTAACTCACAAATTGCACACATTTTGAGGGGACATATTATGGGTGTTTATAGGAAGTTAATGTCAAAAATAAGGCTTATTGCTTACCTATAATTAAGTAACACAGATATCAGGATGTAGTCTGCTTGGAAGTAGGAATGCCTGGAACAGGAATGGCTGGACGTTGGTAAAGATGGTGGTTCTATGGGTTTTATGACTTTGGGTTCCCATAGGATGGGTGTCCTATTTTCTACCCTCACTTGACTTTTCAGATCACAAATGGAATAAAAAGAACAGCAGAGGAGTTTTTTTTGTTTTGTTTTGTTTTTTTAAGATATGGTTTCTCTGTATAACTGCTCTGACTGTCCTGGAACTTACTTTATAGACCAGACTGGCCTCGAACTCACAGAGATCCACCTGCCTCTGCCTCCTAAGTGCTAGGATTTAAAGGCGTGTGCCACCACGCCTGGCTGTAGAGGAGGTTTTCTTGATGGTGTGATATTACTTGTAGTTTTTCATTCATTTACCCACTCAGCAAACACTTGCTGATTGCCTGCTATTTCTCTGGCCCAGTGTCACGTAGTGGGAATCCAGAGGTAACCCTCTGTATTCCAGTGTCTGGGACACGCTGGACACTGTCAGTGTTGAGTATATAACTAGTTCACGGAAGGTGCTGAAGCATAGGCGTGGTCATGAAAACATACAGAAGAGGCATGCTGGGGCAGTGTGAACTAGCAGCAAGTTGCTCCTGCCAAGGCAGAGAAAACTTCACTGAGCTGCGGCCGTGTTGAGTTGAATCTTGAATGGTAAATATGGGCTGCTTCTGCATAAAGAAGGTTGCAACGAGGAGGCAAAATGGCATTCCCAGAGCATAGGGGATAGCATGCGTGCAGCTGGCTGGCAAGGGGAGCAGTGAGTGGGCTCTGAGATATAGAGGTGTCATGTGATATATGGATGTGTGTGGGGAGTGGACAGTGTGTGTGTGGTATGCACATATAGCGTGTGGCATGTGGATATGTGGCACTTTGGGGCGTGGTTGGCATGTGTGGTGTGTCATGGTGTAGCTGGTATGTGAGTGTGTGGCACATTGATAGTGTGATGTAAATGTGATATATATGACGGGCCTGCTGTGTGTGTGTGGTGTGCAGATAATGTGTGTGACATGTGTGGATGTATGGTGTGGGGTGTCAGTAAGTGGTGTGGCATCTGAGTTTGTGTGGTGTAAAGATAGCAGAATGTGTACAGTAGATGTATGTTGTATGTGTGTGAATAGTGTGATGTGTGGTTGTGTAAGTGGCCTGCAGGAATGTGTGTGTGAGTAGTAGTCTGTGGGCATGTTGTAGTATAAATAGTATGATGTGTGAGGTATATGTAGGATGTATGGTAGATGGGTGTATATGTACAGTCTAGGTAGTATGGTATGTATGACATGTGGGTATGAGTAGTGTGACATGTGGGCATGTGTGTGGTCAGCATGGGGCTTGTCTTTCTGTGTGTGTACATTTGTGGGGGAGAGATGACCTGGGAGAGATGACCTGGGGTGCATGCTCATCCCCCAAGGACAGGTATGGGGAAGAGGCAGCGTGGTTCCAGCACTTTCCGTTGGCACCGTTGTCTTGGGGCAGTGTGGGTTACTGTCAGGGAAGAAAGAAGGACTGAGCTGGAGAGAAAAGGAAGGTATTGCCCCCAAGCTCCTTCACTCCTACCCGCAGGCAGACAGAACTACAGAGGACTCTTCGAGCGCAAATTTGAGATCCATCAGGCAGCATGACCAAGTTAATTTCTGAGCTTCAGTTTCTCATGATGACGGTGATAAACCTCACTGTTCATCTTCCAGAAGTTCCTGGTTAATGATCCAGCAGGGCTGTTTCCCCCCTCAGGTCTGAACTTGCCTCTCATTGTATGGAACTGGCATAGCACTTTTATCCTCAGTGAAGACCTTTATGTTTAAAAACTGTGAAGAAGAGTTTGGGGCCAAATGGAGAAGAATGTGACTGCCCTGACCTACCTTTTGTGTTTTAGCTCGGTTATTCTAGGAATTGCAACCCCGGCTTAATTTCCCCAAGTAAATGAACAATTTTTTAAAGACCTTTATTTTATGTGCATTGTGTTTTGCCTGCATGTATGTCTATGTGAGAGCATCAGATCTTGAACTTACATACAGTTGTGAGCTGCCATGTGGGGGCTGAGATTTGAACCCATGTCCCCTGGAAGGACAGCCAATGCCCCTAACCTCTGAGCCATCTCTCCAGCCCCTTTTCTTCAGTTGGTGGATGTGAAAAGAACTCATTAAGTGGCTTCTATATAGCATGCTGTTCAGGCAGGGTGTTTTTGTTATCTTTGGGTTGGTCTGGAATAGCCCAGCAAGTTACAACTGCAAGTTGGGGCCGGTGCTATGGGTCCCACTCTGTGCTGTGAGCAACTTGGATATGGTTGTTTACTGTGGGTGATCACTGGCTTCAGCTACTAGACTATGTTACAATCCTGCTCATCAAAGCAAACTCAGGACAGACTTCACAACAGTCAAGTTGGCTTGTTTATGTCTGAATAAACACACAGGGCAAACTGGAGGCTGGAAGGGCTGAGAAGGACCTGAAAGCTCCCAGAGCCCTGCAGAGGTGTCATTCTGAAGAGAAAGGACCATAGGGAGAAGTCGGAGGGTGGTCAGTCATCCATGAAGTGCTCTTGTCACTTAATCTGCCAGGCAAAATGGGCAGCTCGGAACTTTGTGTGTTCTCTTAATCACTACTTGAGTTTTTAGCCGGCCCTGCCCTTTCATCCCTCTTAATCACTTTTCCTGAGGCCTGACTAAACTCATTCACCTGCTCATAGATTAAGATGCTGAATCAGGCGGCTCCTCTGAGTTATTTTTTGCTTCTGTGGAAGTTGCCTGAGGCAGGATTCTCCCAAAGAAAGCACAACTTTCAGAAGTAGAGCAAGTGTTCTCTCTTAGTATTCCAGTCAAGATTCAAGCTCTGTTCTGAAGCTTGCAGCCCCAGAACCAATGTGGAGTGCCCAGGAACTTGCTCTGGGCCTCCTTGGGTCTCAGAAGCCAGCCCCTGGATTTTGTTCCCATCCAAATGTGAATATGTAATGCAGTTTTACCATCTTAGTTTACTGGGTAAAGCCCAAATGATTTCATGGCTTCTCCTACACACTAGATATTACCATTTGGATGGTATCAAGAGATGAATGCATGGTAAGAAACTTAAAATCTGGGTTGAGGTTCTTTAGGCCACACAAACTCCCCAACTACCTAAGAGCTGGGTGCTTTGCCAGGAAGTGGAGCCCTGGTAGTAATTTATCTCAAGAAGCTTCCACTCAAGTTGTGGAAGGAAAACAAACAGAAACTTAATCGTTACACGGTAACTGTTGCTCCATGCCATGATTCTAGTGATTAGAGCAAACTGGACTTGGCCAGAGGGGCAAGAGCTGGGTGTTTTTGCATAGTGTATAGTGTTTGGAACACGTGCCTTAATGTTCCATGACACCTGCCTCTTTAGTACGTGTGGTGCCAGTTTGACTAGGGAAATCACACATACAGAGGGAGACTCCGTGGATGAGCCACATAAGGAGCAGGCATCACAGCATTAGCGATGCGCATGTTAGAGAGGGAGCATGAGACACATCAGGAACGGTTTCCAGGTCAATCCAGGCAGCCGTAGTTTCCAAGATAGTTTTAGAAGTAGTAAGCAAAACATCGGATCCTCTAACATTTTCTCATCTCCCTTAAGATCCGGGAAAGTCTGAACTGTTGACAGTTCCCTTGGTTCCTCACCACGTAGCGCTTTTGCAGGGAGCATTGTTTAGGACCTCATGCTAAGCATCAGCATCTAAAATGTGAGCAGAAGGGAGGAAGTGGCTTAAACCCCTTCCCCAAGTTTTCTACAAACAAATTCATTCTGGGGGCCTGATATGGGAACTCTGGTAAAGGACATCCATGGTGAGGCCAAACCTTTATCCATGGCTCCCCTTGGTGCTGGAGGTCTGTGCATCTGACTTTGGTGTTAGAGAGGTGATCACGGTAACGAAGAGGCAGTGGTTTGTCCAGTGACAGTCAAGCCTCAGGCGTGGTTCAGAAGATTTTCATTTTCACGTGTAAACTTACATGCATGTTTATGGGAAATGGATGCCCCAACGCTAATGGTCATTTGAACATCTGTGGGCACCAACTGTGATTTTTCCCAGGCTCCAAACATGACATTGGTTGACAGTCACGAGCAGTGATCTGTTGGGATTGGCCTCTCCTCAGCCCAGTTCTCATTCCGCCATCTCCACCTCCACCTAGAGCCTTCAAGCTTGTGTTCTAAACAGCCCAGATGGCTTTGTGTTAGGTGTGGGGGGGGGGAGGACGGGGGTCACCTTTCTTTGGACAACTTGAACTTGCTATGTAGGAACAAGGTGATTTACTGAGTCTTACTGTATAGTTACATGGTAGCTTCCCCAGCAGAATGAAGCAGACTGTTTCCCTCATTGACAGCCATCTTTGGAAGGTTAAGGGTGGAGGAGAGAAGACAGGAAGCTTCTGGAGACTCTCTGTGGTTTCCAGGCCTTGGAAAAATCCCCGTGAGTTGTTTTGCTCCAAGAGTATAGTATAAGAGTATAGTTTACCTACCATTGATGTTAATGAGTGTCATACAATGAACTCCCTGACCTGAAATCCTTTTCAAGTGTTATTTAGACATGCAGGCACTGAGCTAGGGGTGTGTTCTTGTTCGCAGTGTGATCATTCCATATAACATCAAACTTCTTATGTACGGTTTTCAGTCATCATCCACTGCCTGATTCTTGGACTTGTGTCTCTCAGGAGGTGAGCTTGCATCTGAGACAGAGCCGGGCCCTGTCATGGCACTGCCCTGAGCCTTTTGGATTGACCCAGCTGGAACTGCCAAGCATTCTGATGATCCTTTCCAGGAGCCTCATTTTTTCTTTCACAATCCCGCTGAGCCGCATCAGCAATGGTTTCTGGGTCACTTTAAGCAATGGTGGTTTCAAAGATATTTACACGCAAGAACACAAAACACACGATCCCCGTAATACCATCAGGACAGTAGAAAATGAGGCTCCTGAAAAGACACTGTTTTTCACATTTTACCGTTGGCTCATGCTGGGGAGATTGCAAGGGCGAAATGGAAAGAGTAAGAGTGTGAATTCCAGAGGCTGGATAGGGGGAACTCCTCTTGCCGCTTCCTCAGCTTTCTCCCAGGCAGCACAGACACTGGAATCTCTGAATGCCACATCATGATCTGCCAGTAGAATCTGTTACACGCACGAAGCATGACTGCGTAGGTAGCATTGCCGAGCACCGAATACGTTTCTGTCTGTGCATGGGTGCCGATGTGTGACATCAGCGCTCAAGAGCATGGCCACAGTCATGCTGCTGAAGTACTTTGGTAGTTTTTGAAGAGGCAGTACCAAAGCCTCTAGGTAAATGATAGTTTCTGTTGGAAAAGGAAAAAGGAAGGAGAAGATGGGCTTAGTGGTGCATACCTGTAAGCACCCACGAAGCAGGATGATTGGAGATTTAAGGCTAGCCTGGGCTACCTGCTCATACATTGTCTCTAAGAGAACAGGAGGAAGAGGAAGAAGAGGAGAGGATCTGTGCATTGTAGGGATTGTTCAGGTGTGTGTTTTCTTGTGCAGTATTCCCGAAGGACATTCAAACCATGATTGGTGCAGCTGGAGAGATGGCTCAGGTCGTAAAGTGCTTTCTGTACAAGCATGAGGACCCGGGTCCCTTCCAAGCACCTACACAAAACTGGGACACATGTCTAGAATCACAGACTTGGAGGAGGAAGTAGGATACTGGGGGACCCCTGGCTAGCCAGGCTAGTTGAAAGGGCAAGCTCCAGGTTTAGTGAGAGAAGCTGTCCCCCACTCCCTTAAAAGAAAAGTAGAGAGTGATAGATGAAGGCACAGGCACCTGCCATTGACCTTTGGCCTCTGCATGTGTACTTGTGTGTACAACATCTGACTACACCACACACACACACATATACACACAGCACTGATTTTCGAGCACTGGATGAAGAACTGGGCACAGCCTGGGTGTTTTGAGAATGGGAAGGATGTGCCATGCAGGGTTAATGACCTTTCCCTTTCGCCTGGGTGGTGAGAGAGGGCAGGAGAAATCTCTGAGAGGCTGCTGTGTTTCGGGAAGTCTCAGGAATTCTGGTGGGCGTCTCTTCTGTAGGTTTTAACATAGCCTTGACAAAGCCCCCATTTCTTGATGAGTCAAGTGAAGGGTCGGGACTGGGTGAGTCTAGTGTGCGGCCTCAGAATGGCTCTGCTGCTTGGCAGGCTTGGCTCTGGTGGCTGTCAGCCTGAAGGGAGGTCTCTGCTGCAACGCCTCAGGGCACACATGTTCAGCATCATTCTTCTGCCGGTGGAGTCTGACTTAACCCAGGGTGGGGGGCAGGAAAACAGAGCCCCAGGCAAGGGCTGCTTATGCAGATGTTTTATTTTGGGCACTGATCCCAGACAATAGGAAACAGAGCCAGGAAGAGAGAAGCAAAGATGGACTGACAGAGAACCTGTGTGCCCCGTGATTGAGCCGGGGGCAGTGGGAACTTCGTTCCCCAGAGAGGCTCCAGGGAGCCCTGCGGCATGTGCTTTAGAAGTGGCCAAGGGACAGGGAGTGGGTCTGATATCCTGGTCGTCTTAGGACCAGGTCTTGGGTGGTCTCAGGAGTTAAGTCTCAGCCTCCAGGTTTGCACATGTGAGTGTTCAACCATGTTTACAAGTGTCTCATGCCAGGACATGGGAGAAACTCTACAGCAGAGTTTTAATTTTTTCAAAGCAGTGTGTTTGTTAGATGGGTGACAAACTTTGAGGTATGGCAGATGTGTGACCACAAATTGTTGACTATAATAAAAGTAAGTCTGCACTGGCGTTCCTTGGGCCTCAGGGGAGGCATCTCTCATCGATAGCAGCCACAGAGGAACTTCTGACCTGCAGAGTTGGAGCTCTGCATGAGTAGTATCACAGTTTGCTCGCCTCCTGCTGAACTCCTTAATACAGCTGCTATATTCAGAACAGTTATGCCCTGTTGGCCAGACTCTCCCTGGAGCCCGGAGTGCAGTTCTGGATGCACACTCTGAAGAGATGCCTGAGTCAGGATGTGGCAGAGAAGAGAGGGTGATGAGAAAACCCACTTGGAAACTCTGGAAGCCGAGAGGAAGGTGAGCAGGGAACTCCGGTTGGTCCCTTGGGGACTGGTTTGGAGTAGAAGAGTTAAATTCTCTATCTATATAGCAGCCAGCTCAAAATAATGGAGCATTGTCCTGAGTCAGGCTACCCAGACACTGTGGGCACACTGAAGAGGAGCCTGGGTATCAACCAAGGAAGAGGAGACTTGGGTTGGGCAGAGAATCATACCCCTAACTCGGATTGGCTCTTAATACCTGTTCTGTGCTAAGCATCTTCTGAGTTATTCATCCACATCACCTCAATGGTTCTGATGAGATGGGGTGCATGGCGCCATTACTCCACTTAGAAACAACTTCAGAGGTTCCCTGTGTCTCTTTGCTGTGGGAATTGGGGCTTATTTACTAAGCAAAGATGCTGTGACCTTTTGGGTGACTTCCAAAGTCCCTTCTGAGTTGAAGATTTTATAACTTCCGTGAGTCATCAGAAATGAAGATAGAGGAACAAAACTACTGGGGGAAGAGGAGGACAATGGGGAAGGCCAGGAGCAAAGAGAGTGTAAGCATCATTGGATGACTTCCGTATATTCCTGCTGTACTTCTGGGTGGGTTGCGTCACCGATGTGTGGCTCGCTGTCTGTGAATCATACCTATGGAGCAATTCTGTCCTCTCTTGAAGTAGGCAACGCAGTAGGTCAGCTTGATGAGCAGGGTCACCACATTCAACGAAGGATGTAATGAGATTAATAAAGCACTGTTACTTTTGCTTCGAGCACTTGTTGACGCTCATGACTTTCCAGCGCTAGCCGCATGAAAAGTTCGGGGTTTGGTTTCTGGATGAGGAATCTTCAACCCAAGCTAGTGTGTTTCTCTTTCCTGTTCTCCTTCCCGTCATCCTTTCTTTCCATTCTCTTTGTGCGTGCTGAACACTGGGTAGACACAAACTCTCTCCGATTATCAAATGGATGAATGGCACAAGGAGCAGAAGCAGTGGTGGGAAATTAAAGCAATCTATTACACTAGATAATGCACTCAGCTCCGAGACAGGACGCTCGTACACAGGAAGTGCTTAACCACTGCCTAACATTTCCATCTTACAGGAAACAGGGCTCATGTGTGGCTGAGGTAGCCAGGATGCTTCTGAGCCCATCTGCAGTGTGCTGTGCCATGAACGCTGAAGAGCTTTCTGATACTTACAGAAATAAAAATGTTGGCATTTAAAAGAAAAAAAAAAAAAACACCGGTCTGGATATATAGCTCGGCTTATGTGAGGCCCTGGGTTCAATCCCCAGCATAAATAAATTAAAAAAAAAAGCGTGGACTTTGTAATGTTAGCTTTTTTGGTTTTTTGCAGTATTTTAGACATTTAGTCTTGGCTGGATTTTTTTGGGCTTGCCCACTTCAGTTTCACTTTGTGTGTTCCCATTTTATCCCATGTAGTTTGGCCTCTTTTTCAGGAGTTCTCCTTTTTTTTTTCCCTCCCCACCTTCTTCCCTTTTACTGTAAAGAGTATCCTTATGAACTGTCTTCTCTCCTGAAGGGGAATGGACCCTTCTGCTCCCTCTGCCTGGGCGACAGGACTTTGGTGGGGAGGCTTTGCCAGTCTGATGAGACCAAGGAATATGTTACTCAATAGCTTAGGAGCCCTTGACTTTGACAAAGCAGAGCTGTCTGGCTTAGGTTAAGATCACTCTGGGGCCTGGAATGGGGCAAAGCACTCGCTCACGGGCTATAAATCAAAATGGGCTCTCCTCTTGCCTGTAAATGGTGCGGTATTTCTGAATCTTAATTTACAAGGCATGTTACAAAAACAGTTGATCAAGACCTTTGCTGCTACATACAGCCTTTTGTTAAAGATTTGGGAAGACAGACCAAGGTCAGCTATGGGCACCTGTTTGTCGGAAAAAAGGGCTGCTGTTCTTTCCAGTTGCTTTCTAGCCACTTGTGACCTAGATTTTGGTGTCTGGCAATGTTCTCATGGTTGACTCTTGACCACATTGAATAACATTTTGTATTGGGAATGAGATATGGTCTGTTTACCCACATTTCAAAGATGACCTTTTTAAAACTTATCTTGAGACACTTTCAGGAGCCTCCTCTGTTTCTCCATTCATATTAAATTGAAGGTGTGTGTGTGTGTGCATATTTTGTGCACAGAATTTGATGTCTATCACCCACTTTTTTCCTCTCTCTCTCTAGACCAGGTCTTACACTGAGCCTAGAGCTCGCAGGCTGAGCTAGACTGGCTAGTCAAAAGGAGCTCCAGGGAATCATCTATCTCTGGCTCCCCACCCCCACCCCTGCCAACATGAAGATTACAGACTCGCACGTTTGCCAGGTTTTTAGTGTGGGTGCCATGAATCTGGACTCGGGCCTCCAGGTTTTCACAGCAAGCTCCTCACCCTCTGTGCCGTCTCCCCAGCTCCTGCAGGTTTCATTTTTTATTGGCTGCTCACCAGCAGTCACATTTTGAATTTGCAGAGTGGTGTGTAGGAAGGCTTGGCTTGATTTTAGCATGTTTTATCCACAGTTCCAGTAATGTCCTTTGGGTTTATGCAGAATCTGACTCAGCCATTCTGAAGTTAGCCGAGATCCCAGCAGGAACTGGGTGTCATTCATGACTGCCTGTTGCCTGTGGGAGGGGATTTCATTCATCTACTGCATAAGCACATTCTGCCGAGATGTTCATTTACGTGGGGATGTGGTCATCCAGGGGCTCCTTTTTTACTCTGGCTCTTCCGCAGTGTGCCTCTTCTCTTATGGCTGGCCAGCATCTTGCATGTACCTCTGTAGAACTCCAAGCGAGGACTGATTCTGTCCAGTACAGCTTGCCTTCATTGGGTCTTAGTTTATCTTCCATCCACAAATACTATATCTACCGTGCAGAGAATCAAAGTATATTGTTTGTTTGCTTGTTTTGAGATATGGTCTCAGTAGGTATTTTTGGCTGGCTTGGAAGTCACTATGTAGACCAGGCTGGCTTTGAACTCATAGAGATCTGTCTGCTTTTGTGTCCTAAGTCCTGGGATTAAAAGCGTGTACTACCACAGCAGCCTCAGGACATGTTGTTGTTGCAAAAAGGGATAAAGTGATGTAAACAAATGTAACTCCTAGCACCATTCCAGATGAGACCAACCATCTAGGTTGTGAGGAAAGCAGAGAGGCTTAAAGAGGTCATAATAAACACAAGATGTTATCAAGAAGTTTGTAATAAAGACTAGATGAAAAGACTGCCTTGGGGTCTTGGCTTAGAAGCATGTCTTATAAGCATGCTACCTTCTAAATTTTATTTACATGTCCTGGGCCTCAGTTGCCTCATCTGTGAGAGGAAGCTTCTGCTGTGGAAGACAGATGCCTGCTAGCAGGATTATATATACATCCTGCTCCTTGTGAACTTCATCGGTGTTACAGAAGAAAAAGACAACGGAGAAGAAGAAGAAGAAGAAGAAGAAGAAGAAGAAGAAGAAGAAGAAGAAGAAGAAGAAGAAGATTGACAGCAATGCAGATGTTCAAACGGACCAAGGGAGATAACCATAATTGATTTTTCCTCCCCTCGGTCAGCAAGAACAGAAACTGAGGCACAGTTCTCTGATGAACAATGATCACCTTAAGCTTGGGTGTGATGGTCAGCTGGGGTTATGAACTGTGGGCGGGGCCCCACAATCTAGCCTTTCTGTGCAGCCTGTCAAAATCAACGGTGTCAATTGTGCTTTTAATTCCATAATTTCATACTCTCTTCATGTACAACGGACTCAGAGATCACTGCTAAAGAATTTTCAAAGGAGATGGGGCTGGAGAGATGGCACGTGTTGCCCTTACAGAGGACCCGGGTTTTATTCCCAGAACCCACATCGTGGTCCACAACCATCCCTGACTCCAGCTCCAGTAGATCCAACAGGCACCCGTGAGGGGCGCATATATGCATGCAGGAAAAACATTCCTACACACAAATAATTTTAAAAAAAGATTTAAATTCTTTTTTAGAATTTAGAAATTCTTTAGAGGAAAGCCACACACAAAATCCTACGTTGCAGTAAGTACCCCTGCCGGTGTAGTCCCTGGTATGGGTATACACGGAGCCAGGAGCCATTCAAAGATGAACTCTATACCTTAGTGGTCAGCAGCCTGCATTCTTCACATTTTTTATTATTATTTAAAAGAACTGCTTGTAAAGAGATAACACCTTGCAAAAGCTATTATTCAACCTAAAGCTATCCAGAGAAGACCTTTAAGTATTTTTGCATACTTCAGCTAAATGAGAAAATAATTGTGCCTCTCTTGTTACTCTTTAATATTATTTCTACCTGTACCTTCCTTTGAAGGTTGGAAGAGAATAAAGCTCCTTGTCAGTATTCTTTGTTGTTTAAACAGAACCTCTCTATCTTCACATTCCTTTTGGGGGCAGAATGAGCTGTGTTAGCACATTTTCCAGATTATTGTGGCATTTGCAGATAATCTGAGCTCAGCTGAAATGCTAAAACTCAGAATGGTAAGGTCAAACTCCCGAGGCCTCTGTGACTCAGATGTTAAACCACTGGTGGCTGAGGTGATGGTCAGCACCATGTGCATACATTTGGCCATACTTTCACCAAGAAGAGTTGGTTGAGAAGATCTGCTACATTTTTTTAAAGCCTCTCTCTTATTTTCCCACTAAAAGACTCCTCAGTGTTTAACATTTTGCAATTTTATTGAACTCTAAGTTAGACTGTAGTGTGGTATTCAGGAGCAGTTCAGTCCTTAAATAGAGCAGAATTGTTTGCATAAGACAGAAAGAGGCACTATGTTTCCCCTCACCTCCTCTGTACGTCATGGTTGTGTACTTGGTATGCTAGCTAAGGTGCATTGGGGTGGGGGTCTGCCAGAGTGAATCAGGCCACCAAGATGCAACATGGAAGAGCAACCTAGGGTTCCAGGTTGGATCCTGGATGGGAAATTCATGACCATAAGGAACAGAATTGGAACAGCTTGTTGCATTTGAATGTGAGCTGCGTAGTGGGACATGTCGTATGTCAGCTATCAATCACCTTGTGTTGTAGCGCCTGGGTCATGTTAGGAAATGACATTGTTAGCAGGTGCACAGTGAAGCCTTCATTCGTGAAGGCTTGTGGTGTCCTCAGACTTACTTTATCTCCAATGTAAAGCGACAAAGATTAAGGATTGATGGTTTTCCTGAAAGGTAGAGTCAATTATGCTATAGATTTAACTTTTGTACAGTTTGAAAGAATTTTTTAAAGGAAGAAGTTAAGCCATTATTTTAAGCGTTTGGTTGGCCTCTCAGAGCTCCTGTGCCAGAACAATCAACATGGGAGAGCAGAGTTTGTACACCTTACTGTTCTGTGTGGGTGCCAGAGAAATGGCAGGCCCCCTGGTTAACCTTGAGCTGCAGATACCCATGAATATCAGGGCACCGTTCTGCCCAAAACAAAACACATTACTCACAGCGTATCTGTGAAGTTCACTGGAATGACTGTACATTCCCTTATCGAATCTTGCAATTGCATCCTATGGGCAGTGCCCTAAGTCCCTAAGCATCAGTGGCACAGAGGTACCTGTCTGCAATAAGGTACCTGTCTGCAATAAAGGACGTTCCTGATCAGGTCTGAGCACAGGGCCGGACTTTGTGTGTAATTGGGCATGATCTTGTCTTCCATTGATGGATTATGGAGCTGAGCTTTCTCCCTTTCTCTGTAGCGGCAGGAACATTTTAAACGAAGTCACCCACATCCTGACACTCCTTGGCAATTTTAAGATCTTCTCCAAACACTCGGGAGTAAAATGGATACTGGAATCTATTTTGACAGCTGTTGAAAAGCCTAGGCTGTATTTACAGGAGGTTAAAGAGGTTATTTGTAACACTCACTATTCAAGAAACCTTTTGAAAAGGTGCGCCCTGTTCAGACAAGTATTTTGTAGAATTTAAATCACTTTGGTTTTCACAGTTACATTACTCATTACAGCAAATGCAAAGGCTCCAAGGATCTTATAGCTAGTGATGCTTTTGATTAATTTCCACCACCAAAATTAGTAGTAGCATATTATGATGTTCTCAACAACTGGTCCCTTCTAGAATGCAAGGGCAACAGTCTGTCACCAGCTGTCCCACCAGTAACCTCCCCTTCAAAAGTGACCTTTGAGCAATTTCATTAGGAATGAATATTTATAGCAATTGGTTGCTGAGCTGCTAAAAGAGGGTTGGTTCTAGACATGTAACAGGCAGCAGCAGTTGCTGCTTTCGCTGAAATCTGACTCAGATGACGTGCTGCCTGACTTTACCTTTGGACTGTGATTATGTGCTAGACTGGCATCATTTTTGGCAAGTTGTGTTCCAGTGTTGACTTCCGGGGTCCACAATGAGACATCCTGTGAAGGGACGGGAAGGAAAGCTTTTCCGACCAAGGCGACTGAGGGGAAAACAGCAGGGTCCTCATGATGCGGCAGTCTTCCAATCTGTAGGTTTAGGGCAACTCTTCCACTCAACCATTTGACCTGAAATTTTCTTTGATCTCAGGCCTGAAGTATTGAAGAGGGCACCGTCGGGTTCACCATCTTTAGAGTGTATTACAGAGAGTGGGCACCCAAAGCAGGGCTTGTTTGATTGGATGGACCGGATAACCAGTTAAGGGTATTACTTCACTTTGGGTATAATTTAATGACGTGAAATGGAATGTCTCTGCCTTGTATCCAGTTTATTGGCAGCACAGTTACCATGTTTTCTGATTAAAATTAAAGTTCTGCTGTAGGCTTGCAATGAATAAGAATATGTCATAAAGAACTTGAAGTGTTAAATAGATCAACTGGATTTTGGCATATGAACTATTTTTTTTCTTTTTTCTTTTCCCCAGATTTTTAAAATTGAGATTATAGTCACATTTCTCCCTTTTCCTCTCTTGAAATGTGTGGTTCTCAACCTGTGGGTTTTGACCCCTCCCAGGGGTCACCTAAGACACAGATATTTACTTTCCAATTCACCACGATATGAGGACCAAATTCCTTAATCCAGTGTTCTTTACCATGTGGTGTATTTAATTACTCATCTGTCTATTACCTGAACATCCATCTAGAATGAAAGACCCGTGCAAAGGGGCTGTTGCAACTTGTCCACTCTTCTCCCCCTGCCTTAGAAATAGTGTGTGAAGGGGCCGGAGAGATGGCTCAGTGGTTAAGAGCACTGGCTGCTCTTCCAGTGGACCTGGGTTTAATTCCCAGCACCCACATGGCAGCTCACAACTGCCTGTAACTCCAGTTTCAGTGCCTCTGACACCCGCATACAAACACACATGCAAGCAAAACACCAATGCACATGAAATAAAAATAAATCAAAATTAAGAGGAGAGTGTCTGGAAACTAATGTACGGAGTGTGTGAGTGCTTGTGGTGTGGCCAACACTGCGGTGATAAGTGCATGAGGGATAGGGCAGTGGAAAGGGACAGGCTCTCCTGGAGCACCCTGTCTCAGAGGGTCTCTAAAGGGCAAGGTGGCACCGCTTAGTCCGCCTTTCCTTCCCTTTCCGTCTCTTCCTATCGCTGTGTTTTCTCCTCTTCTCTCCCTCCGAGTTGGGCATGCACTCGGTCAGTTGTGCCAAGTCCTTTCAAGAAGTGACATTACATTATTCATGACCTTCAAATGAGTGACATAAATGTGGGCATCTTGTGAGCCACGTGTTTCCCAGCCCAGAGGGCAGTGTTCTCTCCAGTGGGTAGCCCTTTCCAGACGCGACTTCCGGCTCTGAAAAGCAGGCGGAAGTCAGCAGCGCTCAGGGGCACTTCCCGCACAGAGTTCTCTCACAGGACTCTCTCGATGTGATGTCCCGAGAGCAGCAGCGCAGAGGGCTCAAAGGTGAGCATTTGTCTCTCGCCTTGTATTTCTCAGTTGCTGCGGTATTCTTTAGGTTCTCATTCAATGCCCCTCAACCGTGCTACCCAAACGGAATCCATGGTGAGCTGTTTGGGGGCATCACAGTGTGGTTTTCAGCGCACAGTGATGGAGATACCCAGCACTGCACAGTGCATGAGACTGCCGTGAAGAGAGAAATTGTCCTGCGAGAAAGCCAGTGGTGTGACTCGAGCTCTACCCAGCAGCTTGTAGCAAAGCTGTTCCTAGTGTCTAGGGGGCTGTACCGATCTGTGGTGGCACTTTTTGGTTTCTGCAATGTTATGGGATAGGTTAGCGGTCTTTGGTGGGTAGGGCCAAGGATGCTAGCTGCTTTGTGAAGCTCGGGGCCGTTGCTTCCACGTCCTGTTCCAGGTTTGAATGTCTACCAGGTGACAATTGTAAAATGGGAAAGCTATATGCAACCATCAGTGTGTATGTAGAACCTATTCTTTCAACAAAAGTAGTTTTTGCATGCATAGAGGCAAGATTGCTTTTTGTCTTGCTTGAGACTCTTCCAGGGGTCACTGCTGAGGCAGCCAGCTCTCCTCGTGGTGCTGCCATTGATGGTGGCCATCTGCATTCGCAGCAATCCCAGCGATGGAGCTGAGGGGCAGGAGCTGGCCAGTGCTTTGGGCCTCTTCAAGGCTCTGCCTGAGTATTTGGTTTTATAATGTATCTTACAGTCTTATGAATGATTTCCCTTTTATTTCCTCCTTACAGTGAGGTCACAATGATTTACATTGCTGATTTAGATTTGACACCTGATTTTCATCTCAAGGTCAAGGGAGCATGGTCAGATGGGTGACTGAAACCTTCCACTCGCCTAGATTCACAGTCCTGTATCATGGACCACTCTTCTTTAAGAATCATGCTTTATTCAAAGCGGCTCGCTCTCTCTATTCTGTTTTTTTCCCCTTCCTGTGTGCTTTAAACTCAAGCTACCCTTTCTCCTCTGAGTCCTGCGCATCTATCAAAGCCAATTCCTCCGGGCAGCCCGGTGACACACTCTCTTCCAGCCTGTTCCTGTGCTGGTGCTTTCTGTTGCCTCAGAACCACCCAGCATCTGTAGGGACTCCTCCTCCACAACTGTGTGCACAATTGTTCTTTTGGGACCAGTTTACACTTTTATTTTAACCCGGTGCTCAGTGTGCCAAGCACCCAGCCTCTGAGTGGAGAACCTTGTGCAGCTTCTCTTTGGAAGAGGGGCCTTTGCAGACGGGAGAGATGACATCCTTCCATCTGGTCTGGTATGAGTCTTGGGAGGAAGTACCATGGGGAGGAGGCAGAGCCTGGTGAGTTCATTAGTACTTTATGGGAATCCAGGAAGGATGTTCACTGCCTGAATTCTGGTGGGATTTTTTTCCAGCAATATCTGAGGATTGCCTACCCAAAGGAAGATGACTCAAGCGCCCACCCACTCAAAGAAAATGTCTGTGTTTTCTCTATTATGCAAATAATCTAAGATTGCTATGTTAAAAAGCAGATTTCCAGGAATGTATAATAGAGACATGGAACACAGAAAATGAGTCCCCCCCTGAGTGCAGCCTTCCCCACTAGCTAAGCCCTGTTCAGGAGGTTGATGGTGGCACACACCTTTAATCCCAGCACTCAGAAGCAGAGGTAGGTGGATGTCTATGAGTTCGAGGCCAGCCTGGTCTACAGAGTGAGTTCCAGGACAAGCAAGGCTACACAGAGAAACCCTATTTTGAACTCTTCCCCTCCCCAAACATAAGCCCTGTTCATAGTTCAGATAGAGGCATCTTGTCTTGATTGTCAGTACCCCTTATTGTGGCATTTTATCTGCATAAGGCAAGAAACAAAAAAAGGCTACTTTTTAGCTCTATGCGTGTTTGGACTTTGGAAGTATAAGAACAGTACTAATAATAGGCTAGAACTCATCAGGTGTGGAAAACTCAAACAGAGGAAAAGCATAAGGGCTCAAAGCCCAATTTTTTTTTTTTGTACTGGCTAATCAGCGTCAATGTGTGCTTGTATTTTTCCTTTGGGAACATATTAAGATAGGCACTAGGGCAAGATGACTGACTCAAGTGCCATGTGATGGTGGTGCATGCATTTAACCCCAGCACTCGGGAGGCAAGGTAGGTAGAGCTCTCAGTTTGAGGCCAGCCTGGTCTACAGAGTGAGTTCTAGGACAGCCAGGGCTACCCAGAGAAACGCTGTCTCAAAAAACAAAAACAAAACAAAACAAAAAAAGCTATTAGTTTAAGATGTTAACCTAGTCTCAGCATACCAACATAGTGCTAACTTCTTGCATTGGAATTTAAGTAACAGGGGTATTTGTGGTGATCATCTGACTCATTTAAACTATTTATTTAACATGCTATGCAACACCATCCCTGGCTCCAGCTTGAAAGTAGAACTAAAAAGACAAGAGGACACTAACCTCAAGAAAGCAGCATCCATGCCGCTCCTCACTTAGACGACAAGGCAATGCTCATTAGACACGGCCTTTGTGTTGGGTTTTGAAGGCGTCATGATAAGAGAGGAAGATATTCCAGATAGGTAGAGAAGCATGAGCAAAGTCAAGTCATACAATTTTATACTCCTGTGACTGAGAATAGCTTATGGCACAGAATAAGCATTATCAACAAATGAAGAAAAGAAGTAGGATTTTTCATACAAAAAAAAATTTAACTGTTGAGGCTCAGTTGGCTCAGCAGTTAAGAATGCTTGTTGCTCATGTAGAGGACCTGTGTTTAGTGTCCAGTACCCACATGGTAGCTCACACCATCTATAACTCCTGTTCTAAAGGATCCAATGACTACCAAAGTTGGTTAATATTGTTACCTCTTTAATTACAATGTCAAGAACTAAGGGATGGTCATAAGAGGCTTGAATGTCTCTCTAATCTCTCTATTATTATTATTACTATTACTCCTACTTCTACTACTACTATTAACAGGGTTTCTTTGTGTACCCCTGGCTGTCCTGGAACTCACTCTGTAGACCAGGCTGGTCTCAAACTTAGAGATCCACCTGCCTCTGCCTCCTGAGTGCTGGGATTAAAGGTGTGCACCATTACTGTTGGTCCTAGTGTCTCTCACACAAACTTATTTATTTATTTATTTATTTATTTATTTATTTATCTATCTATCTATAAATTTATTTATTGAGGCAGCGTTTCTCTGTGTTGTCCTGGCTGTTCTGTAACTCACTCTGTAGACAGATTGGCCTGGAACTCAAAGATTCTCAATACAGAATTTTAATGTGTGATACTGGGTTATATAAGTACTTGGGTTGTAGAGAGCTAAAAGTATTTAGTGATGTTAACTTGAAGAAAGAGCACAGTCAAACATTTCTTGAATGGCATAGCTCATTCAAAACAGGATGAAATTGTCTACTTTCTTTTTTTAAATAATCATTTCAGTTTATTTTCATTTTAGTGTTTTTCCAGTAGTGGGGATTGAACCCAGTGCCTTGAATATGGTAGACATGCACTCACTGTACCACTGAGCCTTACATCAGCTTTATTTATTTATTTATTTATTTATTTATTTATTTATTTTAATTACAGTTTATTCACTTTGTATCCCAGCTGTTGCCCCCTCCCTGACCCTCTCCCAATCCTACTCTCCCTCCCTCTTCTCCTCCTACGCCCCTCCCCCAGTCCAATGATACAGTAGATCTTCCTCCCCTTCCATCTGACCTAGTCTATCGGGCCTCATCCGTCTTCCTCTGTGGACTGGTAAGGCTGCTCCCCACTCAGAGGGAGGTGATCAAACAGCCAGCCACTGAGTTCAGGTCAGAGACAGTCCCTGTTCTTATTACTGGGGAACCCTCTTGGACACTGAGCTGCCATGGGCTACATCTGTGCAGGGGTTCTAAGTTATCTCCATGCATGGTCCTTGCTCACTTATAAGTGGATATTAGACATACGATATAGGATAATCATACTGAAATCTGTACACCTAAGAAAGCTAATCAAGAAGGAGGACCCTGGTAAAATGCTCAATCTTCATTCAGAAAGGCAAATGCGATGGACATTGGAAGAGGGAGAAAACAGGGAACAGGACAGGAGCCTATCACAGAGGGCCTCTGAAAGACTCTACCCAGCAGGGTATCAAAACATATACTGAGATTCATAGCCAAACTTTTTGCTATGAATGAGTACAGGGAATCTAATGAAAGAAGGGGGAAATAGAAAGACTTGGAGGGAACAGGAGCTCCACAAGGAGAGCGACAGACCCAAAAAATCTGGGCACAGGGGTCTTTTCTGAGACTGATACTCCAACCAAGGACCATTCACGGAAATCATCCACTTTCATGTGGATGTTTTAAGAAAGTAAGAAAAGACTCCCTTTTCCATGGACCACACATGACTCTCACATTATATTTTTAGCAGGAAGACACTGTTCCTAGTTTTTCATGTTAACTGCTCCAGAGAGGGGTTAATAGTTTTAGGGCCTTAATTCAGGAGTCTGATTGACAATTTAGAATCCATGGAATGTTCAAGAAGTAGCGTCTTTTCAACAGGAGGAGAAATCAGTCAAGGCAGTTCTGCTTCTGGCTTTTTTTCTGCTGTGGAATTGGTCTCATGGCTCTGGAAGGGAAGGATCTTGGTTGGGCCTACTTGCATGTTTTAGCAAACATACACTAGGGTATGGCTTGGACACACTCTCCCATATCAGGGAGGTATCTTACACAGAAGATGAGAAGTTTCAAAAAGGGTAAACATATAGACTTTAGGGAATAGCTACCACCATGGAAGCTGAGTTCAGAGAGATCAATGAGAAGGCAGAAGGTCCCATTCAAAGCAACAGGAAAGGGCATCTAGTAGGGTTTGGGGAAGCCTTGGCTGTCAAGAAGGAGTATCTTTCCTGGGGGAAGGCTCTAGACAGGTGCTTGAACCCATTGTCAGAATAGTAAATACTCTAACTGACCCTTCTTCCTTTTCTTCTGTTGCCTACTGGCACCCATTGTATGACCCAAAAGTACCCAAAAGCACAGAAGCTGAAAGCTGTGATCCAAGATGGCTGCCTCCCAATGGAAACAGTGAGGCGAGAAGAGTGAGAACTGGAGGAGACAGAAGGTACGGCTAGGAGAGAAGGTCATCCATCTCAGAAGGCCGCCTTTCCGCCATTCAGAGCATTGCCGTGCTCATTTCAGGCCGACTGATGCGCTTCAGAAGTCACAGAGAGAGCACCTCACAGAAGGGCATCTTAAGTGGCTCACTCAGCAACTTCTCCACAAGGCAAAGAAACGAATGAACAAAATCAAAACTAGTACCTGAACTACCTCCTTAAGTTGACTTTGGGGTGGTGCAGGCCTCCCTTGAAAAGCGGATTTGTCATGGGTGTTCGCACATGGGACAGTTCGCTGTTCTTAGCAGGTGCTGGTCTTTACAGAGCGGGGCACTCTTCCCTTTACCCCGATCCCACTGTTCCCTGTTGGAATCTTGAATCTCCCTTGCTTCTACCTGTAGACTCTCAAGTCTGTGGTCTCTAGCTCGACAGAGCAGTGCTGAAAAGGAAGGCGAGATTTGAACCAGTATGGTTCCAGAGTCCTGAGCCAGTGGGGCTACATTGTATCATAGTCCTGGTTTTAGAGTCCTGACCCAATAAGGTTACATTGTATCATAGTTCTCTAGTCCTGACTCATTGGAACTACATTGTATCATCGTATCATAGTCCTGGTCTTGGAGTCCTAACACAGTGGAGTTACATCGTATCATAGTCCTGACCCCAGAAGCTACATGGTATCATGGTCCTGTGCAGCCATCGCCTTCTCAGTCTTTAGCCTGTTCAAATGTCACATGCGCACTCACAAAGAAGCAACACTGTTTAGATCCTACTTTTCAATTTGGTTTATATGAACAAAAAAAGCAAGCATGAACATTTTTGTAAATATGAGATGACTAATCTTGTGGAGGTATCATAAATGTTGGAGATTATGGTAGAGAAGTTGGTCTTGATTTTTTTCATCATTGTGAAATATGACAACGTACTCCTTTTAAACACACACTTAAATATTAATGAATGTTACTTGTTGTTATTTGTGTGTCTGCCTGCATTGCAAATGGAAGTCAAAAGACAATTCTGTGTGTTTTATTCTCCTTCCACCTTTATGCAGGCTCGGGACATTGAACGCAGGTCATCAGGACTGTGTGACAAGTGCTTTTACCCCACGAGTCATCTTGTCATACCTTAAACACATATTTTGAAACACTCATCTGACTATCTAGGAAGAAAACAGATTTGTTGCATCAAAAGTTATTCTTCCTTTTCTCCACTGCCCTTAAAAAAATATTTGTTTTCCTGATTTTGAAAGAAACAGGTTCATGGCAAAAACAAAGCAAAATGGAAAAACAACCTGAACATAAAGATAAGGTGGAAGAGAGACTATCTGTAATTTGTGAGGGCAAATGCCACCACCAGGAACTCCCTGCTGCTTGCATTTGTGTGAAATTGACTTTATTTATTCAAAACATAAAAAATGGGAGGGGTGGCCGTGCACTTCCATTAATAGCTATCTCAAATAGTATTGTTATTTTAAGATATTTAAAACATCTTTAAATATTTAAATACCCTTACCTTTAAATACCCTTTGTCAAATTGTCATGGATACATTCATTGACAGCCACAATTTGAAGAAGTGCTGTGCAAGTCATAATATATAGCAATCCTACCTGGGGTTGCTCATCACAAACTCTGCAGCCTGCTGTGTGGGCATCCTCCTTTGAAAATAATCTCAGTCCCTTAGCTTTCCAGGGTTTGGGGTTTTTCCCTCCTATACGTGTAATAGCCAGGACCTACTAATTTTTGATACTGTGCTGGGCTGGGTCTGTAACTCAGTTAGAAGAGTGCTTGCCTCACGTGCACTGAAGTGCTGGGTTCAAGGCCCTGTGTTGCATGATCATGCTGCCACACACCTGTGGTTTCAGTTCTCACGAGGTACAGGTAGAAGGATTGCCAGTTTAAGGTCGCTACTGACTCCATAGGGAGTTGTCAGATAGCCTGGCCCCAGTGAGATCCTGTCTTAAAAGCACTGTGCTACTTGGGTTCCTTTAAGACATTGGTTCTCTAACTGTGGGCCGTGATCTCTTTTGGATCGAATGACCCTTTCACAGGGTCACCTAAGACTATCAGAAAACAGATATTTACATTACAATTCGCACAAGTAGCAAAATGACAGTTATGAAGTAGCAACGGAATAATTTTCTGGTTGGGGGTCATCACAACATGAGGAACTGTATTAAAGGGTCAAAGCATTAGGAAAGATGAGAACCACTGTGTTAATAGAAACTGTTTCTTATGTCTGGGAAGAGGACTTGAAGCTGGGAGGGCTGAGCTCCTGTTTGGACACTGTGTGGCTCCTGTCTGGCTGTGTGCCGGGGAGAGGCCACTTTGCTTGTTAGTCTTCTGTCTACGTAGTGGGGAAAATACTATGATTGACACATAAGATTATTGTTAAGAATTAGATGAGATAATATCGTAGAGGAAAACATAAAGCCCGTTAGAAGCCGCAGAATAATGGAAAAAGTATGCTGAGGCCGTCAGGGGTGAGGGTGGTGTGAGCCTAGGGCGTCTCCAGGACATTCTCTTTTCCTGACCACTCTTCACATTGCAGGGTAGTTACTTGTGCAGTCAGTATCTTCAAGCCCTGTACCTCTCCTTCTGAGACAAAACTTGGGGAGACTCTGAGCCAGGGGATCAGGAAGACAGGGGGGATTTGGGATCAAGGTCATTCTCAGTTGCATAGGGACTTCAGGGCCAGCCTGGACTGCATGGGACTGCGTCACAAAAGAAAGAAAGAAAGAAAGAAAGAAAGAAAGAAAGAAAGAAAGAAAGAAAGAAAGAGAGAAAGGAAGGAAGAAAGAAAGGAAGGAGGAAAGACGAGACATTACTGGCCCCACACCTACAATTAGGCTTACCAAAAGGTTATTTTCTAAGTCTCCATTGTAATTGATGATTGCTTATAATTTTTCTTCCTTTTTCTTCTTTTATTTGTTTGTTTGTGCCTGAAAGATGTTTGCTAAGTTCGTCTAATACACCTACTGGTCCAGCTGCTGGGCACACTGTACGAGGTCCACAGAGCATCATTTCACTCAGAATTTGTTCTACTGGAAGTGCACTGCAGTGTCTCAGAGACTGAGCCAGCCACCAGATAACCTTTGCCCTCATTTTTCTAGGCTAAAATGGTTTTCCTCTGGTGTCTGAAATATTGCATTGGCATCTTACACATCACTGTTTGGAATAGCGGGCAAGTTAATAAAAGTAATAAAAAATAGTATGTGCCTCGCCTGTGGCAGCTGAGGGCAAAAGTCCCTTTCCCCCCTCCGCGCATCTTCCCAAGGACACTGAGAGGCAGCTGAGCCAGGCTGTGCCTGACACCCGCTAGCGGAGCTCATTGCTCAGTGTTTCTCCCTTGAGGAAGGAAATCTACAGGGCAGGGGAGGCCTCCACTGCTCCAGCTTCTCCATGAGTGACGACCGTCCCATCTTTTTAGCACCAGAAGGCAGCCCACGTATGATATTAACTGGGCTTGGGGAGCTTTGGAGACATAAAACCTTCCTGAGAGTGTTTCAGAATCTGGACTGAGCTCCTACCAGAAGTTGAAGGAAGAAATTGATTCCTCAGTTCTGTCGAAACTGTCCTTTCTGGTTTATTAGTGTTTCGTGGAGGGGGTGGGGGAGGAGGCCTGTCCTAGGAGTTCCTCTTTGACCAAAGCAGTGAGAAATGATGGTCTCCGCTGACAAATCCACAGGCTTCCTGATGAAACCAAGATTCCATTTGCTGCTGCGTTTCCTTTCTAGCTTGGGTTTCCTAAAGCCCTAGCCAGAATTAGTCTTTGCTACAATAGCCCTCTTGTCTGTTTCCTGGTGGTTATCCGCTCCATCTTCCATGTGGATTAGCTCTTCTTTTCTTTATTTCAGCCATCCTGTGCATGTGTTTATTTTAAGACATCTTAAATCCGTTATGGAAGTAGGTAGAGTCCAGAGTCAAAATAAAATGGCACCACCAGGATTATTGTCATGGTCACATGGTGTTAGCTCTGGTGTTAGTCTCTCGGAAGTTCTTTGTCACTTTGGTTCATTCATGCTTGGTTGCAGAAAAAATTGTGAGCCACTGTGAGCAAAACAGGAAGAAGGTGAGCCTCACAGAACCCTGTCAGAGCTTTAAAATGTTTAGCTTTTTCAATGTGTATTGCACAGATATTTTCAATTTTATGTAAATCAAAAGGTTTTCCTCCACTTGGGCATAGCGTAAGTGTTAGTGTTAGTATTGAGGTTCAATGAATGGGCTACATGTCCAAGGGCTCCCTAAAGCTTTCAGTGTTAGGCTTTGTAGTTGATGTTCATGTCTGGGTAAAAGCAGGTGCTTTTCAGGTAGTTATCAAGGATGCCAATTTGGAGTGAAGGTTCTGACCCATTCTACCCCCCCATCCCCGCCACTCTTAGGTCATTCTCCTAGACAGCAAAATAGGTACTGGGCCTTGGAGCTACATCTAGCTAACATGCCTTAAAGACTTCAAAATAAGAGGAGAGCATTAGGCCACCGGAGAAAGAAGAAAACTCCACAAATAGCTGGTGGTAATGGTGGAGAGGAAAATAATAATAAAAAAAATGAGACGTGAAGAGAAGACAAAAACTACACACTATTTCAGCAAACAGGAAAAGTAGTTTCTCCTCTAAGGCAATATGGCCTTCTGGGGTACAGGCTTTTGACCAGGTTTACAGTACCAGATGGGAATTCCCTCCTGTGGAGCAGGCTAAAATCCAACCAGGAGTCATTTGGCATGCTGCTTATCTTAAATCTAGAGTGATGTGCTTATTGCTAGAGGACCATCTGAAGTGACCGAAGACAAAATGATGGAAGACGAGCTGACCGAACCAAGACAGAGCAGCCTGACAGCGCCTTTCAAGAAGGACTGTATCTCTTCTGTGTGTTTTCCAGTCCCGGGTCTTCCTGTTGAATGGAGCAGAAACCAGACAGACTAGCTGAAGGGGAGGACTTGACTGCAATTGGACAGAACGTTCTCACGGAACTGACAGGAGACCTCCCCCACCACATACACACCGAATCCTTCCCAGCCTCTCAGGAGAGCTAGAATTTGGAAACTTTTGAGACACAGACTTCTTTTCTCTGTGGTGACTGTTAGACCAAACGTCTGGAAGCACAGACTGGGAGCTGGCATTGCAGATGTATCTGGGATCTTGCCGTAAACAGAGCTGATCTGTTTGCATGCTGGAGTTTAAGGATCAAACTCAGGTCCACCCCGTGTAGTCATCCTGGGTAAGAGCGCTGGCCAGGGCCATGAACCAGTATGGTCACAGTTAGGACCAAAAAAAGAGGAAGAGACCATTACAGGTACATCTTACATAGTACCTAAGACTGTTGGGGTTTCCTTTGGTATACAGTATCTGTACCTTGGACTCCCCTGTCTAAGACAAAGTTGATCTATTTAATGATAAGCAAAAACTGATTGTATTACTACTACTCTTTAAAAAGTATCTTTACGTTTAAATATTTCTTCTCTTTAGCCTAAGTATAATTAAACTTGAAAACGGAGTAGAATATGTGTAGTGCAGGCATTTTTAGATTTTTAGTACAGTTTTAGCTCTGACCTAAGTGAGCTGGTGCCTTAGTAACAGCTCTCTCGGTGTGGAGCTGTCCACTGTTTGCATCTACAGTTCAGGATGCCTAGCTGCATCTGAGTCCAGTTTGCACAGCTTTGGCTTCCTCTATGCCCATGACACTGATTTTTAAAAAAGTGTCTGAAGAGGCATTTGGCCCATAGCCATGGAATGATGGAGCAAGTGAGCCCTGTTTTCAGTACAGCCTTCTGAGTGAGT
This sequence comes from Pachyuromys duprasi, assembly GCA_028658305.1. NCBI lineage: Eukaryota > Metazoa > Chordata > Mammalia > Rodentia > Muridae > Pachyuromys > Pachyuromys duprasi. Next base: position 25,816,802 of record CM053753.1, on the reverse strand, counting down.
AGGGGGACCACTCAGGGCTGGCATATGTGCGACAGTCATTCCTGGAACAGTTCTTCTGTATTTTACACAGTCAGCATTTTGAAAGGCTTGAGAGAAGAGCAGAAGATCCTTTCTGCTTCCATTGCTTTGTTCTGATGCTTCCTTCCTTCCACTCACCCTTGCCAACTGTGGTTGTTGATGGTATAATTAGCAATTTGCCTCTGGGGGATTTTGAGGTTCTGTTCCAGCAGGAATGCTAGATTCCCACAATGCCTTTAAGACAGGCCCTTTAAACACATGATAACTTTCTCTCTGGATTTACTGTTGAAGCATAACTTAAGTCTGTGTCTCTACAGAAGAAACTGAGGTGAGTGCAAAGCAGCTCCTGAGGCAAGAAGGAAAGACATTAGGAAGAGGGGTCTAGGATTGCTGTTCTGTCAAATGAAATGAACGTTCGTTGTTTAAAATGAGACCCACAGCGCAAAGTAAGCTCATGCACTGTGGAAGGTGGAATTTCATTTGTGAATTGCCACCAGAAGGCATGAGATTAGTATAATTTATGAACTCACAAACATTTGTAAATCTAAAATGAAGAGGAAAAGAACTCTTTGCCTTAATTTTATGTCCTACCTAACACATACATTTAAAGTACACTTTCTGCGGGACTTGTGATCTTTATAATGTGGTAAAACCTATCACGTGTACAAGAATATGTAACAGCTTTGTGCTCTGAATGTTAGCAAGATGGATGCCTGTGCCTACATCAGCTCAAGAAATCAAAAGTCCCAGTGTCTTTGATGTGTCTTTGTAGACTCTTATTCCGGGCTAAGGAAACTTGTCAGAGTGTGCGCTGCTGTGTTTTAGTTGTGGATACCAAGTGACAGTGGCTGAGCCCTTCTTATGCCAAAATTCTCAGATGTCTTGTTATTCTCATTCAAACTTTACGACAGCTTGATTTTACCCCTTATAAAGTTAATCTTCAACACAGCTAGATATTCTGCTGGTAAAACAAGTACCGCATGTGAGCTTAATAATCACTTTCCTCACAACAGCACGAGATGCAGCGCCGTGAACGAAGCCTCTTCAGTAGACATGAGCTGAAAACCCGCCACCAGGGCGACTGTCTAGAAACCATCGCCACACACTCTGGAGACAGTCGTGGCATTTCTGGGAGTGTCTGGAGCACGCTTTTATTTCTGGTGTGGGTTATGTGTTACCAACTAACATTCCAAGAGACCCTCAAACTGGGTACATATCTGAGTTTTGAAAGGAACAGAGGGAGGGATGTTCAGCAACTGTTGAATTGTGTTGTTTTAAAAGAGGCAGGGAAGCTGAGCATGGTGGCGCAGGACTTTAATTCCAGGCCTCAGGAAGCAAGTGGATCTCTGTGAGCTCGAGGCCAGCCTGGTCTACATTAGTAAGTTCCAGGATGGCCGGGGGTATGTACACAGACCCTATCTTAAAATAAACAAACAAAAACAAAAAGAAAGGAAGGAAGGAAGAAAGAGAAAGAAGAGCGGTGGAGAAGCTCCTGGCTGACAGCAATGTTGTAAGGACTCCACTGATCGTATACCCATTGGGGGAGGGGCTTCCTAGCTAAAGGCCTGGAACTCTACTGGCCATAATCATTTCTGTGTTGTTCAATTGTTTGGTTTTGACTATCATGATTAATGTCATAGATACTTAGGAGTCACGCATTTTGTTAAAATAGCAGCATTGATGTATGTGTAACTCTATAAAACCGTCATAAAATGATCACTTTCCATTATAGACTCTGTGTGTGTGTGAAGGCATTCATAGGTTGAGGTACATGTGCAAAAGACAAAGGAAACTCATCCTCTTCTTGCGCCTGTTTTGGGGCAGGGTCTCTTCTGCTGTGCTGCAGACTCAGCTAGTCCGTAAGCTTCCGGGTGATCCTCCTGTCTCTCCTCCCACCTCGCTGTAGGGGGGCTGGGATCACACATGCGCCCACCGAATCTGTCGTTTTAGGTTCCAAGGATTGAACTCAGGTTGTCAAGCAGAGACACCATGACCACCACAACTCTTAAAAAGAAAACCATTTAACTAGGGCTGGCTCACAGTTTCAGAGGTTTAGCCCGCTATCATCACGGACATTATCATCACGCAGCATGGCAGCATGCAGGCAGACATGGTGCTGGAGAAGGAGCTGAGAGGTCTACATCTTGATCTGCAGGAGGCAGAAGACGGTGTTCCACACTGGGTAGAGCCTGAGCTTTTGAGACCTCAAAGCCCACCCTCATAGTGACACACTTCCTCCAACAAGGCCACACCTCTTAATTCCCTACGGTTAAGCGTTCATACGCATGACTCTGTGGGGCCATTCCAATTCAAACTACCACAGGAAGTGTACCCTCTGAGCCATCACTCTGTTCCTGTACCACGGGCTTTTTAAGGAGCCCAAAAGCTTATAATACCCCTGTTGGGTATTTCTAAGCAGATTCCCTTCTTCCTGATTGCTTTGGTAGAGACAGACTGGAGCACAATTTATAATAAGATAACAATGAGGCTATTTCAACAGGTGCTTACCACGTACCCATCTTTACCTTGCCCATGCTTGTTAAGACCTGGAAAGAAGAAGTTACATATAATTTTAAAAGAAATTTAAGGAGCAGCCCCATGGCTTAGGAAGTACGAGACATGGTCTTTCTACTCTAAGGACTGGGCTAGCTGGCGGTGCCTTGTTCCTGGCGCCGTGGAGATCGAGGCACTGTGTGTGAGGAGGCTGGCCATGCATCAGCGTGCCCATGTTGGTTTTGGCAGCAGGGCTCCTGTACCCTGGTCAACCCTCAGTTTGCAGGGCTCCTGCCTGCCAGTGGGTGGCACGGTGTGTGCAGCCTCACTGTTTACGAGCTGTTTGTGCGTGTTGCTGGGTGCTGCTGCAGCTGTGGCATGTGTCTGCTCCCACCATGTGCCTCTGTGGGAGGCAGGCAGAGTTGGGCAGGGCGTTTGCCCTGCATTGTCAGGCTGTTGGGGTGAGGCTGCTGGGCACTTCCCTGAGGCAGGGGCAGTTAACCTTGCAAAGATGAAGAGCACAGGCCCATTGGTTTCCCTGTTGTAGAATCAGCACCAGGCTTGTGGTACAGCATTCAGTCAGCACCTTTCTTTGGGCTTTTCTAGGACATTTTCTTTTTCTTTTCTTTCTTTTAAATAATGCAGAGAAAACTTTGAAGTTGGCATGCTATAGCGTACCTAGCCCTTAAGAGGTGTTACCTCTTCATCCCTGCAGTTTGTGGCTGCAGAGAGCCTGTGGGTTGGGTTTTCTCTTGGTCGGGAAATGCTGGAAGCATTCTGCCCTTGCTGCACTGTCGTGTATTTCTAAGCACAGTGTTCAGGATTCCCCAGGAAAAGAGAAGCTTGCTTCTGAGGCTGTGTCAGCCTCCAGATGGGGTTGGGGGATCAGGGAGCAGTTGACTGGAGGGGAGTCCACAGGCCTGGGGGAGTTTCCTATCACAGTGAGAGGATTAGTTCCAGGATGAAGTAGCCTTGACAGAGCATAGCACAAAGGAGGGGCGGAGTGGTCAATTCACGGTCAGTGGGTTGGAAAGTGGTGCCAGGGAAGGCGGGAGGGGATGGAGCTGAGGTCAGAGTGGGTCATAGAGGGTGGATAACACCACCTAGGTAGATCGAACGAGAATGACTCCCATAGACTTACATGCTTGAATGCTTAGTCCCATGTTGATGAATGGTAAGATTAGCAGGTGTGGCCTTGTTGTGGGAAATGTGTCACTGGCGGAGGGGATCTTTAAGGTTTCAAAAGCCCATGGCAGGTCTAGTCTCTCTCTCTCTTTCCTCCCCCCCCCTTCTGCTTGCTTTGTGGATCAGAATGTAAAGTTCTCAGGTATTGGTCTATGCCCTCCTGCTTCTCTCTGTGGTGGTCATGGACTGACCCTCTAGAACTGTAAGCCAGCCCCCAGTTAAATGGATTACTTCCTAAGAGTTGCATTGGTCATGGTGTCGATGATAGAACAGTGACTAAGGGCACCTGAGTTAAGGCTTGAAGGTCCCGGGCCTTACCACTTACTGTGTGACCCAAAGTCAACACAATGAGCTGTGCTCACCTGCATCTTGGGAGATGTCATGATGTCTGGCGGGCATGCCCCAGCTGCAGTGTGGATCTGAGAAAATGAGCTGGGAAGCACTCAACCACAGGTGTCCAGGGCAAAAATTAGTTGTGTCTTAATCCAGGTTCTCACGTGTTGCAATAACTGTTCATTTTTTGCTGCGTGCCTCCAGATTGTAGACGTTCCTGTTACATGTGTGCTCTAGAATACGCTCTCAAGTAGGCATGACCAGGGAAGGTGAACCGGTAATAGAAAATGGTGGATTCTGTAGTTACTTAGGAAATATGGAAAGATGCTAAGAGCTGCTACCTTTGTTGAGAGCCAGATATGCTGGCTCAACACCTCATGGGTGTTGCCTTTACATCTGTTGTGAGAATGTCATGACGAATTTCTCCTGCAATGGGCTTTAATGGGCTTTGTGGTTGTCCTAGCTAGAGGCAGGCAGCTAAGCAGTTCACCTTTGTGTTTTTCATTTGACATGAAGACTAGTGCGTTCTTAGGTGAAAATATAGCAGGAAACATAGACAAGAGGTAGGAGGGACAATGAGAAAAGCAAAGAGGGGCCTTGCTTCGAGTCGCTGAATCTCACCCTGCAAAGGTGTAAATGGCAAAGCCTGGACAGCCACCATCAAAGAAAGTCCCATAGCTTTGGGATAATGTTAAAAACCACTTGATAAAAGGTACGTCGCATGACTCAGAATCCCTTTGTAAAAGAATTAAGAAGAAAAATGCTTGCTTTGTCTTTGATACCTTGATTGGTAAAACATTGGCTTCCCACCCATGTCTATGTACTGATCCTCAGAGCGGGCAGATGTTAGTGGAAAAGAGGAGTAAGTCTGTAGAGGGGATAAACATTCTCCAGAGACTTTAAAATGGAGTGATGACCCTGGATTATCCAAGTGCACTTTATAGACTCACAGTGTCTTTATATGTGGGTGAGGAAGGTGGAAGAAAAACTGGTGTCAGAGAGATACTATGTGAGAAAGATTCAGCCACCATTGCTGGCTTTGAAGATGAAGGAGGAGGCCACAAGCCAAGGAATGTGAGTAGCTTCTAGAATCTGGGAAAGGCAAGGAAATGAATTCTCCCTCAGAGCTTCCGGAAGGAGCCAAGCCCGCCGACCCTTTGATTTCAGTCCAGTGGGATTCACTTCAGGCCTGACACCCAGCGCTGTAAGATGACAGCTGTAGGGGTTTGAAGGCTCTAAAACTGTGGCCATTCCTTTGTGCTGGATGCAGGGAGGAAATGAACACAACTTTAGCATGACCACAGAGGGAGGCTGTGTCCCTGTTGGTCACTGGCACTGTCTGCGCTCAGGTGTTTTCAAGTAGGGCTAATTCATAGCATCTGGATAGGAAGATGTACTGCCCAGGACATGAATGCAGATAGATAGATAGATAGATAGATAGATAGATAGATAGATAGATAGATAGATGATAGATAGATAGATATATAGATAGATAGATGATAGATAGATAGATAGATAGATAGATAGATAGATAGATAGATAGATAGATAAATAATCTGTGTGATTGACTGGTGAGTTATCCAGGGCTCTTTGGAGTCATACTACACTGCATTTCCCTCTCTGTCCCATGTTTACTCTGAGCAGTTTGTTCTTAACTGTTAAGAACTTGATCTGCAGTTAGCCGATAACAAAGGTTGGCAGAATTTAGAATGTCTTGCAGAGGTTGAACTTATTCGCAGGACTGAAGCTATTAGTCTTCAAAATAGAGTCAGCCTGTTCTCTTGTGGGTTGATTTGTGCTTTGAGGCATGTATTTGCTCTCCAAGAAATTCACTTTGTAGTTCAGGCTGGCCTCGAACTCAGAGATCTGCCTGATTCTACATCTGCTGGGATTACAGGTGTGTGACATCACTGCCCTGCTCACTCCCCACTCCAACGTTCTATTTTTCTAAAGACAAGGTCTTGCTATGTAGCCAGGCTGGGCTTGTCTTGGCCTGGTGAATGCTGAAATCACAGAGGCGCGCCTCCCACTCCAACCAGGCTTGGTTCCACTGCCTTCGCCTGCTAAAGGGGGTTATCTCAGGTGGGTAGGTGATGTGTGCTTGGTTTTGGGGGGTTTTAACCCCCAGCCAGCTGGGGAGGTTTCTCTGTCTTTTCCTCTCCCTCCAGCCTGGTGTGCATCTAGCTATTCCAGAACTAGATCACTTTCATTCTGTTTTGAATACTTCTTAGAAGTTTCCAAAATAAACAAGAGTGTTTGTAGCATTTTCTTTTCCTAATAAACCTGAGGCCCGCTTCTCCAGATGGGAAGGACACTGGAATGCTGCCAAGTCGGCTTGTCCACGTGAGGTGACAAGAGCCATTGCTGAGCCCTTAGTGTTGGAAGAAGGGACAGCCACCGTGGAAGAGTGCACACAGAGCCCATTAGAGGCCCAGAAAGACCTCAGCATTACCGGAGGGTGTCCCAGGCTGCCGGGCCTGGCACCGCCATGGCTGACACCAGCTCACTCTTCTCTGTCCCCTCCAGCTCTGAGAAGCACTGATTTTGGGTCATATTTCTTTGAACTTTGGTTCCCTGCTTGTATAGCTGGATTGTTCTCAGAGCTCGATGTTCTTTGTGATAAAACTAATTTCTGAAGCATTCACTTTTTTTTTTTAAAGCCAAGTTGAGCTAAGTCACTGTTGATAAAGTCTATAAAAGTCCATTCTGATTTTGTGTGTCCCCATACAGTTCCATTGCCCGCGAAAGTGCAGATAACCAGTGGTTACACAGCTTGCGTCTGACATGGCTTTGAAATTGTTCAGCTCTGGTGCATTCTTCAGGGCTGAGTGTAGAAAAGAAAAAGCTATAAAAAGCACTCAAGCACTCGTGGTCAGATGGAAAAAGAAAGTTCTCTCTCTCTCTGGAACTGGAGTAAAACAAAAAGCTGCTAAGAGCCACGATCGTTCTACGCCTTTTCTGACGCCTTACCTAGGAACAAAGCTGGAAGCCAGCGTGATGATAATTAGAGTTTACAGCATATTTAATTTCTGCATCAGAAATCATGCTAATCATGATTGCTCAAGGCTATGTAGTGCAGAACAATGGTGGAGAAATGTGCTCTATCGAGGGAAGCCTTGGATTGTAGCTGGACAGAGAAACCTTAAAGGAAAAAGAATCTGCAACACTCAAAGCTGGATTAATAGCTTCACCTTTTACCCATAAGCCCCATCAGAATAAAGCTGTTCAGACTCTCAGCTGTCCCCTACAGGGGCCTGTGAGTAAGCCTCACTCAGGACAGTAGTCAACAGTAGTCGCCTTCCAAAGTAGGCAGCCGCAGACTTAGGAAACCATTTGACTCACCTGAACCTAAACCACGACCCTGGGAAGGCCTTTGGAGTGACTCTCCCTTCTGCTAATCTTTATCCCTCTGTCTTTGGCTTGTGAGATGTAGGGTGAACCCGGTGCTGGGGAGATGGCTCCATGGATAAAGCACTTTCCCACACAGCAGAAGCACCAGAGTTCAGAGCTTCAGCACCCACATAAAAGCTGGGCAACGCGCCTGTAACGCCAGCATTCATGAGGCAGACAGCCTCGGGGCAACCTCTGCTTAGCTAGACAACCCTAATTGGTAAGCTCTGGGTTCAGGGAGAGAGCCTACCTCACTGCATGAAGTAAAGACTAATGGAGGAAGATGCCCATTAATGGAGGAAGGCTCCACCCCCATGTGCCTTCACGGACATGTCTCCTCCATTGGCGGATGTACACTCTGTGGTCCTGCCTTCCCCCACTGCAAGCCCAGAGCTAGCTGCACAGCCTTTGTTGAGATGAGCTGGGTGAGCAGCAGTGGGGAACAGGAGCCGGAGTTTCACAGAATTTGAACCAGAGCTTAAACCGGCTATTATGTTCAGGTAGGAAAAAATAAAAACATACATGGAAAATCTGCATTTGTGAGAGTCGGCCAGGGTCTTAGAATAGGCTTACTTTCCTTCAGCCTGCCCTGAGATGTCAGGCTTTTTCCATGTCATGCCACCATTGCATTTGTTTTTTTACTGGAAGGTGTTGGGCTGATTTGCATATGTCACCCCATCCTTTTTGAGTTGGCAGGAGCTTTTTTTTTCCGGCTTGATACAATTTGGACCTGTTATTAACTTTATCTCTTATTTTAAAACCTCATCTTTCTCTGAATGTGAATGTGTTCATTTCTCTTAATGCCTGTTCTGTCAACTCTAATTGCTGATTCTTCAATCCAGGGTCATCTTCATTAGTTTAATTACTGTAGCAGCTCTTTCCTAAGTGTGCTAATGGCACAAAGATGACTTATTTCCATGTTCTATCATGCAACAAGAAAGCGGGGGGCTGGGGTTACACAAGAAGACTGAAAAGCCCTGGTATTCTTGAATTACCCACTCAGGGGTTATTCACCCCCAACCTCATCCCTAGGTACCGACTTGGATGTGAGAGGTGAAAGCTGGCGCACAGGCCCAAGCAGGAGCTACCCGAGGTGGTCAGCAAAAAGAACCTCAGTCCTCATGGGAAGTCAGAACCAAGACAAACAAACATGCGCTCTAGTTCTACAGGTACGAGAGTCCACCCGGTCAGAGAAGGCCAGCGCCGAGAGCAAGGCGGCCTCAGAGGGAGTGGGGCCAGGCTCAAGGGAAAGCAAAGCAGGTGACAGCTTTGCTCTGACCTAGTGTCCCTGACCCATCTATATTGGTTATTTTTCTCCAAATGTCTGACCTAAACAACTAGCAGGAAGATTTTCCTTGCTCAGAGTTTGTAGGGGATACAGTTATTCTATCACAGCAGAGAAAACACGGTAGAATTTGTGGCTGTAAAATTCCACCCTTGTGACTTCTTGCTACATGGTGGACACCAGGAAGCAGAGGACTCAGGCCAGAAGCTGAAAGTCTATAGTAAGTCTGGAGGAGGGTGACCCCAGAACCCATTTCCTCCAGCCTAAAGGTCACCAGGTAAATTCCAAACACATGAGCCTAGAGGGAACATTTCACACACAAAGCCTAGCAGTGACAAATCCCTGGTGTGAGACATCCCAGTCTGGCTTCAACTCCCTGTGGATGGCCAAGAAACAAGAGAAATGTCCTTACAGTGTTTTTAAAGGTTCTCACTTTTTTTTTTTTGAATAAAAGCTACCTTCCTGGAGAGGTTTGGACTATTGAGGTACAAGCGAATTCTCAGACTGGCAGGGGCCATTTTCCGAGCCTTTCCTTGTCAGACCAGTTTTCTAGATCCCAGAAGTTGAGGTGGACTCATTTGCCTCCAGGTTATTTTGTATTGCTCCTTGACTTTCACGTAATATCACCTGCCCTAGTTGTCTTTAACTGTCACCTTGACATGGCCTAGAGTCACCCGAGAGGAAACCCTTGATTGAAGAATTTACTAGATTGGATTGACCTTCTGGTATGTCTGTTGGGGACTGTCATGTTTATTAATAGATGCAGGAAGCCACTGCCTACTGTGGGTGGCACCATCCCTAGGTGGCTAGTCCTGGGCTTCATAAGCAAGTTAGATAAGCTTAAGCGAATCAGAGAGTGAGCCAGTAGGCAGCATTCATGGTCTATGTTTTTTGCCTCAGGATCCTGCCCTCACTTCTCTCAGTGAGGGATTGTGACCTGGGATTGTAAATCAAATAAACCCTTTTCTCCGCAAGTTGCTTTGGGCCATGGTATCTGTCACAGCAACCTAAAAGGAAACTAGAACGTCATCCTTACTCCACAGTCACAAGGCAATCACCGGTGAGCCGGAGAGCCCAAGCCTCCAAGGCACTGCAGAGGATCTGCAAAGTCAAAGCTATTTTGCCGCGTGAACAATCCATTTGTTTGCCCCTCCGCTTATCTCTTGAATGTTTAGCAGTGAGGATTTAGGTGCAGCCTTTAGGAAACACGTTTATCAGACAACAGCATCATAACCCAAGAAACTACGGAACTCTTCCCTTTACCAAGTCCATGTCCAGGAGTCTGGGTTTTCTTTGTGTGCTATAACCAAAGGACATACCACAATGGATCAGATGCAGGAAGTATGCCACTCGAGGTGATTTCAGTTAAGACACACAAGACAAAGGTTTGCAAAAATGTAAAAATGCCCTTTTCCCCATTGCTGCCTCACTGGAGAACATCATTCTAACCAAGGCATGTCATTTATGTTAATGCAACATGTATATCGCTCTTTAAAAGTAAATGTATAAATGCTTTCGAAGTTACTTGTAAAATGTTTAAACTGGGCATTCTAATTGACAGACAGGATTTTTGAGTTGCCAGTAAATTTTAAGATTGTGGGTAGATGTGAGCTGATGTGTGGCTCAGCCATGGAGCATTTGCCCAATATATGTGAAGCCCAGGGTCAACACCGAGGATGAAAGAAAGAAAAGAGAAGGAAAGGGAAATGGTTCAGGCTGGTCTTGAACTCATCTTGCCTTTGACTTCTAAGTGCTGGGATTAAAGGCTTTCAAGGTCACACCTACCCAGGAACCCTGGCTATAAAGTAAGTGTTTAGCTGGACTCTTGTCTGTGATCCCAAGACTAGGAAGCAGAAATAGGTGTGAAGACATCCTGGTCTACTTAGTAAGTTTCAGAGCTACCAAAACACCAGTGTTGTCTTTCCATCTGTCCCCTGCAACTGCACCACACACACCAGAGTAATGCAAAAACTTTCACCAGTTATTAAACAATGCATTCCATAAAAATTAGAGATTGCTCAGAAAAGAAACTTTGAAGAGGTAATTGTGGATATGCCTCAGTTGGCACGTGCTTGCCGTATGGGCATGAGAGCCTGAGTGTGAGCCCTGGCGCCCATGTTCAAAGCAAAGCTTGGAAGCTTATACTTTTGTAATTCCAGCCCTGGGGACATGGAGATGGGAGGATCCCTGGGGCACAGTGGCTCGCGGAGCTTACTCGGTGAGCTTATGGTCCAGTTAGAGACCCCATCTTACGAGATAAGGTGGAAAGCAGAGGAGGACCCCTAAAGCTGGCTTCTGGCCTGTACACATGCAAGCAACAGAACATGTGCATGCAAGAACACACACACACACACAGTGAAGCAGGAGGAGGAAGAGGAGGGAGAGGAGGAGCTGCCCACCTCTCTTCTTTCACATACGAGCTAACTGAATTTCCCAAACTTGAATGTCTATTGGAAGTCTTCTATAAACATGTGGGAAACATCTAGTTACTATTTATTCTCTTTTCATAAAATGTCTCAAGTCGCCAACAGTACTTAATAAAGGCGAGCAGGGCTGCCCTTTTGGCCTAAGGAGAGTGCAAATCGTTACAAACATCACTGCAACGACTCCATTACTTGTCCCTTAAAATAAAAGCTTCCTGACATCATCCCCCCAGGAGGAGCCTAGGAGACCCCACAGGGTTTCCCCAATTGCAAGACCCAGTGATGTAGGAAAAACTGGTTGGCTGTGTATGATGAAGCCTTGAGGTCGGAGGCGAGACCTGTCATGGAGCCTGGAAACCTGGCTTCAGCTCGGTCATTGCAGACTCTATTTTGTTTCTGTCTGGAGCTGTGACGGGTGCTGATGTGTACCCACGGCAGAGGGACATGGGCCAGAAGTCCAGGATCCTGGTTTCTCCCATTCCTCTCTCATTTTTCTCCCTCCTTACTCCGTCTCCCCTCACACACAACCCTTTCTGTCTTTCTCTCCTTAAACCTTGGATTCATCACCCAGCCTTACTGGTGCTTCTGGATCATTTGTCACTGAAGAATTCCTCACCCGGGGGAAGTGGGAGTCGGTGCCTGTAGTTTACTGTGTAACTTTTGTATACCCTGTTTCATTCAATTCAAAGTGGTAGGACTCTTGGGTAGAGATCTCAGGTAAGGGTACCTGAGATCACCTGACAGGGAGTGTTTTATTCCGATTCTTAGCAGTACAGAGCTGTGCTGATGAGTGCCGGGGCTGAGGACTCTGCCCAACCAAGTTCAGAGCGCTTCGTACTTCACTCCCGGGTTGGAGCTCTGAATTACTCCTTGGAAGGTGCTGTGCACAGTACGCTTCCTGATCGCTGTGGGCTGGGCACAAGTTTGTGAACTGTCCTATGTCCTTGATTATCCTTATAGCATTATTTTTTGAAAGAAACATTTTCCAGGTTCCACACAACCTGTTTATAGTTGAACTTGTAGAACATGAAGCCTTCTATAACTGGGTACCATTTATGTTGACTTTTAGTATAATATGCCATTTTTGTTGTTGCTTCCTTGAAATAGATGGTATTGCTGGTATTTGAAGTATTCAACTATTACCAGACACCATTAACTTTAAAAACACACTTTAGCTTGGCGTGGTGGCTTGTGCCTTTATTCCCTTATTGGGAGACAGGATCAGGCAGATCTCTGCAAATTCGAAGTCAGGCCTAAGTAATGAGACCCTGTCTCAAAACCAAAACCCAGCTGGCCCAACAAACAAAAAACAAAACTATATATTAAACATCTTATAGTCTTTTATTAGATACGGGAAGCCTCTTGTGCCCTTGTTAAAGGCAGGTTAATGGGGACATTTTTTCTCCTATTAGGAATTTCCTGTACAAAAAGAAAATCTCCTTGCACTAAAATTTTAAGTGAAATGTAATTGGTTTTATAATTCATGGTATATCCCATGTCACACTGTTTACAGGAAAGATTACTGTGGGCAGACAGCTGCTTCTCCTACTTCATCTGGAGGATCGGATGTAAAGCTCCCCACAGAGAAGATGATCAATTACTTTGCTCCCTCTGCTCTTACACATTTTATACCTATCTTCTCTTTCAGACCTTCCAGTGTTACTATACTTCCATAAATTCGGGGGGGAGGGGTTCTGTAACTATCAAATTCTAGCTCAATGCCTATTTCTTATTTCTGTTTTGTTTTGTTGAGACATAGTTTCCTGGAGCCCAGATTGGCCTCAGATTTGCTCTGTGTCTGAGATGACCTTGAACTCCTGATCCTCTTGCCCTACCTCCCAAGTGCTGGGATTGCAGATGCACACGCGTCCCCCTGCACTGCCCGGGTTTGAACCAAGGGCTTCATGTATGCTAGGCTAGTATCTACTGGCGAGCTATGTCCCCAGCTCTGTTCTCTTCTGATCTTTAGAACTTAAGGTTTTGATGAGCAGACGTGTGCATAAAGAAGACCACCCACAAACAAGGAGCCACAAGGGCTGCTCATCTTGCCAGGGTGGAAGTCTGCTCTGCATACCAGGGCTTTGCATCCTTGTCTGAAATGGAGCTACTGTGCCAGGCAGAGCCTGTGAGTGTGGGGAGCCTCGCTCCTGGGTAAGCCCCAAGGCTGCCAAGGTAATGTCCCAGGCACCCAGAACACACTGTTCTCATTTTTGGCTATGGTCAATATACTCTCCCCTATTGTTCCTTTTCCTTCCTCCTCTCTCTCTCTCTCTCTCTCTCTCTCTCTCTCTCTCGCTCTCGCTCTCGCTCTCGCTCTCTCTCTCCCTCTCTCTCTCTCGCTCTCTCTCTCCCTCTCTCTCTCTCCCTCTCTCTCTCTTTCTTCTTTCTTGGGTTTTTGAGGCAAGGTTTCTCTGTGTAACCCTGGCTGTGCTAGAACTCACTCTGTAGACCAGACTGCCTTAAACTCACAGAGCTCATCCTGCCTGTACCTCCTGAGTGCTGGGAATAAAGGCATGCACCTTCACTGCCCGGCCCATTTCCTCACTTATTAGTGTGGAAATTTAACTATTATGAGTTCCTTTGCTTAAACTGTTGTTTTATTTTGTTTTGAGACTGAGTGTCATGTAGCCCAGGCTGGCCTTGCAGCTACTGCATAGCCAGGGATGTTCTTGAACTCCTGACCCTCCTGCTTCTACTTCCCAAAATCTTAGATTACAGGTCCTTGTGGGCAATATTTTGTTTTGGCAATTCAATTTAACAACAACTCTAAAATTATTTTTACTTCAATTCTCTGAAGTAATAATGCACAGTGCAAACATTCTGAATGTTTTAAAGTATTATTATTATTATTATTATTTATTTCTGCATGTGCTTGAGAGTGTTTACAATAGTGTGAATATATCTAATGATATAGAAGTCGGAGGATAACTTTATGGATGAGGTTGGCACAGAATTGAGACTGCCAGGTTTGCCCAGCAAGCATCTTCATATATTGAGCCATCCTGTTGGCCATAACATTTTTTTCTTAAGGAAAAGTTTTCATTTTAGGAGGTAGAAATGGAGAAACAGCAACCTTTAATTTTGAAAGTATTTGAATGTGAGTTCATAAAAGATGGGGGAGCCGGACTGCAATTTGTTCCCAACCAATACTCTTTGGAGGGCAAAATTTGTCCTTGTTTCCCTAATGTGTTAAACAATTTATTCAAGACCCTGATGAATAGCAAAAATAAATGTATAAATCAGGGGAGTTTTAAAGGTTTTGAAATTAAATATTTAATTAGTGTGATGATGTTTAAATATGGTAATGCTCTCTGCAGTACTTTGAGGACAGAGGGCAAAGATGGAGGATTCTGTTTCTTTCTCAAATGCACATGAAAGAGTTGTGACTCCACACTTGCACTGGGCACATTCAACAGAAGTAAATACAGCTCTGCATCAGACTACACAAGTAACCAATAGCTTCTATTACTAGGACACACAAATGCTCACTACTGTAAGAGCAATTGAACTGAAAACTCTGGGCCATATTCTTCACTCCCTGACAGGAGTTCAAGCTTGGTTCCTTAAACTGTGGAGGAGAGAACCTGGAAGGAACACCGGGTCCATCCCTTCGGTCTCCAGGGAAAGCGGGGAGATAGTTTAGGTCTGGCCAGTTCCCCTGTGGCTTCACATTTTGTCTTTGAAATGGAGAAAGCGAACAAATGTCTTGAATGCAGGCACCGCAGCTGCATGCAGCCATTTTGAAGAGACAGTTGACTCAATGATTAACCTTTAAATGTTTTAAAATATTTAATATGATACTGATGCACAATGAAACCTTTCATTGTGACTTTTTCATGTATGCAATGTGTTTTGATCATCGATCATTCCTCACTGTCTTATCTCTTTCCTCTTCCCAACCAGTCCCCATTCCCCTCTTCTAGTTTCATGTCTGTTATTTCTTTTTTCCTTCTCTTTTTTGTGAACAACTAAGTTCGGGTAGCTAAGCACATAGCTAAGGCGATGTTTACAGTGCAGGGGCAACTTAGCGGCTACACCACTGGAGAAAATGGCACTTCCCCTCCCTGTCACTGCCCCGAAACCATTAACTGCTTACAGAGCCTCAGAGAGGGGTGGAAACTCATGAATGACCACAACCCCAGTGACTTAATTTTCATGATTACTTTTAAGAAGTCAGTTAATTTCCTTAGTTATTGGAATTGCGCCTGACTGACACTTACACGTCACCTCCAGGCTTGAGACGGGCAGATGTGATGGGGAGAAGGATCACTGAGTGAGGTGCAATCACAGGGCCCCACGTTAGGTCCCTACCACCCATGTAAAACCCAGGCACAGTAGCTTGGGTTTATAACCCCAAGGCAGGTGGGGAGAGGTGGAGGGATCTGGTGGCCTGCTGGATAGCCAGTATGGCCCAACAGCAAGCTTCAAGTTCAGTGAGAGACTTTGTCTCAAAGAATAAAGTGGAGAGCAGTACAGGAAGACAGCTGATACTGGCCTCTCATCTCACCATGCACACACATAGGAGAGCACAGCCCCTCTACATGCATGTGTGCATACGTGCACACACATTCACACACACATGCACACACACATGCACCACAGTCATAGTCACAAAAGCAAACAACACAGTCCCCGCTGAAGACAAGGTTATAATGGGCCTGGATCACCATGTAACAAGTGGTTCCTTTCCCCCTGAGACTGTCCAGTATCTGGCTTGCAAAAACCTTAAAAGTTGGGTGTTTGGTCTTAACTGTGATGTCATTTCTATTTTTACAAGCATATTGATGATTGCGCTGTGCAGGAAAGACTCAAAAACTTCCTAACAGAGGACATCAAGACAGGTGCTTCCTTCCAGGCCTGACTCTGAGTTGTTAGAGAGGATTAGCATAAGATAAGATTGAGGAGTTATTCTGTTTATTAACAGCACCCCCTCCTGAGGGCTTCGCAATTGATCGTTTCCAACATTGTTAATCCTTTGGTGACAAACACTGTAAGAATGCAAAAACAAACAAACAAACAAACAAACTGTGTTGATGATCTTTAGAAAGAAAGACTGCCCTGCTACTGCTCAGGTTTAAATTGGCTCAGGCCTGTGTGGTGTTTCCAGTGCACTCAGTTCCAGTGGTACGCTGCATCAGCTCCCGTTGGCTGAGTGCGCCGAGCTTTCTGCAGCTGCATTTGCAATGACACTGCCTTGGTAGCCTGAAATCAAGCCATGCCAGGAGTATTTACACCAAGGCAATTGGCACAGACTATAAATCTTTTTCGGTGTGCCCTGAGAACCATGTGCTGTTAAAACATTTACCAACCCACTAGTGCTTTGAAAGCTCGAGGTGATAGATTTGTGGCTTCGAGATCTTCAGTGCTATCTGCTCAGGTGCTGTCACGAAGGAAATCACAATTTTTTCTCAGACTACCTTCACCCAGGCATTTATCAAACTTACCTTCCCCTCACACTTGAAAATAAGGATTTTAGCCTGAGTTAGAATAAATATGTCTTTGGGCATATTTCAAAATGTTTGTTTGATTTAATGGCTCCTTCTGGGGACAGGCCTGTCTGCAGTCTGAGAGAGCCAGGCACAGTTACCAAGGTTGTTTCTTCAGGCTGCTTCTTGCCTGGTATTCAGAGAAGCTGACCAATGGCTGACAAGATGCTTGCCCCAGCCCTTCCTTCCTTGTTTGTTTTATTTTTAAGCTCACACTTGTCCTTTGGAAAATTACTTAAAGATGGTTCAAGCAGAAAAGAAAAATGTTTTACTCTAGTATGTATTAAGTCTCTGTAAGCAATATAATTTCTCCTAAGGCTAACTGTTTAAAAGGGCTAACATTCTGTTTAAAAAGAAGCCGTGTTTGAATAAAATATGCAGAACAAAATATAATTTTTTTTCACATAGATAGGAAGGAGTCCTGTGGATGAGAAAAAAAAATCACTTTAAATGTGCTTTGAGAGTTGATTTGTAGAATTATTTCAAATGTGAATATCATTGCTATCAAATCTGCTGTGAGCAGTGACTTACAGAATGGCTTATAAATGGAAAAATTGCTAAAAATGATGACTTACTATTGATACAACTATTTGGCAATTATTTTAAGCCAATGTGTGACTGAGCCAAAGTTAGGTTCAGATATGCTTGTTATCAAGACTTCCTCCCACCCCCTCCTGAAGCATACTTGGAATTCTCTGGGCTCTGGGATGGGAGGGATGTAATCTCTGGCTTTTTTCCATCTGTGTCTGTGGTTCCCCTTTCTGGGAGATGTACCTTAGCACTCGGGTAGGATAGCAGATGTTCCTTCAGTATGACTGTGTATTTGGTGGGAATGGCTGGAACTTTCACATGCAGTGTGTTGCACAATCTGGGTGTGATCAGATTTTCTTGGGGCTAGCCTGTTTCCTTTTAACCCTTGAGTCAAAGCCAGAAGCAGACAGATCCGTTTTTTAAAATACTATTTCTTTGGCCTTCTGAGAGGCCTTTCTTTTTTATTATTACTAAGAGAACATCTATCATCTAGCTGACCTTAAACTTCCATTGCTTTTGCCAGGAATCCAAATAATTGAGTCACCCGTGGCTGTGTGTTGCACCTGTGTGGGCTGTCAGGAGTCCGCACTGTTGCGGCCTTTGTTTCCAGGTGTGGGATAGAGGGCCTGGAGTTTAACTCGTCCTAGTCTCACAGCAGCTGCAGAACCCGAAATGATCTGCAAACAGGCCTCATATCAGAGCCCACCTCCTGACTGTTCCAACAACAACAAAAAAAACATTTTTTAAAAATAGATAAAGTAAATGGAAACTGTCCAGGACAGCACATAGAATAAAAAGAAACACCGGTGAGTCCCTGCCATCATCACTGTGGAAACTAAGTCGATGTGGTCCTCAAATGAACAGGGGTGACAGCCCTCCTCCTTCACGTGGTTACCCAGAGGGGCCCAAAGGTGCCAAGTGACAATGACTGGCACAGATTTTACCCAGTACCAGCCCCACCAGCCAAGAGTCAGCTTCTCCAGGCAGAACGGTTTACACTATTTTTAGGCCTGAACTTCTTTAAACTGGAATTAAACCAGGTAGGAAGGAAGTCGTGGGGCCCACATGCCAGAGCTATGGTGTTCCTGAGCAAATTTAATTATAACTTTAGAATTGAACCTAGGGGTTTGGGGA
Source organism: Pachyuromys duprasi (assembly GCA_028658305.1). Taxonomy (NCBI): domain Eukaryota; kingdom Metazoa; phylum Chordata; class Mammalia; order Rodentia; family Muridae; genus Pachyuromys; species Pachyuromys duprasi. The sequence goes on along the minus strand of CM053753.1, from coordinate 25,798,524 downwards.
CGCAGCTCAGTTGGTAAAGCGTCTGTTTAGCATGTGTGAGGCTCTGGGTTCCATCCCTGAGACTGAGTAAACCAGACATTGTGGCACATGCTTGTCATCCCAGCCTTGGGAGACAGAGTCAGGTGCATCAGAGTCAGGGTTATATAGTGACTGAGGACCAGTATGGGCTCTATGAGACCTTGCACCCTTTCCCCCTCAGTAAAGAAAAAGTTAAACCTAAGGGAACAAATATTGTTCCTTCTTCCCCCCACCCCCCATGAGTCATAAAGGTTTAGTATCAGGACAGGTGGCAAGAGAGGGGAAGGCATGTTTTGCAAGGTTTGACCTCTAGGCAACAGTTTGGCAAGTCTCAACTCCTAGATTTCCTGTGTGATTTTTTAAAATAGTAACTCTTGAACCATCTGAAAGAGTGCAGAACAGGCTCCTCCTTGCCAGCGCTGGAGGCAGCATCCAGAGGCCACTGGGAGGCAGGAGTCTTGTGGAAGGGCATATGCCTTCGTAGATTCTAGACCTGATCTTTTGTTGTTGTTCTTGTCATGAGCTGTAAAAATACCTTTAATCTCAAAAGATTGCCGTTATATAGAATGCATCTTTTGACTCCAAAAGAAATCAAGTGAGGTTCAAGAAAATACTTTACCTGTTGAGTAGAGAGTAGATTTTTAAATGTTTGCACCATGAAAACAAATGATAAGTATATGAGATGATCAATCATTAGCTTGATGCAACCATTTCACATAGGTTTCATGTGACAGAGTGTTATTGAAAATGTAGACATTGTTTACCCATTGTCTATTAAAGAAGCTGGAGGAAATGCAGAATCTAGGCTCTCCTCAAATCTAGAGTCAACAACACTAAAACCAAGCATAAAAGTAGGAGTCATAAGGAAAACTAGGAAATGGTCATGGATAAAATGATCTAATAACACAGGTATATCTTACAATGCTTGTTAAACAATGATGATATAGTATGATTCAGTCTATATGAATAAATTCATGTAAGGGCAGAAAGTCTGGCCCCTGACACAGCACATTGATGCCATCTGATGCCTTGCCTGGGAGAAAGACAGCAACCATCAGATTGTAATTGTGTGCCCAAGCACAGCTCAACTCATTCGGCTAGACCAACACAGCAGGGGAGTTGGGATAGAAGCAGTTCATCTTATAAAAAAAAAATGCAGCTGGGGAGATGGAGATGGTTCAGTTAGCACCTTGTTTCTACACAAGGATGAAGGCCTGTGTTCAGGTGTCACAAAACCTGGCTCATGGCCTGTGTCTGTAATGACAGGCCTTCACAAGTCTGTGAGACCCATGTTTACCAAGAGGCCTATTTAAAAAAAAAAAAAAAAAAAAAAAAAAACAAGAACAAAACCAAAACCCCAGCCAGTGTTGGCCGCTGGTCTCTACCCACATGTATACCCACACTTACATGCCACACACTTACACACACACACAAACACAGAGAGAGAGAGAGCGATTTTGTTCGCTATGCCTTTCTTGTGTTATTCATGAAATTTAGAAAGAGAATAAACCATTTTTCTGTTAGAAGATTTTTTTCCTCTGGGGAAAGGAAGAATTTGTTGATCGTTTGAGTATTAAAAGGCGCTACTTATGCACCATCCCTTATTTTGAGCCAAAAAGTGCTAATTTTTTTTCCAAAATTGGAGTCATTGAGTGGCAGAGACAGGGTAGCGTTTGTTAATAGGTTGAAAAGCTCTTCTATTTATGCGACTATGGCATTATTTTGTTTAAATAAATAAAAAGAAACAACAACAACCATTTAAGGTCAGTTATTTTATTGCCTCATTTTTCATGTGCCCCTGGGAAAAACAGCAGTTCTGGTCCCACTTTGAATTCTTAGAGAAAAGTTTTTCTTGGGTGACCAGGAAGTTCATGGGTGGAGGAGGCCTGTTTATAGCCTGTCATGTGAGCAGAACACAGGACTATGGTGGGCTTCAGAGTAGGTTTCTGATCCTGTCTTCCAATGAGCTTATGCATGAAGTTACACTTTGTACTAAATGAAGGCACCGGCCTGGTAAACAGCACGCAGTGTGGGAAATTCTGCATTAACACTGAAGATCGGAGGCCCCAGACAGAGCATGGTGGGTATATTTCTAAGAATGTGTCAGGTGGTTCGAGCCAGAAGAGGAGCTCTGCTCCTCTGAAAGCCAAAGGGACAGGTGTCTCCACCTCCACTGTTCTGGATGTGACCCTTGATTTCAGGCCTCACCCTTGGTTCTTGTTGAACTAGAGTACAGCTCAGGCATTGGGGATTATGCTTTTCAAAGCATGCCCTTTGTAGTAGCAATGCCTGTTTCTCCTAGGAGGTGTCACAAATTCAATGTCCAGGCCTTGCCCAGGAACCATGAGTCAGAACTGACCTCTCAACAAGCGCCCTGGGTCTGCACACTGAAGCCCAAGAAGACTTATTCCAGCCCCGTTAAATTGGCACATGTAAATGTCACCTGAAAAAGGGAACCGATTTAATTGTCTAGTTGTACAGCTAATTGATCCAGAGATTGAACATGATGGATGGTGTCTCAAAAAGGTCTTTGTTGTTTTAGAAACAGACCTCACTGCCTCACAGGTCACACCTGGATGGGGAGTATTGGTTAATACAGTAGGGAACCATCTAGGAGCTGAGCATATTTCTCCCATTTCCAGCTTATTGATGGAAGTTCACAGGAATCCTTTATGGGTTGCCAAAGTCACTTCACACTGAGCAGGTGAAAGAACTTTTGTATTCATCAATAAGTATAAGTCAAAGCAGATAATATTGGGGTACAAGGAAGAGACACCAATAAGTCAACACACCCATAATTGATGGCAACTCTCTTGAGAAGTAATTTGGGAATATACGGAGTGTGTGTGTGTGTTGGGGGGGGGGGCAGATGGTTCCAGAGTGTTCTCAGACACTGGAAAATTAATGGCAGATCCTATTGGAGAAAGAAAGTAAGATTGGTTGGGATTGGTTGTGGGGCCCACAGGATGACATTGGTTGGGGTTTACTGACTTTAGGTTGGTATGGGTAACTTTGAGAAATGTGCTGAACACAGTTGGGGATCAAGGTTGGGAAGGCCTCTCTTAGTGGACTCTGAGAACCTCTTAGAGTCTCTTGACCTGCAGTGTTCTCATTCTTTCTGTTTCCTGATGGTTTAAGAAGAAAAGGACCATGGATACCCAGCACCTCTACTCTGACCTAACCGGGAAGAAAAGCGAGGGTGACGCTTCTGTTTTGACAAGAGTTTAGCATGAGGAGACAATCCATTTGGGTTGTCTCAAAGGAACTAATTTAAAGGTCATACATTCCTTTCTATTGTGATTCTATTCTATTCTCTGCAATCATGTAATAATTTATGTGTCGGTGTGTGATGTAGAAAGGCCAAGGCATTGGGTGTCTCTGAGTGGGTCTGTATCTCTTCTTCTGGAACAACTCCATCAACCTTATTTTGTTACACAGACCCTGGTTGTGGAAGCCCAAGCATCACTAATTTGAGGCCTTTAGGAGGTAGCATGCTTTGACATCTATTTCAAAGAGAACCAGAAATTTCAGCAACAACAAATTGGAGCACAAATATTGTGTTCACTGAGGTTTAAATAAAAGCCTTCAGTTAAGGGTTGTCTTAGTCAGGGTTACTATTGCTGCAGTGGAACACCATGACCAAAGCAACTTGAGAATGAAAGGATTTATTAGGCCTACACTCCCTCATCATCAAAGAAGTCAGGATGGGAATGCAAATAGGGTAGGAACCTGAGGGCAGGAGCTGATGCAGAGGCCATGGAGGATTACTTTTTACTGGTTTGCTCATCATTCATGGCTTTCTCAGCCTGCTTTCTTATAGAACCCAGGACCAGTTGTCTAGGGTGGCCCTACCTACAATGGTTCTGGCCCTTCCTCATCAATCGCTAATTAAGAAAATGTGCTACAGACTTGCCTACAGCCCAATTTTATGGATGTATTTTTCTCAGTTGAGGCTCCCTTCTCTCCAGTGACTCTATCTTGTACCAGGTGAATTAAACCCGTACAAGAGTCTAGAGAAAGGGCTCAGTGGATGCAGTGCTTGCTGTGGGAGCACAGGAGCTGGAGCTCAGACAGAAGCACTCGTGTAAAGAAAGTCAGGCATTACTTCACATGTCCATAATCCCAGCACCAGGATGCGGAGGCAGGGAGGTCCTTAGGACTCCCTGGCCAGCCGGTCTAGCTGAGAGGGTGAGTTCCAGGTTCAGTAACAAACCTTAACTCAAAACACAAGGCGGAGAAGTGATGGAAGATAATATTCTGATATTAACCTCTGTTCTTTTGGGCAAGGAGATACCTGGCATGAACACACCACACACACAAATCAATCAATCAATCAATTTTTGTACCTAGCTCTATATGTACGTATTTATCTGCCATCTATAACTATCTGTCTATCTATCTATCTATCTATCTATCTATCTATCTATCTATCTATCTATCTATCTATCTATCTATCTATCTATCTTTTTATGTTCAGTGGAGACCCAGAAAGTAACTGTGTGCAGCCTTCCTTCTCAGTCACTTGGTACTGGAACAGACTCTGAGAATCGACAAAACAGGCAAGAAAGCAGCAGTTTTACTTATATGATCAAGTTTCTTAATGACTAAGGTCAATTAACAGTTCTTGAAACTACTTTGTATTGTACAGGGAAACCTGAGAAAAGAGACCTTTGCGTGCGTGTGTGTCAAAGTGACCCTAAATGACTAAAGCAGAGAGGAAACAACAAAGCGAACAGGAAAGGAAATGTTTATAGGCAACAGATAGACTTTCAGAGTGCTTTAGGAGTGCTTTACAAGTGTAAGGATCTTGTCAACTAATAGAGTCTTTGAGACAGACGTCCGGAGATGGCAGCTACTGTCTGCTTGCTCTGTAGGACGACAGCGTAGGCCGAGCCTTCCATGCATCACCACTTGAACAAAATGACGAATTCTTGCTTCAGTAGCATCCAGAGGTTTTGGTGCCTGGCTTTCTTTAGTCCTTTCTTATCCAGTCGCCGCCCCCAAAGCTTTCAAGAGGTTAGGCACGGCTGCCCCAAAGTGCTAATAACAGTGCATTGCTAATCTTACAAACATTTCTGTAAACTTGACTCAAGTGGGGCATCATCTCACAGGGTGAGGTCCCAGTCCTCCTGACTGTCACTCTGGTGGTAGATGGATAGATGGAGGCCCTGTGGCTTGCTGAGCAGCCACCTCCCTCCCACCCCGCACCCCCCTCCCCCGGTTCACGCCTCACAAGACTCCAGGTACTAGGCTTCTCTCTTAGTGCGGTCTTCTCTATGAGCGTTTGTGAGGTTGTAGGGAACAGAACAGAATGCCGCCACTCTGAAATTAGGTGCAGGATGGTACAGCAGTGAGCACAGCAAGAATGTTTCAGAGGAAACCGTTTCGCTCTGTTTGTGAGTCCAAGCAGACCTTGCTTTTTGATAAACTATGACTCTCCTGGTGAGCAGGTGATGTTTACAGGATGGAATGGTAAATCCTTTCACACATCCAACAAAAACACACAAACAAGCAAGCTGTTCAATGCCTACAAGTGTTCTTAGAGAAAGAGGCCTGTAGTCAAGTAGATGCAGCATGAAATGTGAAAATACACAGAAAGAACCTAAAAACAGGCCTAATCGCTTCCACCTCCAGTGTGCAGCCTCAATTCTGTTCAGCCTATGGCATTGCTTGCTCTGGCTTTTTGAAGGTTTTCCCATATCTCTCCTCTACACCTTAGAGTCTAAGGTGGCCCACGACAATGTGATATCTCATGACTTCTAGTTGGAAACCTCTAGATGGTTATAAGCCATATAAACAGAGTCAACGTTAGCATCTGGGCATCTGTGGCTCTGCTGTGGGCCTTCCTTTGTGGACCACCATTGTACTGCTAGTTGTATGTTTGTGGTGTGTGTGTCTGAATTGTCTTGACCTTGGACCCCAGTTCTAGGAGTTCAGAAAAAGCAATGCCTCTGCTTCAGCATCCCGTTCTAGCACAGGTTATGGGGTCATTAACACACAACCCAATAGATGTTGGCATTTAACCTTCTTCATCAGAACCTCCCCTTAATGGAATACTGTATTTCTTTCAGGCTGATCTATATTTTAACAACCTCTTAAATTGTCAGTTGAGATAGTAAGTAGTTCTAATTTACCTCAACATTATGAATGGGATGGGGGTGGGGAAGGATGGTCGGGTGAGAGTCTGATTGCCATCTCCAGACTAGAAGTCTCTGAATGGTTCCTTCAAATCTCACAACAGTGAGTGAACTCATGGTGACAGTGCCTTTGAGGAAGGAGATTTCCATCACCTGCAGGGTCCCGTGACTTTGGAAGGCTATCAGCTAATTTGCTGATAACTGATTGCATTGATTATCAAAGTGGAACAGCTTTCTCTAAGACCTGCTTTCTGAAAATTGGTCAAAAATCTATGTGCATAATTGTTTAGCACATTTTGGTTTTCACTTACACATGTTCTTGGTGCCAGATAGAAGGAACTCTAGAGGAGGCCAAGGGATTTATACACAGCAGGAGACATCCATTGTCTACAGTTGAGATCCTAGGAGAATCAGCAGTATACACTGAACAGTACTTCATAGTTTATCGGTGGCATTTGTGGGTGTGATTTCATCCTGTCTTCTTGATAGCTCAGATCAGGGCAATGGGGCTTACCTTCTGCACTGTAGATGAAAACAGCCCGGATTACTCGGCTGATTAAGTGGCAGGACCAACATTCAGGTAAAGGACTTGCTTCCTGACTGTTCTCTCTGATTGCATCTTATTTCTCTTGTCGGCTTGTCCATATGATTGATCAGTTACTTTTGCATTGTTGTTCTAAGGTATATCTTTATTATTTTTAATTATGTGTAGGCATGTTCGTGTGTGTGTGTGTGTGTGTGTGTGTGTGCGCGTGCGCGCGCATATGTGTATGTGCCTGTGGGTGCAGGTGCTGGTAGAGGCCATTGGCTTCAGATCCTGTGTGGCTGGAGTTACAAACCATTGTGAGCCATCTGATAAGGATGCCGCAAACCACGGAGCCATCGCTCCAGGCCCCACTCTGCATTGTTTTGACCACCACACCTGAACAAAACAATGTAAGTGAGAAAAGGTTTTCAATTCAGAACCTGGCCATTCTGGCAAGAGATCACATCCAAAGACCTTTTAGGTCTGTGTCATCTGGCTGGAATACAAACATGCTTATAATCCAGGAGACAGAGGCAAGAAGATCTGAGTTCAATTCTAAGCCTGGTATAGAGAAAGATTTGACAGATTAGGATATGCCCAACTCTCACAGGAACAGAGGAAAGGGAGGCTACTTAAGGTACCAACCCAGAGAAGAAGAGGCAGTTTTACCAGAAGAGTTTTACAGAGAGAGGTTGAGTGAGAGAACAAACTAGACACAGGTGAAGAAAAAACAATCCAGAAAATAAGGAGCCAGGAGATTAGAGAAGATTGCTGGAGTTAGTTTGAGGCCAAGCAGAGCAATTCAGAGGCAGAGAGAAAAGCCAGATTGAGTAAGTCAGCTGGGAGAGGAGTTTGAGCCAGAACAGCTGAGTTGCACCAGCCAGGGAGAGCTCGGTAAGAGGTAGGAAGGGTGAGATTATTCAACTGTAAGTCTCAGAGGCTGAAAATATTTGGGCTAGGCCTTGGTAGCAGGCAGTAATCCTCCTGTGCAACAATTGAAACAGTCCTGTTACAAAAAGTGTCTTTAGGTTCACAGCTTCAGAGGATTTGGCCCACCATCCTAAGGCGCATGACATAGTGGAGTTCTATGGGTGGAAGTGTGTGGCAGAGGCTGTTTATTTACACCCTGGTAGAAGGGAAGCAGAGCTGGGTGAAGGAGCCAGGGCTAGACCTTAGCTCTAAAAGGCTGTTCTCAGTGCCTACTTCCCCAGCCTAACATAAACGCTACCACTAGCTAGGGAACTGGCTGTGGCGGCCCATAATAATGTTATGGTAGAGTTCTAAGCAATTGTTTTTCTCTTTAAAAAAAATCAGAAAATGCTCACCATGTTAGTTAGCCAACACCTTTTACCTCCCTATCTCTGTGCTCTTGGGTTAATTTTTACTCCTTTAGACTTTTTGTAGCTCAAGCTTTGAAAAAAAATGTCATAGGAAAAAAAGAAAGGGACAGAATAAAGAATCAGGGGAAAAAAAACCAACGACTGTCTGGCTGTTTTGATTTTTCTTTTTCTTTTTTTTTGTTTGTTTGAGACAGTGTTTCTCTGTGAAACAACCCTGACTGTCTTGGAACTCACTTTGTAGACTAGGCTGGCCTCAAACTCACGGAGATCCACCTGCCTCTACCTCCCAGTGCTAGGATTAACAGTGAGCACCACCTCATCACACCTAGCCCTCTCTTTGGTTGGGACGGGATTCCTCTGTATAGCCCTGGCTGTCCTAAAACTCCCTTTGTAGACCAGGCTGGCCTGGAACTCACATAGATCCACCTGCCTCTGCCTCCCAGAGTGCTGGGATTAAAGGAGTGCACCACTAAAGCTTTTGTGGTTTTTTTTCAATTGCTGAGGACAGTGCTTAGAGCACATGCCTGCAATGCTGGTGTCCCACCAGTGAGCTCTGCCTCAACTGCCCGAGAGAGAAAGCATCGAGAAGAGAAAGGAAGATCTGTTAATTGCTGCTCTGTGATGTGAGGTTTACTCGGGGTAGCTTCCAGAGGCACACTCTGTCCCTGCACGTCCATGGCAGTGGAACCTCCCCCGGAACTGTGTCAGAGCGCCCCAGCCCACTGGCCAGCGCTGGGACACAGCCTTCCCTGTACCCTGCGCTTACTTGACTGTGATGGACCTTGTGGGTCCCTCCCCCCCCCAATGTCCTCAGGAGCAGTGCCCCACCCCTCGGAGCTAACGGAGTCATTAGTGTCCCCGGGTGGTGGGTGGAATCTCTTCTAGAATATGACAGTGTCGGGCGGCAACCTTCATCAGGCTTTGCTCCCTCCTGCTCCTTAAACCAGGCGACGAGAAGGCCCAAGTTCAACTTGTGCCTGGCTGCTAGTTTATTTGCAAACTGCAGGCCAAAAAAGTAATATTATATATAAAATCTAGACCAGACAATTGCTCATTTCATGTCCAGAGGGAGCGGGCTGACTTCCTGACAGGCTGAATGAAGTGTGAATTTTAGTTTCTGTCCTCTTAGGACATGGCATGTGAATAGAGTACTTGAATAAGCAGGCTTTTCTTTTTTGTCAATGGTTGGAAATTTTGAAAAAAGAAACGCCTGTTTATTTTAGCAAACCAAGATTCACTCTGTGTGTGTGTGTGTGTGTGTGTGTGACACAAAGGCAGAAATAGGCATTTTGTAGTCCTTTGGTGGTCTCCAGTCTTGAAATTCTATTTCCTTTCTCTCTGCCCAAAGTTGTTGGGTTGCCGTAGCAACATGGCTCCTCCCCCACAACCCTGTAAGATTAACTGGATACAGATTTAGCAGCAAGTCAGGCCGAGATCAAAATCCAAATATAGGACCCTGATCGCAGAAGTGGGAGGCCGGCGGCTGAGGCCTGTGCACGCCTCCCTCGGGCTGCACGCACAGGCGCCCAGTGTTTAGCCCACGTGGCTTTAGGTGGTCCTGCTTGAGAGGCAAGCTGCAGGTGGGGCTGGGTGAGGAAGGACTTGGCTGTCTGTACAGAGGACTAGGTGACCCTAGGTCTGTAAGCTGCTGCTGTGAGGCTTGGCAAGCCACAGAAGAGGTGTCAGCGGGTGGGTAGTACAGAGGTGAAGGTGCCTGTCTCTGGAGCTTCCCAAGGCAGTCTTCTGTGACACTGGGATAGTTTAACAACAGTTGCTGGTGCTGAGTGAGTGCTTACTGTGTCCTAGACCGGGTCCCGAGCACTTTGTGGCTCGTTTAATTCTCACAACCGTCTTGGTTCCATAGTGTGGTTTTACAGCTACGGAAGCCGAGGCACAGAGAAGGGAACGAGCGTCCTTGTAGCTAGCAAGAGGCTGAGCTGGGATTTGAACTATTGCAGTATCTCCTGAATCCAGGCTCTTAATTTTCACACTACCACCCCCAACCTCTAGGTGAATGATTTTAAGGGCTGATCCTCAGTAGGATCAAGGAATCTGAACTGGACTCTTTAGTTTTATTTTTCTTGGGTGGAGCCTCAACACAGGACCTCACTTAAGAATCACCCTACCACTGAACTATATCCCTAGCCCTGTGATATTTTTCTTATGTATGTATGACGTGTGTGTGTGTGTGTGTGTGTAGGTATGTGTCACTCTCCAGGTACTGTCCACCATTTTCTTTAGGCAGGGTCCCTCACTTCAGACTAGACTGGCTAGCCACAAGCATCCTCCTGACGCTGCCTTCCCTGTGTGGGGCTTACAAGCATGGCCCACCACGCCCAGCTCTATCCAGCGTGGCTTCTGGGGACTGGACTCCTATCATATCTCCCTAACTTCAGTAGTTTGTTATTATTATTATTAGTCTATGTGGGCGGTCTGTGCGTTGTGCACGTGTTAATTGTGTGTGTATGTGTACATGCAGGTGCCCAACTTTGAAAGTGGAGACCAGAGATTGACACTGAGTGGATGTCTTTCTCCGTTGCCTTCTGTCTTAGGGAGTCAGGGCCTCTAGTTGACCTGGAGCTCCCTGACTGGGCTGGAGTGGCTGGCCAGCCAGCTCCAGGATTTGCCTGCCTCTACTTCCCTTCCCTAACCCTGCCCCGGCACTAGGGTTGCAAATGTGCTTCCTCATACCAGCTATTGCAACGATGTTTAGGATCTGAACTTGGGTCCTCATGCTCACACAACTGACACTTGGACAACTGAACCATCTCCCCAGCCCCACTGTAATTTTGGGGGGAGGAGGGGTGGTTTGGTTTTTGTTGTTGAGACAGCATTTCCCCGTGTAGCCCTGGCTGTCCTGGAACTTGCTTTGTAGACCAGGCCTCGAACTCAGGGATCTGCCTGTCTCTGCCTCCCCAGTGCTGGGATCAAAGGCATGTGCAACCACAGCTGGCAAGAAATTTGTGTTTAGGAGGAATAGCATTTGAGGTTGAATTAGGTCTCCACACAAGCACAAGGACCAGAGCTAAATCACCAGAACTCACATAAAATCTGGTATGGCACTGTGCACCGGGCTGGGGAGGCCAAGGCAAGAGGGTCCTTAGGGATTATTGAGCATCCTGTCTAGCCAAACCAGGGAGCTTCAGCTTCAGTGAATGACTCTTCCAAAAGAATAAGATAGAGAATGATTGAGGAAGACACCTAACTATGACTTCTCGCTTCCACGTGTACTCACACATGCACATATACCCATGCACGCATGCACACCCTTGTACACACGCACATGCACACATGCTTACACATGGTATGTGGGGCTCACAGTGCCAACGCCCTGCGACCACAGTGGCCACAGAGGCAGAGAGTTGACTAATCAGCTATAAGGGGAAGGTCCCCAAGCACTGATAGCCATCAGCAGCAGAGAAGCAAGAAGGACTCTGCCCTGAGTCCTGGTGACACCTTCATTCCAGGTTTGGTTTGAGACCCTGATCTCTTTTCAGAACGGAGAGAGAGTACAGTTGTTTTAAAATTTAAAATTAATCTTATTATTGTAGGTGTACACCTGATGTCTGCATATGCTCTGATGTTCGTGTGGAGGTCAGAGGACAACTGAGGGCCAGTTATCTCCTTCTGCCTTCATGTAGGAAGTTTTCTGTTGTTTGTTTGTTTGTTTGTTTTTCAAGGCAGGGTTTCTTTGTGTAGCCCTAGTTGTTCTGGAAATGGATCTGTAGGCCAGGCTGGCCTTGAACTCAGAGATCTGCCTCCTGTGTGCTGGGATTAAAGAAGTTTGCCCCCACCACCCCAGCACTGTGGAGGTTGATTACAGCAACCCTGAGAAACTAGTAAGAACAGCCTCGCCCCTGTTGACCTCAGCTCTGCCTAGGCTGAGTCCTGCTGAGCGTGTGTGAGGAGTTAGCTTCTCTCTGTGCTCCCTCTTAGCATTACTTGCCATGCACACTTGATCTCCTTTCTATGTATACGCATTAGCTTGGTTTTTTATCTGAGGGGTTCTAAGCATCGTCTGCAGCTTCTTTTCTTTGAAGCTTATTGGCGTATCTTGGAGCTAAGTTTTTACATTTAAAAAACTTTAAATTGTGATAAAATACACATAAAATCCACCTGCTTGATTTTCTTTTCATATGCTGTTCAGCAACATCCGAACACTCGCATGGCTGTTCAGCCAGAGCTCTCATCCCCTGCGGAACTCTTTTCATCTTGTGGGATTGATACTTTGTATATACACATCAAAAATCAACTCTAGGGGCTAGTAGATAACATTCCTGCCCGGCAAGTGGAAGGACCACTGTTCCGCTCCCCAGAGCTTGCGCAAAGCCAAGGCAGGTCATGTGCCTGTAATTCCAGCACACTTTCAGGGAGAAGGGAGGAGGAGGCAGCAGACTCTTCAGAGCTTGCAGGCCAGCTAGCCTGGCACCCACTGCTGAGAGAAGCAAGAGACTGCCTCAAACCAAGTGGAAGGCGAGGGCCAACACTTGAAGCTGCCCTCTGGTTTCCACATGCTCGAACTCACACACAAAATAACATATGCAGCGTGGCAGTCACCATTTGTTTCTGCCTCTGTGGATCTGACTACTCTTGGAACCTGCCTTTGTGTCTTACTTTGTCCCACATAACACTGGAGCATGTGTAAGAACGCTCTTAAGACTGAGTACTGGTTCATGGTAGGTATACACTATCTTTTCTTTGCCTGTCCACCTGTGGACTCAGGCCACTTCGGCTGTGAATAGCGCTGCCTTAAACATGGGTGTACACCTGGCTCCTCCAGGTCCTGTTGCCCAAGTTTGTTTGCTGTATACTGTCAGGTGAGATCAGTGGATCGGGTATCTGACTTCAAACGTGGAGGAGTCTTCCCACTACTGAATCAACGATCATTTTCAAACTCGCCAATTGCCTAAGTAAAACTGTTTGCATAGGCATCCAAGCAGCATTTCTAAGTCTCTCCCTTTTTAAAGGTTTGAGTTAACTTCATTCTATACCCTTCTCACTCTAAATATTGTTTCATCAGTGTCTTGACTTTTGAGTAGAGCTGTCATTCATAGCTTTTGGCCCAAGATTTTAACTTTTCATACTAAGAAACTTACCTTAATAACTTGTTCACTTTCATTTCAAAAGGTCCTTGTGCTCTTGCTCTTGCTATTCTTTATTCAGAGCTGCAGCACCCCCACAAGTGTGTACAGAATTGTATGGTATACACCCCCTGCCTTTTCAGCTTAATCTGTAAAAGGGTCTACTGAGCTTGATTCCCTAGTGCAACGAACATGCCCTACCTCCTTGGCACTGCAGAGAAAACCCAAATAATTTTAAGTAATGACGCTAGAGGAGACATAAATAAGTAGTCATTAATAAACAAGCTATTTACTGTTAGACAGAAAGAAACACACAGGTAATATGCTAGTGGTTTTGCTCATAGTTGTTTTGCCCACTGGGTATGTGGGAATACTTTAGCTTGGGTGGTCAAGGACATCCACTCTGTGGGTGTGACATTGGCATTAAATCCCAGATGATGAAAGAGAGCTCTGGGAACACAAGAGCTGGCTTGGCCTCCAAGGTAGAAATGATTCTGATGTACTCAAAGATCAGAAAGTAGGCTAGTAGCTAGAGGAGAGAGACACACCTGTAAACCCAGCATTGAGGAGCTGAGGCATGAAAGTCACATAAAGTTTGAGTGAGCTTGAGCTACATAGAGAGGTTGTGTTGGGAAAAGAAGGAAGGAAAGCAAAACGAAAAGGACAGACCAGTCCAGCCTCAGGTGGTAGATGAGGCAGGCGATTGCTATGGGAAGGCAAGGTTTGTTCAGACTCTCCCTTGGATTGTTGTAAGCACAGTAGAGATCAGCAGAAGTCTATCTGTATTGTTGCTTTTGTTTTGTTTTGAGGTGGGGTCCCCTGGAATCTGGGCTGGCCTTGAACACACCACGTAGCTGAGGATGAGCGGCTTCTGCCTTCAAGTGGTAGGGTTAGGGGCTGCACCACGCTTAGTCTATTAGAAGACTCACGGTTTGCGGTTTGTTTGAATTCTCTCTCATCTTAGAGTAGAGAATAGATAGCTGGAAGCAAGAAGAGGGGGCAGGGAGATGAGTCGGTACCTAGTGATCAGTTCCGGAGGAACGGGTGGAAGGTCAGGGCAGCAGCGGAGGTGGAGGGGTGAAGCCTGCTCTCTTGGCTGGTGGCTTGGGTACAGAGGGCTGGAGGGAGGGCAGGGAGACAGAAGACTGAGAACTCAAGGACTATGGTGTTCTCTTGGCTCTGACATTATGAGAGGTGTGACCTTGGACAATAATCTGTCTTATCAGTGCTTTAATGTTCTTTTCTTGTAAAATGAAGAGTCATTCCCCTGTGGTGGTACCAGAGGTAATACATTATATATATATGGAGAGAGAGAGAGAGAGACAGAGAGAGAGAGAGAGAGAGAGAGAGAGAGAGAGAGAGAGAGAGAGAGAGAGAGAGAGAGAGTGTGTGTGTATGCACTGCATAAAGCTAGCTGATGTCATGCATTGAGCCAAGGCAGGCTGGAGATACAGGGTGAGGCCATTATTATCTGTTTTTCTACTCTATTGTTAGTGTATAGAGCATTTGCATGCAATAGACAGCCATTAAATACTGTGGAATGAAATGATTGAATGAACAGAAATAAGACCCCAAAGAAGTAGAATAGGCCTGGGTAAGTGTCAAGAGAGATACTACACTACATGTCTAATAGTGTGGAAAGGCTCATGTTATTTATATACTGCAGGCTAAAACTTCAAAAGAATTTACAAAGCTACTGACATAATACCGGAAGGAGTGGTGTCAGCAGAATGTTTGAGTTAAGTTTTTCTCTAGGCTCCTGGTTCCCAGGACTAAGAACCAAGGTTCTTAGACTCCTGGAACTTGTTACTCAAGAACATTTGTAGAGAGAAATGGATCCCATTTCTTAATAGCTCATAAATGTCTTTATAATTAAACGAAGAGCGAAAAAGACATAAAACAGTCTTATGAATTAAATAATTCAAATGAGGAAAAATAAAACAGGGATGCTTCAGCAGCACAAAAATAAGATGCCAAGACCTCAGGTTCAATCGATCTTATTAGAACAGCAACAGCCAAGTGTTCATCCATTTATTCCAGAAAGAATCATCAAGCAACTACTGTGCACAGGCACTGGTCCAGCCATTTGAGACACCTCAAACAAGAGAGAAAAATAAAGGAAAGAAAGTGAGTGAGAAAGCAAGAGAGTGGGAGAAAGAGAGAGAGAGATACTTGTCTTCTTGGAGGCAAAGAGGAAGACAGACAACGGCAGCCATTGTCCGACATGAAAGACGTACACCTCGGGGTCTGTGAGGGCTCATAATGCTGAGCAGAAATAAAAGGGAAGACAGAAGGTTGCAGCTGGAAAGTTTGGAATCATGTGGTGTGAGCTTCATGGGAAAAGGGGACTTAGGAATCAGGGTGTCAAGGACCCCCATGGGAAAAAGGGACTTAGGAATCAGGGTGTCAAGGAGATTCATTTTCATTTGGGAGAAGGTTGCCCCACGTACTGGGAACAGCTGTTTGCACTTTCTCAACCATGACTGCCTTATTCTTAAAGACAGAGTCTCTCAGTGAACCTGTAGCTCACTGGTTGACTAGACTGACTGGCCATAAGCCTTAGGAACTTTCCCGAGTCTGTCTCAGCACCGGGATTGCATGCTGTCATACCGTGCTTTCTGTGGGGACGCTGGTCGTCCCTATACTATATGGTAAACACTCTTCTGATGGGGCCATCTCCCTGGCCCCCACAACCATGAATTCCCCGTTAAAAGTGGAATTTGGCTTTTAGAATGAGAACAAACTCTTTTGAGATACAGGCAGACCTGTTAAGAGGTTGGAGGAGTAAGACAGAAGATAGCGGGTCACCATTAGCTGACACTTTTAGAGGACAGCAGTCATGTTCTAGATAGATACTGAATCTCTCTGGAAACCAGAGCCATCAAACTTTCCTAACAGATTGAATGCAGGGTGTGAGAGATCTTTAGCCCAAACAACGGGGAGGATGAAGATTTCATCAACTGAAGCAAAGGGCCTGGGATGAAGTTCAGAAAAGCAATGCAGGGCATGTCAAGATGAACTGTATACCATCAAGCACTAATGTTGAATAGGCAGTTGGATATGTAAGTCCGGAAGTCAAGGAAGAGTGAACATGGTTATCTATTCGACAAGAGACCACATGAGCTTATAAAAGGATTTAGGGCAGATAGAGCAGAGATGAGGAAGAGGACCCGCGTCTCCGACTGACGAGCAGGAAGAGCTATAGAAGTTAGCAGGACGCTTCAGTGAGGCTGGCATGAAGCTAGGGCCACAGAACACCAGCTTATCCAGTAAGATGAGGGCAAGGACAGGCGACCCTGTCACACAGACTGACCCAGAGGGTCAGCGCTAAGGTTGGGGTGCAGAGGAGTGGAGAGAGAGGCCGCACAGCCAGGGAGAGAGAACACACCATTCATTTCCTCCCTTAGAGAAGGAAGCCAGCTGTCTGGCTTCTCCAGGCACCAAGAATTGAGCAGGGTGGAAATAGCATTTTGAGCTGTGCGGAGATGTTCCTCTGACCCTTTCGTGACTCTCGTTACATTAAACCAGCCCTAAGTGGCCTTTTGGGATCCCAAGCAGATAAGATTTCTTTCTCCTTTGTTTCATGTGCCACTCAGGACCTCTTGAATTCTCACAGTTTTTTATTAAGAATTCCTTATCCACCAATAAACAGCACACAGACCCCGAAACCTCCTTGGTAACCGATTGCGCTGTTATTTAAGGATGGTCTCAGGCCCCGGGATGGGCTGGTCATCACCCAAAGCCTCCACCTTATTAACCGCTTGCCAAATGTTGGCCCTCCATTCCTCCTTCCTTCCTGGAAGCGCTCTCAATCCCCAAAGCTATTTTTATAGCAAAGAGATTATGACAACATATGGAGGCTTCACTCTGCTCTCCCAGAACACAACAAAAACTTGTCTTTGCTTCGGCCAGCCACTTGGTAAATGCCACAGGCTTTGGGCAACTGTGAGCCCTCGTGATTTGTGGGACTGTACCAGAGAGCCACAGCACACACAGCAGCTGGTCCAAGGGACACGCTAACCTGATGTTTCCCATTCGTGTCGGCCGTGGAATTTTCTCCATTTGTCAAGCGGAGTTGGTTCTGTCAATCCCACAAATCCCTGGGTGCATTCATATTTTTGCCTTTGAACAAAGGCAATCGAATTCTAGAAGAGTGGCATTTGAAGACTGAGTGTGCAGTGAGGGATATTGTAGCCTTCTACCTTGAAATGCATTCTCTCTTCTCAAATAAACATAAGAGAAAGGGAGAATTTGATGAATTATCAGCCTTTGGTTTAAAAGCAGATTCATCTATAAGCAAAACATTATCATTCTTCGAGCAACAAGCGAACTTGAGCAGGCAATTGTCAGTCATTCATTATAGTGTTCTCTACTGTCTCAGGATAGAGTACACTGTCTGTGAGTTATAATAGAATCCCCAAACTAATTTATACCATCATGGGGACTAGTTACAATAATTTCCAGCCAGGCTGAAATTGAAAAGTTCACTCGGTTGTTTGGATGCACCGCTGACGGCTGTTCCAGCAGAGCAGACACTTGGCAGCTCGATTTTTAAATGTGGGGAAAAAATATCCCTCCCTGTACCCATCAGGTTGTTTTGGCTTTTGGGAACTTACTGCTTAAAAAAAAAAACACAACAAAACTGACCATGTTCAGGTTTCTTCCCCTTAGGGCACAGAAGTCATCTTTCTTGCCTCACTCTGGGCCCCAACATTCTGGGCTTACCAAGTCCTGAGGACATAGCCGATCAGGTTTGTGGCTCATACCACTCAGTGCTTACGGACTCCGGGAACTTTACTTTCTCTCACCTCCTGTTTCTCCCTGTGACTGAAAAAAACGGCCTCTATTGTAAAGCTATGTGCAAATTCAATCAGACATTCTATGTGAAGGTCTCAGGAGTGCCTGTTGTGGTCATTGTCATGATAACTTTGTCACGGCCTCCTCCCATCAGCAGGCTCCGCCACGGGGGAAACAAGATGTGGGAGATACTTAGCAGGGTACCTCAGCATGTGTTTCTCACCTGCATTGCCTACCCTTCCCTAAAGCATCTCATCCTCATCTGACCCTACTGAGGAGTCGGGTCAGACAAGGAGTAGTCCAGACAAGGAGTAGAAGGGTAGCCAGCTGCATGTGTAAGGACACTTCTCATGGCACCATCCACTGGACCATGTAAAGCTCCATGGCCAAGTGGTTTCTTGGGCTAGCCTCCAGGATCTCCCTCAGCAGCTAGCAGTTCTTAAGTACCTATTCTTTGCTTAGGGGTTTCAGGCTGGACCACTCACATCACTGTGCTAGTTGTGAGAAGTCCTGGGGTGGGGGGAAGGGGGAGGAAGTGCAGGAACTGGGGTCAAGTGAATATTAATTGACACCAACATATCCTTTTTGACAAGGATATTGAGAGATCTGACATTCTGCTATTGACTCTCTTAAAATACTAGAACCTTGGAATGCTGCTGATTTTCAGCAGATTGTGCCTGGCCAGAGAGTCTATGTGAATGGACAAACTGAAGCAAAATATTTGTATTTGATTGAAAATATATATGACTCTAGGGTTTTGTTTGCACTGTGTCCTCAGATCATTATCTGAAGACAGATACTCCAGGCGGGCCAGGGAAGGGTCTCTCCTGCCACTGCTCCTCCAGGGTAACAAAACCAAACCTATAACCACTGCCTTTTCTCTTCCCTTGGAAATCTACTCCCTACCCCTAGCACTTGACAATTTCCATGTTCTTCTCTGGTTTTGTGACTTTTTTTTTTTTTTTTGCAACTATAAAGATCTGTGGCTAAGCTGTGAAGTATCTTACCAACGTTTGGGATATAAGGGTCCTTGTAGACACTGGTGGTTTTCTCAGACAGTCCTGTATGGAACCCTCCCACTGGGGATGTCTGTTCCCAGGAGAAAGAGCCCCCTGCCCACATGAATAGGGCTTTGGCTTACCTGTGGAGAAGCTGACAGTTTCATTTGCAGACGTTCTGTTTTCTATTAGCAGTCTGGTGGTGACAGCCAACACTAGCTGTTTCCTCCTATCACTGCTCACAAGAATGGTGCTGGATGCTCAGAGGTGGCCTGAAGCTTCGGGGATGGCAGGAGTTTCCAGCGTGTCCTCACTCCAGCCCTCAGTTGCCACAGCTGCAGGTTACGCCTCGAAGAACGGGAACATCATTGATGAGTGTGCCTGGTGCACTGGGCGGGCTGGGGGCAAAATGCCATGGTGTGTCTGAACCAATCTCTCAACAATTACATCTTTGACTGCCTACTGACCCCTTTCACACAGGTGGCTTTTTTTTTTGTCTCCTTTACAAAGAATTCCCCTTTCACAATAGGATTCTTGCTGGTTTCTTCTCCGTGGCTGGAACTTCCTTCTGCCCTTGCCCTTTCACTTCATCCCTCTTCACTCTTTCAGTCTGGGTGAACAAAGCCTTCTTTAAAAAAAAAAAACTTTCTTAGACTTTTATCTTCTCAAACAATGATCTGTTCAAAAGCAAGTGCTTGCTGAGATGCTGAGGGAATCCCCCTTGATGAGGACTTGAACCCCTGATCTCTGCTTGCTTTCCTGCCTGTGAAGTAGGCTCTGTAGTGTTGGTCAGTCACAGTGTCATCTTTAGCATGAACAAGACAATGTCGGTCAATGGCTCAGTGGTAAAGCATTTGCCATGGAGGCGTGAGAACCTGACTTTGAACTCCTAGAAGCCATGTAAGGCTGACTGTAGCAACTTGTATCTGAAATCCCAGAGCTCGTGTGTTAACATGGAAGGTGGAAACAGGAGTATCCCTGGAGCCTCCAGGATCAGCTAGCCCAACAGACAGTGGTGAATAAAAGAGAGACCCTGACTCAAACAAGATGGAGGGTAAGAATCGACACCTGAAGTGGTCTTTGGACCTTCACATTCATGCCAGCTCGCTCTCTCTGCCTTCCAGTAATCTTTCTCTCTCTCACACACACAAGAGATAGTGCATGCTTAGAATTATGCCAGATGTACCATAGCTACCTGGTAAGGCTCGATCATCATCATTGTTCATCATCAACATCTCCAGGAAGACACTGAACCTATAAGCAAGCTCTCCTCTGCTTTTTCTATTTCATTTCATCTCAAACACATCTAATATGATACCAATTTCTTCTTTATGTTTTTCCCTCCCCCATTTAGGGTCTCTCTGAGTTATTCAGGTTAGACTTAAACTCATTCTAGCTCAGGCTAGCCTTGAACTTGGAATCCTCCTGTCTCAGCCTCCATGGTAGCTGAGGCTACAGGCCTATACCACCAGACCCAGGTCCCCCTCTATAGAATAGTCCTTTTGTGCTTTCTTTTCTGTTGTGTTTTGCCACACTCCTCCATTTGCTCTGTGAGCTTTTAAAAATAGTATTAATAGAAGTTCTTGCATTTAATCCATACAACAGCCCTATGGGGCACTGACTTTTTCTTCTCCACTTACATTTGAAAACCTTCTAGATCAGCTACATGCTGGGTTTAATGCAACTGACCAATAAAAGGCTAGCCCAGTTCTCATACCCAAGTCTTCTGACTCCAAGTCCAGTATAGTTTTGCTTTGGTTTTCTATGTGGGGTCGTATGTATGAGTGTGTGTGTATGTGTGTCTGCATATCCCCAATAGACTGTAATTTTCTGAGATTTTTACCAAAAAGCCAACAAGATCTAAGCTCCCCAAATGGTAGATATTAATTCAAAGTCTCTAAGTGTGTATGTCTGGTCTCCCCAGGTTAGGGCCTTGAGCTTCCTTCCTGACATCTCACTAAGGGCAAGTCATGATAATGTACATAAAGCTTTATTGAGGCGGAGAGTCATCCTGTGGGAGCAATATAAGGGACCCTTGTCTATTGAGAGTGTGCCCTTTGCCATTGAAGGGGGAGCAGGTGTTGCTGACCTCACCATCCAGTCACCCTAGCAATGCCTCTCCAAGAAGAATCCTTTCTGATCCATAAGGCCCTCCAACATCAAAGGCCTGACCTTGTCCTCAGATCCCCAGCCTAGCCCTTACCCTGCGACCCCCCAAAGACCCCTTGCTCTCCTTGGCTCACTTCATTTCTCCTCAACATCTCTGATTTTGAAAAAGAACTGCAGGAAAGGGGACATCCAGGAAGGCAGGCTCCAGAAATACTGACCCTAACTGGGGAACTCTCGAGGTAGGCGTGTGCTTGTTGGAAGTCAGTGCAAACAGTGAACCCTCCTTGTCAGCACCATTGACAAGTGTAAGCCTCACACCCTCCACTGGCTGCAAGCTCTGAAAGCTGCACTTTTAACTGTCGCTGTGTCCCTGAGCCAGGCACTGGCACACGATCGTCCTCTATGGAAATACCAGATGTAAGCTGGAGAATGTTCCAGCCGCAAAAATATGCAGGTGAGCGCTCGGAACATTGTTATCAGTCCCCGTGACCTAGTCAAAATATTCTGGAAATGTTTTGACAATGTGCTTAACCACTTTAATTTTCAGTTAGGCTGGTCGGGGCGGGGATTAGTGTGCTCTTGGGAGTTGTGTGGTGTTAAAAGACACTGGAGAAGTATGTGCGGTCAAGTATTCCAGGTATGTTCAAACCTTCAGTTCCTGCTGAGTCTGTGTGTGCCATCAAAGAATGTTTTGTTAGGGAGGTCAGAGAGGTTTGATTACTTCTTGTCTGCCGAGACAAGAGTGGAAAACTACTTCCCTTAGATTTGAAAGAGAATTAATCACAGGGCTTTGTTTATTTCTCTTTCTCTCCTTTCACTTTCAGCCTAGAGAACAGGAGTCTTTGTACCAAATGCTGGGAGAAAAGAGGGTCCTGATGGTGGACTTGGAAGCGGCTTTACCCCTAGCTGGGAACACAGTGGAGTTAGGAAACACCTTCAGGACAAATGCTCCTTGTGGCGGCCAGGGGAAGCAGTGCAAAGTCATTTATGTGACCCGGAAGCCTGAGCACTCACTACTGGGACCTGCACTGAACTCCCAGCCATGAGCTAAGGCAAAGTGCAACTTTTGTGTTAGGAAACCTTGTCATTCTGTTTGAGTGAAAGGGACCAAGATGCGTACTTTGTCGCAGGCTTCTAAGCACAACTCTTCTTAGAAAAAAGAATAGCATCAAATGTTGCAAAGGATGCCATAGTTGTAATAAATTGCACCGTGTGTCTTACAGGCTGATTGATAATAGGTAATGCTTGTTGGGCCCCTGTAGGTACCAGGCGCTTGACTACATATGCTGCGTCAATTATTCATTTGATCTCCACAGCTTTACCAAACAGCTAGGCCTTTTCTTTAACTCACTTCATTAGGGAAGAAGACAGGATTAGTCCCACAACTGACAACCGGAGGAGTGAGACTTGGGCAGATAACATTCAAGTCTGTGGTCTCATCCAGTCAAACAGGCCACTTGTTAAGTGGGACTGAGTGATGGCAACTTTGGCTCCAGTGGACTCCTAAGTTTGTAAAGTTGTAGGGTGTGCCTGAGTGCAATTCAGATCTTGAACTGAATGTGGGAATATTGTTGCAGGAATGTGACAGGCAAGATGATGTTACTTTTTACAGGGCATGAGCCAAGATGGCAAAGAGTTGAGGGTGGCCTTGGTTTTTTCTATAGAGCTACCGAGTCACTTCACATGAGTGTGGTGATGTGAAGTGAGAGTGTACCACAGTTGATAAAAGGTTCACTCAGACTGATACCTAAGGGTGTGTGTGTGAGTACATGTGTGTGTGTGTACATTACCTGTGCAGGCACACATGTGCAGGGAGGCAGACGTCAGTCTTGGGAGTCATCCCTCAGGTGCTTTCCACCTTGCTTTCTGAGATGTGGGCTTGTTCATCTGGTTGACCAGTAATCTCCACAGGTCTTCCTGTCTCCTCCTCCCCAGAGCTGGGATTACAAGCAAACCACCATGCCTGGACTTCTGAGGGATCAAACTTGGGTCCCTGAGCCCTTTACTGTTTGCTCTTTCTCTTTAAGCCTGCCTGAGCTTTTCATGTGACATTCTGTGTAATAGATACCAAGGTTAATGACCCCCTCCCTAGTACCGACTTCTTATTTGAAAGTTATTTCTGGTACCGCTTTTTAAATTGTATAAAATGTATTACAGGGTTATATAAGCTATAAGACCTGAGGGTTTAGGAAGACAAAGTGCAGATCTGTGCTGCCCAACCATGGCTGTCCAGACACTAGAATTACATTTTCTCCTTTCAGAAACTGTCTGGCAGAAGGCTTGGGTACCTCAATTGATAAAGCTTCTGACCCTGAACCTGAGAAACTGCCTGGCATTCAACATTCTCAACATACATTTTATGTAGATTTATGAATGACTCCTTACATTACCTTAATTAAAAAGAGTGTAACAATCCTCTTTGAAAAAAACCTTTAAACCCTGTTTTTAAGAAAGCGCAAGACATGAAAGTTATGCACATTAAATTTTATTTCTTCCAGTAAAAATAAATATGACACTCTGCTGGGGAATATATTTGAATTGTGAAAATATAACTATCAACATTAGAGATGCAACAAAGTATTATAAAGAGCTCTCATTTTTGTTTTGAATCTTTTAGCAAAATGCCAAAAAAAAAAAGCCATCAAAGGCATTCTTGTTCATAAGCCCTTTTATGGAATCATTTGAGTCTGGCGGTCCAGAGAATGAGTCTATTTTTTGAGTTTTGACTGTTAGAAATATTACATGTTGATGCTGGGGCAATATCTCAATGGTTAAAGCACTTGTTGTTCTTCTAGAGGATCTAGGTTTGAGTCCCAGCACCCACCTGGTGGCTCACAACAGTCTATAACTCCAATCTCATTGGATCTGATGCCCTCTTCTGGTCTTCGAGGGCACCAGGCACACACATGGTGCACAGATGTATATGCAGGCAAAACACCCATACACACAAAATAAGGAAAAGTTAAAAACCATAGAAATGTTAGGCTTTGCAAGACACCTGAAGAAGGGTCTTCAGGTCTGTCTTTCTTTTTTCCTTCTTCTTTGTTTGCCACATAGCCAGTGGGGTTTCATTAAATAATCCTGTAATTCTTTTACTTTCTAAAGGGGATTTTGAAAGATGTTAATGGAATTTCCCTGTCCTTTATATTATCCCATCTTTTATCATAAATAAGTAATTCCTATTATAAAGACCAAGTAAATTAAACCATATAATTTTGAGCCAAGTTTTCCTTGGCTCTATTCTGTATGAGGTTAGATTCCTCCGTGCAGCCTACCTCTGGATGCCAGAGACTGTAAAGGTTCCATTAGCTAGGCTCTGCTTAATATTAAAAATGCCATTCGTTTTTATAACCGGGAATCAAGTCTTATCAAATGGGCTAAACCCATGATGTGTCAATAGAGGTGAGAAGCAGTTGAAGATGTTTTCAATTGCACCTGTCCGCATGGAGGCCTGATGACGTCACCCCTGGAGCTGCTTCATGTGTAGAGCTCATGTACCCCAGCGGGAGGGCAGAACTAGACTTTCACACTGGGGCTACAGTAGTCCTTTGTGGGGACTGGGTTAGAGCCCAGGGCAGGGATAATGTTCTGATGCAGAAGGTCCCAGCTACTGCTGCTATTGGCCTAGGCTGCACACATTGAGAACTCTGGTCCAGGGCATGTAGAAGCCATAGCAGAAGAAGAATGGATGGCAGAGCTGTTGTCCTGGTTTTTAGTTGTCATGTACAACTATATTCAACTCTGAATCTCAGCCATTGAAAGCAAGGAAAGATATATTCTCCAAATGTCTGGAAGGCACGTGTGTCTATTTTATTTCCCCATTGAGATGATAAACTCACACATATTCAATGAAGAGTAATGTTCGCGTGCTTTGGGTTAACATCTTACTCCCCCGCCCCCTTTTGTTGCTGTGGAAACTTGTTGTGGATCATTTGTCTTAAAAGTCTGTTCCGGTTAGCTCTACCCCTACGCAGCCATCTCCCGCATACATTTCACTGTTAAAGTCAAATCACCCTTCTTGCATTTAGGGAATGGAAACTTGTTCAACTTGTCAAGCATGGATGGGTTCACCATCCCTGAGACAAGTTTTCCAAAGGACTGGGAAATCTACACACTTTAAACAATAGATAGAAGGGAAATGCTTGAATTTATAGTAGTCTAAAACATTTTCCAAGGTTTGATATTGAAGGGGTACATATTATATTGCAACTGAAGACATTCATTTGACCCTGTCTGACAAGAAATTACATTTGGACTTTCTTTCTAGCACATTTTCAACCTCCTCCTGTATTACTTAAGCTTATTTTGCTTATGACTCTTCAGTGTAATTGATGTTCTGTCCACAGCTTCACCGACAGGAGCCACATACAGCCCATGGCTAAGTGAGTTTAGAGGCTCATTTAATTATCACTATAAGAAAAACTTATGTTTTTTTTTTTAATAGAAGTGTCTACTGAGGATTCTGAGGGATGCAAACCCTCAGGCTGATAATTGGCAGCATAGATTTAGGTCCAGACAACTCCTAAGCCTGGATGCTTCCTCCTGTGTGATTGTGTTTATTAAAATGTGTTCTTTAAAGAGTTTTCTGTTTGGGGCATGGAAAAGGCATAATAGCCAAGCCAGCACTGAAGAGGTATAAACTGAATATTAGTGTGTAAATATTTACACAGCAAATAAGGTTACTGAAATAAAAAAATTTGTGTTTATGTACTATGCAATCTAGTTTTCCCTGAAAATTGGGGGTGGCTCTCAGGAGTGCCTTAAAATTAAAACCCAAGACCTAAGGAAAACAGGTTGGTCAGAAGGGCTTGTTGGGTATGCGTCCTCATTATGGGGTTCTGTTGGGGGAGGGTCGTAGGTTGTAGCATTTCCAGGGGATTTTCTCTGATGATAGGACGGAAGAGCGAGGAGGCTCATTTGTCACCAGCCACACGTAGCCCTGGTTAGTATGGGTGAGGAGTGGAGCCTTTTCATTTTAGCTGGCTGACACTTGAAGAGCCACACGTGGCCAGTGGGCACCTGTAGTGAGCAGTCAGCTGCCAACCGCGGACCCACCCTGAGCATAGAGAGGATCCTTCATTGGAGCTGCTTGGACACTCAGAGATGTGGGAAAGCTAGGAGGCAGCTGGAAGACGATGAGCACAATGTGCCTCATGGCTGGAGAGAAACAGGTTGGTAGCTGGATCAGCGCAGCATTTGTAAGCAGTTTACATTTAGTCCATGCACACAGGGGGGGGGGGAGGGGGGTGCAGTTAGGATGTTGCTGTGACTGACTAGAGTGAGCAAGGGTGGAGAGTTTATACACAACGGGTGCTAGGAGTTGTGCAAGCTGTGTGAAATTTGGGATTACCGTTGTGCCAGCAAGTCTTTGGGGGCGCCAGGAGGGAATTGGGGAATTTGGTTGGACTTCATAAATGACCACTAGGAACACAGTCCAGTTGAGAGCTCAATGAAAGAGTTGGAGCACCTGTGAGTTCTTGTTGCTGTTGTCAGTTGAGGTGGGGTCCCAGACCAGAAGAACAGTGCCGGGTGTGGGGACTAGTGTTATTTTGAAGGCAGTCAATAGGTTTTGTGGTTGGATGAGCTGCATCATTTGGAAGAAAGAAGAGAGATGGAGGTGACTCTCATTTCTTACCTGAATTGATTTTTTTTAATTATTATTGAGATAAAAATATTGAGTACCCAGTTTTCAACCAAGGTCAAGTTTTAAGCACATTAAGTGAATTTCCTGCTGGATTTTTGGGGTGGGAGATGGGATGGGACTGTCAAGTCGGCAACTGAAGGTGTGGCCCTGGACTTGTCTCATGGTGTGGTGAGCCACGGTTTAAGGTCTTGAAGGGAAGGAAGGAGCCGGAAGAGAAAAAGGAGAATTCAGAGTGGGGTGGAGGTCCAAGAGAGTAAGAAGTTAGAGGTCCCCCCCACCGTGGAGGAAGAGAATCCATCTTTGAGAGAAACAAGCTCTCCTGGACATGAGGTTATTAAACCTGAAAGCCAAAGGCAGTGTGGAGGGGAGCGTGGAAGCACTCGCACATTTAAGGGCTTCAGTGTGGCTCTGAGTGGGGGGAGAGAGGGAAGGTGAAGGAGAACTCAAGGCAGAAGTCACCAACAGGGTCACTTTGTCCCGGGGTAAGCCAGTTCTTGCCTGCTCGTGGCCCGTGAAGGTATTTGGGGGCCATTCAATCAGATTTCATGCCTCAGGGTTGAGTAACAGAGTGGGAAGTGTTGACTTAAATTGTTTTCTCAAGCCAGAATAAATGTCAGCATTTAGGAGAAATGTATGCTGAAAAAAAATTAGTTTATTTTAGAAAGGGGAACTTTTTTCTACTTTTTCTCATTTGCCTGTGAGTATTTTGTCACACATAATCATCTTGCCTGCGTTTTTATAAATGTAAGATTTCCATTTACATGTCACATTCTATTTTTTTTAAATATTAAAATAGCCAGGGTTGATCTGTTTGGTATTTATTTCTAGTCCCTTTACATTCTTAAGCATTCAAATGTTTGCTATAAAAAGCAAGATTATTGTTTTAAAAATCATCGTCACTGACTTCTGTTGTGCCAATAGGGTGACATAGGAACTGCAGAGAACCGCCTACCTGAAAGATTATTCCAGGGACAATTCTGCCTTCTCTCTACCCTTTTCCTGTTCGCTGATCCTCACTTGACAGAGTCAAAAGGCCAATGAACAACGGCACCGAAATCCATCAGACTCAGAACATGTTAGAAACTCTGATCTGGTGGGGAAGGGGTTCTGGGGGGTAGATCAGCAGGAAGAGCGCTTACTCTGCAAGCGTGAAGCCCCGAGTTCAAGCCCCAGAATTCACATTTAAAAGGAAAAATAAAAAGCACCAGGGTTCTAGGAAGGCGGCTGAGCAGGTAACAGTACCTGCTGCCAGGGACCTGAGTTCCATCTCCAGCAAGCCTCTCCTCAGGTAGCTCTCAAACACCTGTAACCACAGTTTCAGGGGACCCTGAACCCTTTCCTGACTTACACAGGCACCCAAACACCCATGGAATATACACACATGCACATGCAAAAATGATAAATAGTAAATCCTAAAAGGCCATGCATGGTGGCCCCCAACTGCTTCTTCCATCTTAGAAGCCAAAGCATGTCGGAGGCACCTCAAGAGCAGGTCTGCTCTGTGATGCTGCAACCGGCTCTGCTGCAGTTTCTTCACTAGAACAGCTTTTCTCTTTTTTCCCGTGAAGTGCTTATGTGACCCCCTTGCTTCCTCTCCCCAGGGAATGAATCCCATCCCTCCCCTGCACCAGATCCAGGGAGCCAGGCACACTGGGTCACAGGCTTGCACTGAGCAATTCAAGTTTCTTTCTTGCCCTTTCACTCTGATCTTTCATCCCATCAAGAGCCCCAGACTCGTGGTAGGTCAGAGTTTAGAAGACTGCACATTGACTGGATGCTTTCCTCAAGAAAGGTAACACCTTGATTTCCGGGTATTCACAGAGGTTCCCAGGCTCCCCCGATGACCTGTTTTTGTCGCTATTTTCACTTCAAGGTTTAAGAAGTCCTATCAGTAGGGAGAGACCATAAAGAAGAGCAACCCCAGAGAGCAGGGATGAGCTCAGATTGTCGAAAACCTTTTGGCCTTTCTTCTGGTTTAGGATTCCTTCCTCTAGGGCTACTGCAATGAGGTGTCTCAGTATAAGGTTTTGAGGTTCCTTTGGCTGCTGGTAGAGGGGCATTTCCGATCAGGGAATCTGTCATCCTGCTATTTAGCGTAAAGCTCAAGGTTAAACAGGAGATGACAGGTGTTCACTTAATGATGCTATATAGACTCTGCCATTGTGCCGGAGATCAATGCTGCGTCTTGTGAAGTAAGTTCTCAACTTCTCTCTCATTTGACAGGTTCAATTGGCATTTAACAGATTTTCTTCATGGGAGGTACACTTCTGCTTTCTAAGGACTAATGGACAGGGTGTTAGAATTTAAACACATTGAAGAATCAGTGGGTTTTAATGCACTTACTACCCAGAAGAGATTTAGAAAATAAGCTAATTGAAATAATTATTATCTACACGTAGTCACACTGATGTCTCATTCGGAGACCCTGGGACTGGTGGCAATCTCCTTATAAAGGGGTTATGTACACACTCTCATGTCATCTCATCTAAAATATTTATCCCTGAGTAGTGTCTGGCTTTATTTTATCTGCTCCTTGAAGGTGCATCTTAACTTTGGAAGAACGACCAACGTTTCACAATAAAGAAAGCACCTGTTGGCCATGTCTGTTGCACACACATCCAAGGGCACACCGCAACGCTGTCCTGCGGCTCTTAGTGTTTGCATTGCCCCCCTCAAAAAGAAGCCAGAGTCTGTTTCCACAGCATCATACCACAACTGTAGAAAGAAAACCGGAAGCGGCCTCCTCCTACCCCGTGGTTAAATCTCTTTCAAAGTATTTGCACCTCCTCAGACCATCTGGAATTCTCCCGAAGGCCCTTGTTTCGGTAGATTCTGGAGACTTCTGGCAGCAATGTTTGCTTTTGCAGGTTTCCAGCCAGAGGGTTAAAAAAAAAAAAACCGGTAAAGGAATGACAGACATAGTCAGATGCGAACCTTCCTGTTTCTTCCTTCCCAAATGAGTACCCGTGACCTACGGATGGAAGAATGGCGCTAACCAGAGTCCTCTGAGATTTTCTGGAGCAGTACGGAAACTCCACATTCTTCCGACTAGCTTGTGGCTTGCTAGCACATTCCTCTCCAATGAGGTGGAGGAATCCTGGTGGCCAGGCTGGGATTTGATGGCCCGGGGTGGGGAGCTGCTGCTGCTTAAAAATACATTTAATTATATTCCTTTTCTGCTGTAACATTGATACCATTTTTAGCCCACTACAAATACTGTGATTTTCATTTAAATCACATCCATTATCTTATTGACCTAGTTTTTATTTGGTAATCAAATTGTTCTATTTCCAGATAGCTTAGCCCAGAATCTTTTTTTGGTATTTGAAAGGTTATGAACCCTTTGCTCAGTGTTTTTCTCCCTTCCATATCTGTGCACAGATGAACTACATCTGAATTCACACAGTAGAATGTAGTGTGATGCTGTTTGCTTGGAGAGAGCGGGCTTTCTTTGCTCAGTCTCCTATACTTCGTGGGGACAGGTTAGCTGAGCGGCCTCACTTCTGTCGCTAGACAGTGAGAGGGTTAAATCTTCCTTCTAGTAGAAAGCTAGTAGAAAGGAGAAATCCTGACTCCACACTTTGCTTTTCCCTTTTTTTTCCCACCCCTCTTCTGGACTTTCTCCCCTCCCTTCCTCTGCTGTGAGCCTCATAGACTACCCCTTAGCTCATGCTGACTCCACCACCCTTTTGAGGCTTGGAAGTATGGGGCCTTTGCCACACCTCTCCCTGCCTCCCTCTCTCTCCTTTCTCTTCCTCTCTAGCCCTCTAGAAATGTTCCTGGGGCTCCATTTCATCTGCTCCTATTCACCCTCATCCAGTCAGGATCTTGACACACTTGCATGTTCTACCTTTTCTTCAAGGCCTTCCTTTAAAGAAAAGTATTTATTTTATTTGGGGGAGTTGGGCAGCACGCGCCATGGCACACCGTGGAAGTCGGAGGATGACTAGCAGGAGCAAGGTTTTTTTCCTTCTACCATGTGGACCCTGGGGATTCAACAGGACAGGCTGTCCAACTTGAGAGGAGTTGCATTTACCCATCAAGCCTTCATCCGTTCTAAGGCATTCTATTAATATTCTCCTCTCCTCTCCCCTCAACTCCCCTGCCCACCTTGTCTCTCTCTCTCTCTGGATTTTAGAGACATCATTTTTTGTTGTTGTTTTTGTTTGTTTGTTTTGTTTTGTTTTGTTTCTGTTTAGCCCTGGCTGCTTTGGAACTCAGAGATCCATCAGCCTCCCAAGTGCTGGGATTAAAGGCGTTTTCTGTCATTGCCTGTCTCGTTCCTTACTGTCCTTCTTGAGTCGGGAAGGTAGCTTGTACTTGATCCTCAGGCATTGAACTAAGTCTGAAAAGTTTAGGGTTCCGAATGAATGGCATCTTGTTTTGCGGCCCTGAAACTGATTCCCCGGGGGATCCTAATGTGCGTTAGTGCCAGAACCAAGTTCCCCACCTCATGGCTCCATGCTTGTTGAGCTCCACATCTCCTCACATTTCTTAGCTGGGAATTGCTGCAGATGCTGTGTCTGGCTTCCTGTAGGGTTCCCTTCTTTCAGTTGCCATTAACTGTATCAAGCACAGGTTTGAAAGCAGTTTTTTAAATGGTGGATATGGTGTGTGCTTGGCTTAATCCCAGCCCCGAGGAGGCAGAGGAAGCAGTTGGAGGCTGGCCTGCTCTACATAGTGGGTTTCAAAGCAGCCGGAGCTACAAAGTGAGACCCTGTCTCAATATGAAACGTAAATAGTGTTAAGCTATGGCAGAACTGTGTCTGTCACTCTGCGGTGCAAAGAAGACACAGGAGGTGAAGCTCTGTTTGTAGCCCCTCGCTGGGTGGTTGGGGATTTTCCCGGGAACGCTATTTTGCTCCAGTTCATTTCTGTTGATGTTTTCATTCCTAAGAAGTGGTAGAGGACATAGACTATTTAAGCTGGAGTTCCTTCCTGCCTGACTGGAGTCTCCCTTTTAATCAGGAAACCACATTCAAAGCTGCGTCCTGAACTCTGCCCAGCATGTCGACTTGGCCAGGAAGGACAGGGAATTCCTACTGGTAGTAGCCCCTGGGGAGCCGGGGATAACTTGAGGTCAGATCCATCTTCACAAGAAGGACAGAGTTGAACCCTTTGGGGTCTGCCCTTTAGTTTTTTTAATCCTTCCTTGTTGAAACAAGACAAAACCCAAGATATATACTCCCTAGGCTGAAGTTTTCACAGTGTGCCATTTTATGATCTAACAAAACCATGCCTTTTGGAAGTTTTGTTGCTGTTTTCAATTTTTTATGTTTTTAATTTTTGAGACAGTATCATACAATCTATCCCCGCTGGCTTAGCGCACACTGGATAGACTCGGTTCTATAGCTTCCAGTTCATAGAAGCTGGCCTCTGCCTTCAAGCACTGAGATTAAAGGCAACCACCAAACCTTGCTTAAAAAATAAACAACGACAACAAAACAAAACTGAAAATGAACAAACAAAAATACTGAGATTAAAGGCAACCACCAAACCTTGCTAAAAAAAATAAACAAAAAACTGAAAACAAACAAAGAAATACATTTGGGTCCCTGGAGAGATGGCTCAGTGGTTTAGAGTACTGGCTGGTCTTGCAGAGGACCCAGGTTTGATTCCCAGCACCTACATGGTGGCTCACAAACATCAGTAACTCCAGTTCTAGGGAATCTGATGCCCTATTCTGGCCTCAGACCAGATATGCACATGGCACACATGTATACATGAAAGCAAAGCACTCCTAAATAAAAAAATTACTCTGAAACAATTTTAATCATATTTTTAATTGAAGAGGCTCAATGCAATTTTAGCTTTTATTTTGAACTATTAGGATATTGAAAATATTAAAAATATCAAAAACAGCAATGCTAAATGGTCATATTACAAGCCTTGTGAAAACACAAGAGGAAATGTTTCAGTATCAGTAGGAGGAAGATTCCTCAAGTCCCTGCCATGGTGATTGAGAGAGAGAGAGAGAGAGAGAGAGAGAGAGAGAGAGAGAGAGAGAGAGAGAGAGAGAGAGGAGCAAAGAGGGAGGTCATAAGCATGGAGGTGCTCTAGCATCTGGCACATGCGTGGTCAGTGCAGATGATGTTCAATGTTCATTGCTATACTCACAGAGCCAGAATGTCTGGGTGTGAACCCAGCCTTGGCATCTCCATAGCCGTTTGGTACTGAGAAGTTTATTCCATCTCTCTTCCTCAGTTTCATCGTTCGTTCGGGTTTTTTTTGTTTGTTTGGTTGGTTGCTTTGTTTTCTCGCCTAGTGCTGGCAATCAAAGTCAGGGTCCTGAGCTTGCTATGAATCACTTCCAGCCCCAGGTCATGTCTACATAGGTTTGTTTTGATAAGGGAAGGAGTTGACACAAGCAAAGTACTTTAAAAAGAGTGGTTGTCATTTGGAGATCAATACTTAACATTATTACAATATGATTGAAGTTGGCTTGTGGTAGAATGTGAGAGTGGATAAGATTCAGACAGGCAGAGTGGGCCATATTCTTCTGTTTTGTTTATTTTGGCTTGGTTTGTGTGTTTTTAGAAGCAGTGTCTCTTGTAACCAGGGCTGTCCTAGAACTTACTGTGTATTCAAGACTGGCCTTAAATCCCTAATGTTGCATCGGGAGAGGGAGGATAGGCCTGTGCCACCAAGCCTGGCCTAGAGTCGTATCTTCTCAACTTTCCTTATCATTGAATTCAGCTCTCCACTAATCTTTGGCTTCTATTTGTTACTGTCCATCTTTTCAATTGATCACACCATCCTACCCTGATTGTTTTAACTTGGTTACATTTTCATCTGACTAGTCCCTAACTACATGGAGGGACACTTGGATCTGAAGCTTTCAGAAATTTCTCTCTCCAGGTCACACCTTCTGAGAGGTTTCGTCTGTGTTGTGTGCTCCTGGCCAGGCTTCTTTTGTAGAGATCACTGCTTTCCGGCCTTTGCTCTCTGAGTTTGGTCTTTGGCTTCTGTGGTGGCTGCAGAAGCCCTGTGACTCCTAACATACTGTGCATGCTCCCCTGCTGGGCCCTGAGAGGTGACGAGACATACACAGAGCTTGCTGATCTCTGAAACAGACGAAAGTAAGATTGAGACTGAAATGAGCTTCTTGTGTGCCTTCCCATACTCTGCCAACCCCAAAGGGCAAAGCAACAAGTAACCAGACTTTCCCCCATTTTCCCTTCCCCAGGAACAACTTAGCAATGATGTTACTGTGGAAGTCAATGGCAACTTGACTGGTGTTCAGGATGCCTTCTGGAAGCATGTGATATGTACTCCCCATCTTTAGATGCTTCTGGTACCTGCAGAGTGATCCTTTGTCAGCTTTTCCCTCATATTACAATGACAAACCGTATTTAACATTGACCATTAAGACAGTCCGGGCACTATATCCACTGCAGCAAGCCAATCCCCCGCCCCCACACCTACCTGTATATAAGAAATTACAGTTGCTGGTCCACCAAAGCTTTCCTTGTGTGCCATACAGTCACTCATGCCTTGAAGGCTTCTTGCTCATAACCATGCTTCCTGCCCATCCCTTTAAACACAGGCTTCCTCCATTGACTCCCTGACATTTTCCTGGGTAGCTAGAGGGAGCGATGAGACTGGCTGTGTGCCTGTCTTGTTGGTTTGTGGGCAGCAGAAGAGGCGAGCAGAGGCATGGTTTCTGAGGAGAAGCAGTGAGGTGGCTGGAAATGCTGACCTGTCTAGCTCTGTAGTTGGTATTGGCCGCTGAGCAATGTCACAGCCCATTGCCAGGGTGGGCTGGTTTCCTGCTAAGACGTAGGTACCTGTGTGTCTTCCATAACGATGCAGCACACACAATGACCTTCAGGCTTCTTCCCAAAGAGCAACTGCTCTAGAGATAGGGGTCAGCTGTACCAGCAAGTGACCATCTCAAGAATTACGTCTAAGAGTTGGGCATGATGGTGCCCACCTTCAATTCCAGCACTCAGGAGGCAGAGGCAAGCAGATTGCTGTGAGTTTCAGGTCCACCTGTCCTACATAGTAAGTCCCAGGAAAGCCAAGGAGACCCTGTCTCAGTTTAAAAAACAAACAAATGAACAAACAAACAAAGCGGAAGGCAGCTCACATGAGCCAGTGAAGATCCTGGCATACTTTCCCTCACCCTGTTGAAGACAAGGATGCCTTCATTGGGGGTATACTTTGCAGCCATTTGCCTGGAGAGTCTAAAGATTTCTTGGTGGTAAGGTTCTAATCCTTCCAAGAGCCAAAGCCCTGCAAGATACCTTTCACTGCAAGAGAGTAGATCTGGGTTAGCCTCTAGAACACTGTAATCAAGAATTTTCATGAAGTAGTAATGGGAGGTGCTTGAGGAGGAAGTAACTTCTTATTACACCTTAGGCCCCTCCTTGCAAGGGCTCAGTGGGCTTCTGTCTATGTTCCCATGAGGCCTTAGGTAACCCCAAAGTTACACTGTTCTCTGAGCACATGACAGCCATCAGCCTTACCTCCAGCTGGCCCCATGCTAAGTCCAGGATCCATACTCAGAACTTGTGAGATGCCCTGCAATGGCCATCTGACCTGGGGGCAGCCACCCAGTGCGGCAGGGGTCCCTTCCTTACCCAGCACTTGTTGTCAGCTTGAGTTTTCTCTGCTATTTATGCTCTTCCACAGCCACTGAGTCAGCACTTGACCAATGCCAGCAACCCTTTACTGAGATTCTCTTCTCAGATGATTCTAGATTATGTCAAGTTGACAATTAAAGCTAAGAGCCACCCAGGTGTCGGCTGACTTGGGCACCTCTGCACAGACTGGTGTATAAAACAGGGTTACTTTGGCTAAGTAGCCTGCCTTCTCAGTTTGCATACCTATAAATTGGGGATGCCTGTCTCTTGAAGCACGTGTGAGACTATAACATCAAAAGCAAGAAATGAGGCAAGATCGGTGGTACCTGATATCTAAGATTAACTACAACCTGTACCTGACTGTAATGCACAAAGGAGACTTTCGAGGCTGTTACCCTGCTTGCCTGCTTTTTGATCTCTCACAGAGGTTTGCTCAGCCTTTTCATTATCCGGGTACATGGTAACATTTGTTCCATACAATGGAGTAACTCAGCTATGTTTGGCCTTTCTTGGCTGCCTGAGGGATGCTGGGACCACCAGCATGGAGTGTGTTCAAATGAGTCACACCCAAAAATGCTGCTCAAAGCCTCATGACTCATCCCATGGGTCTGAGAGGCCAGCATCTTCCATCCTGGAAGACTCCATTCATTTTCACCGGGGCTATCTTGTTAAATCTGAGGGGATTGTGTGTTTTGCATTTTCTTCTTTCAGAACCCTTCTTTTGTCTGGACCATGAATGACTTACCCCATTCCTCAGCAAACATTTGTTGGGACATAGAACTTGGTTCTTTCAACAAAGGCAAGAGCCCCAGAGGTTGGTGTGAGAGACACCGATCTCTGGAAATGGGACCTCCACAGTGCTCAGGCAGCATACCTCAGAGCTTTTTATCGCTGGAGACTCTATCATAGCTCAGGTGTTCCAATCCCTTTATGAGAGATACGGCTCACCGAGAAGAATTTCAAAAGGGCCCTTGTTCTAATCTCCCCAATCCCAGGGTCTTGGCAATTCTAATTTCTGAGACTTTGCTGATCTCTTTCCTTTCATCCTTGAGTGATCGTAGGATATAGTCACTATCTTTCTTATGTTTTAATTGAGGAAGCCAGACTTCTGTGAGAAGCTGGGTTATTTGCTCCAGAAAGTAGATGGGTCAGGAACATAAGCCCAGAAAATTCTCACTAACCGTCCGCTTCTCCGTGATGCAGTTAGGAACGACCACCGGAGGAGGACTGCCTTGATCTGCCTGTGGAAAATCCGATCATTACAACCCATTTTTTCTGCTTGGCTGGGTTGGCTGCTTTAGGAACTTCTATGGAAAGCCGAGACAAAATCCCCATTTAAGAGTTACAGTGTTCTTTTTTAGAACCTCATTGTGTCTAAGAACTGTCCCTGTGGACAACATTTATACAGCCGTTTTATAAAGTAGGGATTCCTATATGACTCTCCACCTGCAACCCTGAGTGACTTCTCACAGACTGGACGTGCAGGTGTACGTCTCCAGTCCTTTTAGTTGCAAAACCATTTCCCTCCTAAAACCTAAGTTTCTGTGCGCACACGTGGAAAGGCCATGTGGGCCAAGCACGTGCGTGCTGCTGAGGTCTCTTGTCAGCTCCACGAGGGCTTTCTCTCTGTGTCAACTCAGTCAGTGCTCTGTTCCATCAACAGGAGAGGGAGAGGCATGATGGACTTTTAGCCCAAATATCCGAGACTTAGGGCCCAGCAAAGCCTCCCCCCCCCCCCCGCATCACCGCCACCGAAGCATTAACTTCCTATCAAGGCAGGTTGTAATAATAATGGTATCTCTACATCTTTGGAAGTGTATTTATTTATTATTTATTTATTTGCTTGTTTGTTTGTTTTTGTCTGCAGTGCTTTGGGGTCAAGCCCAGGGCTTTGAGCATGCTGAGTGGATACTCTAACACTGAGCTAGATTTTCAGTTCTGGAAGCATCTCATAAATAGGCAATGTCAGTGCAAATCTTATCTTTTGATCTACATTCATTTTTACATTGAGGGGAAAGATACAAATTTACATACATTGTCATATTGGAAACCTATAGAAAAAAAACATTTCTTTTTCATATTTATGTCTCAGATCTTCAGAGTTTTCTTTGAGTTTTTATTCAGTGGAGTTAAAATCTATGCCTGGGTGCATCTGCCTGTTTAAAAGTCTGTGATCGGTTAGCTAGCTGACAAAAGAGGAGTGCTAATTAGCAGAGGAAAACAGAGCGTGGAGTAGAGTTTTAGGGGGCCTGTCCCCGAATGTCCTCGCTTTTGAAGATCACTCCCACCCTGGTCCGTGGCAGCACCTGGGTCTTGCCTGGGCGCTGACCTCAGTCTTTATTGCCTGTGTGAGTGATGAGGAATTCATTCTTTGTGCATGTAAGTCAGCATTGTGCTATTCTGCAGCCGGATATTACACACAAAGATTCGGCTCAGTGGTTAAGAGCACTGGCTGCTCTTCCAGAGGTCCTGAGTTCAATTCCCAGCAACCACATGGTGGCTCACAAC
The DNA here is from genome assembly GCA_028658305.1 of Pachyuromys duprasi. NCBI lineage: Eukaryota > Metazoa > Chordata > Mammalia > Rodentia > Muridae > Pachyuromys > Pachyuromys duprasi. The sequence goes on along the minus strand of CM053753.1, from coordinate 25,760,781 downwards.
CGTCTATAATGAGATCTGGTGCCCTCTTCTGGTGTGCAGGTGTACATGTAGATAAAACACTCATATACATAAAATAAATAACAAAGATTCAGCCAGCTATCCCCAGATGTCTGGTCTGGGTGGCAGGCGGATTTGTGAAAGGGTGTGGATGGCATGTTTCAAATATGTCCCTGCTAATAGCAAAGCATCTCCAGCTGGCCTGAAGCACCTCTGTTCTGAAGGCATCCTTTTACCTCAGCGACCATGAACCCAGTACTGAATACTTCTTCGCTCAAACTAAAGATTCACAGGCGTTGCTCATGTCATGTGAGCATATGACATGTTTTCTCGTAGTGCTTTATGGGGGAAGAAAAGAGTTATAAAGTAAGAGTTGAGATTGGCAGGTCATATGAGGAAGAGCCAAAGAGCCAAGAGCAAGGGCTTGGGGAGCCAGAACAGGTAGATGGAGAGTCCTGGGCCCTAGGACACTCCAGGCCTTCATACTGGCAGTCACATGTGGCAGCTGTTACCTGGAGCTCTTTGAACATACTTCTGGCAGATGATAACTTGTGGTAGAGTGAAGTTAGGGACCTGTGAAACCCAGAAGGATCAATAGTAGATAGATGATCCCCTGAGTTGGGCTTGACCTGAGTGGACATGCATAAGAAAGGAGGATCTCCATGCTCTTGGCTCCCTCTGCACATGTGTGGCACCACTAAGGAGTGGGTAATCTTCACACTCCATACAGTCCTTCAGAGAGGCACACCAAAGGGGATGCCCTGCGAAGTTCCACCAGGGTTTCCTGAGCTTCCTTACACCAGGAAGCTAACCAAAGGTCACAGACTCCGCCTCCGTGCAGCCTTTGTTGTCAGTGGCAGGCTCCGACCACAGGGGTCCGAGTTAATTGATCGCACTGGGAAAACCTCCCAATTGAAGTCGGACCTAGTGGGATGAGAGGGGCCACTGAGCTGATTAAGAGGGCCGAGTTTAACTGAAGAGCTCTGCTTCCTCGAACCCTTCATGGAAGTGGACAGGATGTAAATAATAAGTCATAAATAAATAAAACTGGAGAGCTAAATGAAGGCTCTTTAAAATGCCGTCCCTCAGAGCTACGAGGGTTTTGAGGTAGAACTGGCCAGGATGTATGCAGCATTGACACTGGATCTAGCCTCAATACCTTTTATCCAAATATTTTCCACTGAGCTCTGTGTCACAGCAATAATAGGTAATCCGATGGGCTGAGGTCGTCCCTACCGAAGTAAGGCAAGTAAAGCTCATTTTTCAACTCAGCCAGAATCTCAGAGATTAAAGTTTTTAGTCACAGAATCTCAGAATATAACATGAACTTCCACACCGCAGGAAGCACTAGAAACGCAACACCAAAAAGAAAAGTTTTGTATTCTGCCTTTCAGTTTCCTCTCTGCTAAAAGGCCGTGTTGCCGCCTTTGAAGGCTAGTAGTCTGTAAGATAAAAATTGAACAGACAGACTAACTTGTCAAGCTTACAGCAAGGTTAGAGAGCAGCCTATAGGCCTTCCATCATTCTGGTTGGTTTCTCTCTCTCTCTCTCTCTCTCTCTCTCTCTCTCTCTCTCTCTCTCTCTCTCTCTCTCTCTCTCTCTCTCTCTCTCTCTCTCTCTCTCTCTCTCTGTGTCTCCCCTGGAGTAAATCATTAGCTATTTCTTTGAGTCTCAGATGAGGTACAGAATAAATTCATGTAATGCGTTTACCAACCACCCTGTGCTCCCTCTCCCCTCTCAGGATACGTACAGTCATATCTATCTGGGGACTTCTGAGTTCACTTTCCCTCGGGCCCTTGGACTGGAAGACTGGACAGCTGCGCACTCCCAGACCTGTTTACACACCAGTTGTTCTTGCTCTGTTTAACACATGTAACTGAAGAGTGTTTGAACAAATGAAGTGCAAGTGAGGAATGAAAAGTCATTTCTATGAAAACTGTTGTTAATTAGACTTGCTAATTAATAGTGAGTTTGCTTTAAACCGCGGGGCCAAAGTAAATACGAACAAGCTTACAGACTGAGGAGAGGGCCATAAAAATCTAGGCAGATTCTGCACAGCCAAGACAGCAGACCCTTCTAAGACAAAGTTTTGTCACTATAACAAGTTGTTGGTGAATAAAAATTCATATATCTGTGTATATGTGTATGTCTAAGAGATGAGAATTTATGGTTCTGTACTTCAGACAGTATTTTAGAGTAGGTGACATTGAACCCGTCTTGATTATGCTAAAGTTAAAGCATTGCTTTTATAGGGGCAACAGCCAGCTGTGTAGTACCAGCTGCACGTGACTGCCAGCCACATCAAGAAGACACAAGACACACTGTGTGAGTGAAAGGAGGACTGAGCCGGGCAGGGGGAAGAGCAGACCCACAGCCTCCTAGTCATGCTCCCTGGGGCCTGTGCTGATTGAGAGCCGCTGTGCAGAACCATTCTCACAGGCTCTCACAAACACACTTCCTCCCTCCAGTCCCTTCCTCTTTTGCTTCCTCCAGCCTCCTCTGTCCTCCGGCAAGGAAACCAAGTTCAAAGAACTGTGAGCTGACTCTGAAATAAACCAAGGAGAACCATTCAGAGTGGAAGGACAGGGTGCATTTTGCAGTCCTTGTTCTAGAGAGATGTGATTTCTGGCTTGAGAAGATGAAGGGAAAACCAAACCATGCCTCAGAAAGGACAAGCTTCACTTTTTCCCCCTCACAGTGCTGGGATTGAACCCAGGAACTTGCCCATGCCTGGCAAGTGTTCTACTACTGAGCCACATCCCTGGCCAAGCTTTACTTTACTCATACATCTGTTTCTACTGGAGTGAGATTAGGCTATAGCGAAAGAAATCTTACAGGAAGTATAATGAAGTCCAATGTGTTTTAGGTTGGTTTCTTGGGGGAAATGTGGGGATGCCTGTAGATGCTGGAACCTGGTAACAGAAGTGTTTGGGAACTTTCAGGCAGAATGCTGTTTCACAGTGAGGTGGTTGTTAGCTTTCACAACAGAAGCCATATGAATGTGCTGTAAGCTGTGCTCACGTGGCACGCTTGGGATCAGAAAGCAGGTATGATTGTCGGATCCCTGTTTACTCAGGGAATGCCAACCCCAAAGATAAATATGCCAGAACCTGAGCTTCATGGGAAAGCTGGAGCCGTCTACCCCAACTGAAGAAGACATATGCCTCTAGCGCACTCCTCACAGCTCGACTCTGGATTTTCTAAGGTGTTTTTTTCTAGAATAGATGATTTTTCCCCCTGAGTTAAATGGGAGAACAGCTGACGGCTGCCAGACTAACTAGAAAAGATTCGTCTCTGGATTTCATCTGACCAGGCTTCCGGTCTCAGTGTGGAGCAGATGGCAAAGAAGATTTACAGGTGCCACTGGTTGCCTGCATTTTCTCAATCCCTGTTGATTCTTGGCTGCTCCTCACCCCCTGGATCTGAACTCACCTCCCCTAAAGAGCGTTGATTTTTTGAGGATCTTCTCGGGCCGGAATAATGAAGGTTTGCTGACTAAGCTCACAACAAGGCTGAAAGAACTAGTTGAGGGATGTTTCATGCTGACAGAAGAGTCTGCCTTAACCTGAAATCTTATTTCCCTTGCTTTGAGTGACAGTAGTGTCCCTAGTCTGCTAATAAGGAAACAGTGACCAGAGTCTGACCCTTCAAATTCAGATTTAACTAAGGGACAAATTGCCCACAAGCATTCTGGCTGCCGAGGGGGGTGGGGAGGGGCTCTGCCTGTACAGCTGCCCTCTGTGGCCGGGCTTCCTCTGTGAGCCTTTTGATCAGTTTCCGCATCTCCTCATCCACCTCCACTTAGGGCAGCCTTGGCAGCCTGGTTGCACTTACTCATTCTGGACACTCCTCTGCTAACCATTTGCATGACTATTGTATTTATTATCATTGTGTTAGCCTCCATTCTGAGGCAGATGCTGCTAGCATATAAATAGTGTGCATTATCAGAGGCACTTAACTGAGAAGACAAATGATCCCAGTGTGATTGACACCGAGCATTAACCCTTTGGTTGCCACTGTTCTACGAGTGTACAGATATTCCATGTTGGTGGAACGGGACAAGTCCTAAGGCCAAAACCTAGGAGAAGGTACTCAAGAGGTAGGGTCTGTTTTAGGGGAAATTAAACAAGAGTGATTTCTTCCTTTTTCTTCTTTCCTTCCTTTCTTTCCTTCTCTTCCATCAGAGCATGAGCAGCTACAGGGGGAAATGTGCAGATGCTTATAGATGCTGGAACCTGGTAACAGAAGTGTTTGGGAACTTTCAGACAGAACGCTGTTTCACAGCGAGGTGGTTGTTAGCTTTCACAACAGAAGCCACATGAATGTGCTTTAACTTATGTTTTCCATACCTTGACCCTCCACCCCAGAGACAGGGGGTATAGTTCTGTATAGCTCTGGCTGTCCTGGAACTTGTTCTGTAGACCAGGCTGGCCTCAAACTCAGAGATCCACCTGCCTCTGCCTCCTGAGTTCTGGGATTAAAAGCATATGACACCACCACCTGGCAAGTGTGACATTTTTCAGTGGATTTTTTTTTTACTTGTGCAGAATGACATTTTATTAGTTAACTAAGAAATAAATCATGACTTAATGCCAATTCTTCACCTTCTGTGCAAGGCCCAATTTCAGTAGTTATTAATGAATAGATTTAGGGCTGGATTGGATGACTCAGTGGGGAAAGGATTGTGGTGTAAGCAGAGGACCCATGGGTTCAGATCTCCAGGACCCAAGGGAAAAAACAGGTGTGGAGGTGTGTGCCTATAATTTTAGGTGTGAGGTGGAGACAGACATTCAGGGCCTGCTGGCTAGTCAGTCTAGCTCCTTAGCAAGCTCCAGACACAGTATACAATCTAGCCGTGACCTCTGGCCCTTACATGCTTTTATATGGATGTTACCTGTATATATTCACACACACAATAATAATAATAATAACAATGAACAAATGAGATTTAAACAGATATGAAGGCCCCTACTTTATTTCTAATTTCATGCTCTTTATTTTGAGGTGACATTTCAGACCAATCTACTAAAAAACCAACCAGACAAAACAGCCCAGAGGACATTTAGGAGTGAAGGTCAGGTTTTCAAAGTCAGGAAGTCCTAAAGCTGAGTTCATCTGTTGCCGACTTACCCAATGACCTTGACCCAGTTTCCTTATCCTGAAAATAAAAATGGTGGCTGCTGTCGCAGACCCAGTCTCTGATCCCAACAGTAGGTAGGTCATGATCTGGCTTTGGGCCAGAGCTTGGAAGCCAGGCTTCTCTTCCTCTGAGAACTCATGTTTGTAGGTCAAAGTTCTAGGCACAAAGAGGGCATTAGCTTTCTGCTCTCCAATGTCCATGCCTCCCTGAAACACAGTGACCAGCATGGACATCTTTTGAGGTGCAAGGAGAGACTTTCTCTGTCACCTGTCTGCTAAGACTCCTAAATCTCTGAGGTAACCCTCTCTCTTGCTGTCACCTGCTGTTCACCTCCTCAGTAACTGACGTTCAGGGAAGTGGCGATCCTTCCATCACAATTGTTTCATGACTGTTACTTTGTCTTCTAGGCCATGTTGGCAGGTGCCTTGGCATGTGGTGGGCACTGTGGGCAGGTGGTGGGCACAGTGCTCTGCACCTCTTCAGCACTCCTCTTTTGAAATCAAGACAGTTACATCAGATAGGAGAGGTTCCGGGACCCTTGACAAGCCCCACCTGGCCCCTGCCTCTCACCCTCCGCTCCTCCTCCCTTATGAGGGCAGGTATCTTCTCTTATCCTCCCTGCTATCCAGCCCCTCTGGCAGCTGCCACCAGATTCATCTCCCCATAATGCTGTTCTGATACGACTTTGGATTCAAGAGCTGCCCATTATCTTACCACACACCAGCTCACTGCAAGCCATGTGTTTTTCCTTCCTACTCTCCCAAATCCTTCTCTCAAGTACTGTTTACCAATTCCCCAATACTCCATGAGCCTTTGGATATGATCCCTGCCCCTCTTAAAGAACCCTCTTTTCACTTACACCACCCAATCTGCCTCCAGGGGTGGGCCTATGACGTCTTCTGAGATGGCCCAATGTCAAAATTCCTAAGGAAGTTGGTGACATCCTTGCAACAGCAGATAACAGCAAGCAAGAAGGGTAGCAAGAAGCCATTTGCTGAACCATCAGTCCTAGGAGGCAGGGGGATGAGGGAGAGAGACTTTCCTTGTTCCTTCAACAGAAGTGCCCCAAGCACCTGGGCATTTCAGCTGCCCATCCCGGTCACTGTGTTTAAGGAAGGCGGGAGACCAGAGTCTAAGTTTCCCCCAAATTCCAGACCAGTAATTGTTTTCCTCCCCTAGCTTTTACCACTTTCCTGTAACCACACTGTATCCTGTATTATTAAATAAACGTTTGTTGAAAGAAGACACAAAGGAAAATAGAATAAGACTGGCTGACATTTCTAGGGCACTTAGTTTATTCTCTGAACCACCCCTCTTCATCCGTGTCCTCTAGTATCTTTAGGGGTAAGCAAGGCTGGCTGGACAGTGAACCCCCAGATCCAAATGTTTTTTTCTCCTCAGCACTGAGATTACAGGTTGCTAAGCTGAGCCGGGCCTTTTAACGATGGGTTTGGGGGCCAGAACCCAGGTCTCCATGTTAGCATGGCAGGTACTTTACCAAGTGTGCTATCTCTCCAGGCTTTGGGCATTTATTTTGATTAGGTCATCATGTTTTGCCTGTCAATATGAAGAGAAATGCGGAGAAGTGGGAGCCGGCAGGGCTGCAGGGTTGTGGTAACTCCCTGGGTTTCTCTTAGAACAGAACGAACAGGACACTCCTTAAGCCCTTCACCTACATCCCCCCCCCCCCCCGCATATTCTATTCATTACAAAGGCCTCAGAGAAAGGACTGTTAAATAGTAAGTTAAATAAGGACCCTTAATCAGAGAAGTCGCCTTGTTGCTGTTCCCTGAGGGTCATTCAGAACATCAGACTCTCAAGGAAAGGTGGCACACACTGATGGTCACTTTGACCAGAACTGGGTACCCAGTGTCAGGCTAGGTTGAAAGCCAGCTGCCAAAGAACATCTAACGGGGCCTCTGGTCTGCGCTGAATCCTTTGTCAGTGCTGGTTTTCTGCATCACACCTCTGTAGGTGTGATGTGAGCCATGGGAAACAGGCAAGGGATGGGGCTGACACTTAGGAGCCTGAAAGATGATTTTTGCTTCTGCATACAGAACACTGCATCAAGAATCCCAGAGTGAGCAGAATTGCACTCCAGGCGTGATGAGTCAGAGCCAGCTCCTGAGGAAGTGCGCTGTGTGTTGAGGGATTCCCTGCCTGCACCCTCCCCTACGTATAAGGAAACCACTTTCCCTGCATAAAGAAAAGCATGCCCCCAGACCACAGACTTGGTTTTGTGGCCATATTGTGGGTGCCTTGAGTATTGTGGCCCAACTAATCTTTACAGGTTAATGAAGCATGATAAGCCTTTTTCTTTTAAACAAAACATTTGTTTCTCTCTGCTTGTTTGACTCCAAGCAAGTCTCTCTGAGGGCTGCCCCCACCTCTCACGAGCTCTACTGTCTCAATGACTGTCTTAGAGTGTGTGTTGGGGTACACATGTGTCTGTGAGTGCATGCATGGGGAGGTTGTCTGATGTCTTCCCTGGTCACTCTTTGTCTCATTTTTGAGACAAGATCTCTCTCACTGAAGCTAGAACTTACTGAGTCAGCTAGTCCAGCTGACCCACAAGTTCCCAGGATTTTCTCATCTCCACTCACACCCCGCACTGACATTACAGGTCCAAGCTGCTGTACCCTGCTTTTTATATGTTTGTTAGGGGTCCAAATTCAGGTCCTCGCCCTCCTGAAGCGAGCACTTTACCAACTGAGCCACCTCCCCTGCTCTTGTCTTGGTACTTTATGTTCATCATCCAGTGTCTCTAGACTCTTTGAATTATGGGAAAATAGGTTGCTGTTCAGCTGGTTTCTTGGAAGAAGAGAGAGAGAGAAAGAGAGAGGCTTTTCACTTAAAAGGCCAAGCCACAAAGAGCATCCAGGAAGTTCAGAATGAATGGTTTCAGCTGACTAGCCTTTTTTTTTTGGCCCCACAGGAGCCAAAAGAGATGTTACTATATAGTGGATGCAGCCAGACTGATCCTGGCAGGGCAGAACTCAGTTCAAGCCTCCTTGCTGTGTTCTAAGAGCTTTTAACCTTGGCCAGACGACTGAGCCTTGCTGAATCTCAGTTCCCATCTGTAAAGTAAGAGCAATAAGGTCAAGTGTGCAGGATTTCAATACAGGATGAAAGTGACTCGTCAGTGCTGAACAATAATTGTGGTTGTCATCGCTGTGCTTTTCAGCCTTGACATTCTGTCGTATCCACTACCTCCTGTATGTGGAAGGAGCCAAAGGAAGACTGGCCACAGTCCCGTCCATCTCGCAGGACATAGCTTTGTGCGTCAAGACTACCTGCCAATGTGGATGAAAGCAAAGGATGAGGGGTCCCCTCACTCCAGCCGAAGTCCCTTAGCTGAATGGCCTCTTTGTTCCTTCCTTGTTTTCTTCTTTCCACCCACAGATATTGACAGGCATGGACTCAGAGTGAGCTGGGGCAGGGTGAACCATGGGGACCAAAGTGGAACCTGGTATAGATTCCGTTTATGGGAACTTCACACCTACCAGGAAAGATGAAAAACCCACAAAGATCAAAACACTGAGGACATAAAAGAGACACAACTAAAGGCATGGAACTCATGGAGAAGAAGAAATCAATGAGCGAACTGTGCACATCTCTATGCTGCTTCTTCCTCATCTTTCAAGTTGGGCTCAGAGCTGGCAAGTCCAGTCAGCAGGCATGTGCTGCAAATCCTGATGACCTGAGTATGCTCTCTAAGACCCACAAGGTAGAAGGAGAGAACTGACTCCTGCAAGTTGTCCTCATCTTCTACACATGCTATGGCAAGTAAGAGCACCAAGTGCAGACACACACACACACAGACACACACACACAACACAGAAACAACATGGACCTAATAACAGTATCTAGAGTTGTAAGGATTCAGTGAGACGCGCAAAGTTCTTGGAGCAGAACTGACACATTCTGAGTCTTCTTTTAGTGTTTGCTAAATTTGTCAAATGCCATGTACAGGATTGCTCTTGAAGCAGAGATGGGCAACAGCCTTCCAGACTGTGGCTGAAGGAACCAGGGCAGAGTCTTGGCTCTGCCTGTACTTCAGGGTTGGGGAGTGTAGCGGGGACAAGAGGTTGCTTAGAAAGCTGGAGCAAGATCGTGGGGTCTTGAGTGTCATTACTGGAGTCTTGGAAGTTACTGAAATGCAAAACAAGCTTAGTCATCAAGAACTCTAAATGAAGCTAGAATCCAAGCCTGTCTCAGGGCACGTCTCCCCGTCTTAGCGTCAGTGAACATAACAATGAGCCACTTGCCAGGAGGCATGAAACTGAAGCTTGGATGAACCGGGCTTAGAACTGAGGCTTGGGTGGATTCTTCAAGGAAGGCTCCAGCAGATGCCAAGTTGGAAATTAGGCTGCAGGACAAAAGGTGTACATTAGGGGTCAAGTGGTGGGACAGGAAGATGGGCAGGAGGAGGAGGGTGGAGAGAGGAAGGCATTGCTCCATCGTCATCAGCTGCTGCTTATTCTCAGTTTCGGTGTTCGGGCTTTCTTCAGAATGCACTCAACTTTGCTTGGTTTGTGTTTTATTTTCTTGGAGTGTGTAAATCCCACTTAAGTGCAGTCCCCTTTATTCTCCATGAGAGCAGGTAGAAGACGCACCGGGAGAGACACAGGTGAAGGAATTCAACCAGCGGAGGCTTTATTATCATCTTTACACCTGGAAACCGAGGTCTCTTGGTCCCTCCTGAACATCTGTAGAGGAGGCTCAGGAGGACATCACAAGGGACTGACCAGGTTCACAGTGTCCCCAAGAAGATTCCCTATCAACTGTGAGATTTATTTGAAAATTAAAACTAGGTTGCTTTGATCAATACACTAAATCATTTTTAACTCTAGCTATATGAAAGCTAGCATCAATTTCTGAAAATTACCCAAGTAATTGTGTAAGGGTAACATCAATTTTTAAAAATATATTATGGGGCAATGAGGGGGGAGAGGCAGTCCTCAGACCCTATTTTTATCATTCAAAATTCTATTTTAGAACAAGGAAGTACATAAATAAACTTATGTGTGGACCAAATCAAGACCAATTACTATAAAATGTCCGAGTAGTGTGAGAGCAATGAGATGACTTGTGTGAATGTCAGTTGATGCTCTGAAGCCAGCTCTGCATTCTCCTGGGAAGTGATGGGGAGTGAAATTAACAGGAGAGTGAGCTTCTGGCCCACACTGAATTCTATCTGCATCGGAGGCTTACAGAACGAGATCTCAGATGAACTCTAGAGAGGAGGCTGGTTTGTTTCTCAAAGGTTACTTTGTCATCTCAGAAGGGAGACAGGCTAGTTTTCCCATGATGGAAAGTATTTGCTGGTTAGGGTTTTAAAGACATTTTCCTCATACTCCTTTGGTGGCTCATTTCCAGAGCTCTGTATTCTGGGCTGCGAAACCTGGATTTACCCATTGCACTCTTGCTCAAGGGGGAAGCTTGCCCTCAGCTGTTTGAGAGCCAAGTCACCCTGACTTCAATGAAACCAGCACATGTTTGTCTAAAGTCAGAATTTGGCTCTTTCCGTTTCAAGCCTAAGAGGTCTGTTTATTATATTATGTAAGAAAGAGTGAGGTCATATAAATAGTCATGGCTCCTACCTTAAACCAAAAAGCCTCCTTATTTGGTGCTTCTTCCAAACTTAGGAAACAATACAGGCACTAGAGACATTCTCGGGGTCACTGAAGAAATAATGGCTGCCTTGTACTTGACCATGGCTTTGGAGACAGTGTCAGCAAAGTAGGCTGCCTGCTGCTTTTAGCACTTGAAACTTGGACTCATTTCATTAACCTCTCGGCTGCTAAAAAGAACACTGGGAATACAGTCAGTCTTTTCCACTACCAGGATGCCCAGGCCTCACAGGGGCTTTCTATCAAGGCCCTGTGCTGTGAGGTGAAGGGCTCTGCAGTCCTTCAGAGGGAACCCTTTCCTATCAGCGCTGCCACTCCAAAGAGCCCTCGATTAGCTGAGTCTATGGAGAATTCTCTTAACTCTCCCCTTGATCATCACATGGGTCGATCAGATGTCTGTCTTCAGTCTGTGTAAATATTAACAGACATTAACCCTTAGTTCATGGGTTTGGATTGGATTCTTTTGGGGACCTAAGTTCTTAAGGCTACCCTCTCCTACTTTTGAAGCACCTGATGCTCAAGTCATAAAAGGCCAGGCTTAGGGACATACAATTAAGTGAGAAGAGGGCTGAAGATTCATTCACTTCTCCCTGCTGCGACCTAAATCCATTTTAACATCCTACTTAAGTCCAGCAAGAAATGCCAAGATACGAAACTGTGGCCTTCCCATTCTTTTCTTTGGGAAGAGTTTATGCAAAGGAAGGCCAGGTCTCTGTAGCCAGAGGAAGCCTGGCAGGACACTTATCTCCTTTGAGGAGTAAATATATTCAGAGGCAGCAAGCATGCTGCCAAGGAAGTTTATTCCATTTTTAGGAAGAGAAGGACAGGACCTTTGCTGCTCTCTTGTGTTGCTCTTCTGCTCTGGACTTTCTACATAACTTCCTTCCTTCCTTCCTTCCTTCCTTCCTTCCTGTCTTCATTCTTTCCTTTCCCTTCTCTCTCTTTCTCTCTTTCTTTCTCTTTCTTTCTTTCTTTCTTTCTTTTAGATGTATTTATTTTATTTTACATGTGTGAGTGTTTTGCCTGCATGTACGTCTGTATACCACATGAATGCCTGGTGCCTCTGAAGGCTGGAAGAGGGCACAGGATCCCCCAGAACTGGAATTGCAGATGATTGTGAACCACCATGTGTGTGCTGAGAATCAAACTCAAGTCCTCAGTGCTCTTACTCCCTGGGCCATCTCTCCAGGCCTTCATGTGTTTCTTTTTAAAAGTCACACTGCAAATGCAGCTTGGTTAAAAAAACAAACAAACAAACAAAAAACAAAACTTGACTTCATCCTGTGCTGGGAAGGTTGTGAAACAAAAGGGAAACCGCCTTGCATGCTGGGTAGAGTTCTGACAAGGGGGCGTGCTCTCTGCCATCTGAATGCAGAGTCTGATCTTCTGCAGATACTGTCAGATGTCAAGAAAATGAGAAGGAACTCAACTGAGCCACTGGCTGGGTGGGCAGTAAATTCAATAGCATCCAGGGAGCTGTGCTCCAAGTGGTTCTCAAATACATGGGACAGAGAGGCTGGAAGACAGACAACTCATAGCATGGCCGGCCGTGTATTTTATGAGCCCCAGAGCCCCAGAACTTTTGTGAAACTTTTTGCTGAAGGGCAGCCTTTGAAATCTATTCCTTATCCACACTTCCTTTAAGACTATGCAATGCTGTGGTAACGGGGGGACCAGAGCTTCAGCAGCAGAAAGCTTCAGGCCTTTTAGCTTATTACTGAATTCGAATTCTGGGAGTGCAGTGACTCAATCAAAATGATTGCTCCTGGTAGCGAGGTAGCAGGGGTGTCATGTTGAACTAAGCTTTCTCAGGTTTCACCAGATACAGATCCGCAGAGTCAGGACACCAACATAGCCTGCACTCCCTGTGCTTAGTAAAGCGAGGCCATCTTAATGGACCTGTTCTGATACTCAGGGTCTTGGGGGTCATCAGAGTCCAGTGAACATATGAGTGGCTGGTCGGAAAACTCGGGCCAGAGAGTCCTTGCTTGCAAGATTGAGAAAAGTCAGGGTTTTTAAGTGTTTGGAACAGGTGCAAACCTTCATCTCAATGAAGAAGGCTAGAGAGAAATCAGGAGGTGGTCCCTTAAATTAGGTCATGAGATCATTCATCTTTGTATGCGGAAGCATGCCTAAGCAATGGAGGCCACCCCATCACTTGAAAGAAAGAAAGAAAGAGAGAGAGAGAGAGAGAGAGAGAGGAAGAAGAAGAAAGGAAGGAAGGAAGGAAGGAAGGAAGGAAGAAAGAAAGAAAGAAAGAAAGAAAGAAAGAAAGAAAGAAAGAAAGAAAGAAAGAAAGAAAGAAAGAAAGAAAGAGCAAGCCTGTGTGTCAACATTAGGCAAGAGTATAGCCTAAAGCTGAGTATAGCCTGAGATTAAGATGCTGCTGCCTGCCACAGTAGGTCTGTGTTGGAAGAGTCCTAGAGTCCTTCTCCTCATCTGACACACCCAGTTCCCTCACAGACTGCCAGCAGAGCCAGGGAGACGGGAATGAAGCAACGACTTGGTTGCTTTCAGAATTTGATTCTGTATGGCTGTAGAGACTCGCTGCGATGTGCTTTTCATCTGTTATTAAGTTTCTAACGTCTGTCAAGGTTTGGCTTTCCTAAGGAGAAACCAAGAAAGCATGAAAGAAGCTGTGAGGCCTTCCCTTCAGCCAGTGGTGCCTTAGCCTCCACAGGGAAAGGCAGTGGACAGCAGTGCTGCTGGGAACCAGAGTGAGCCTTAGCTTCCCCACCAGGTGACAGGCACACTCATTTTGAAAAAAAGGGAAGTAATTATGCTTGGAAAGAGATTTTTCAAACTTTTAAAAACACTACTGCACACTTAGCAGATGTTATTAGCACATCAGAAACGAAATCAGGGATTGAGTGGGTAAACAGTGGCTGCGTGTACCCATCATTTGGTTTGGGGGATGCCTATATGCCTGGATGCAGAATGAATGGGGTGGGACCGTTCTGGCAGTCATCCTCAGTAATTACCCACGCCTGTTGGCTTTAAAAAACTGATCGCACTTGCATTTCTCCATTTTTCATGATTGTGCTTAGTTTCAAAATCATCTTAACATGCTAGTTTCAAACAGCAGATGTTAAGTTTCAAACCCGGGACAAATGGCTGAGGTGCCTATTTAACATATCAGAACAGAGCTGGCCTCCAGGTTCTCCCAGCACCCCTCGGTCCCTACCTGTTACAGGGTATGACTGGCGTTACCATCCCGATATCTCCTACCTGGAAATCTACAGCCTAGGGGCCGGGCTTCCCTTACCTGGACTCTCTTCCCTATATAATCCAGACATTCTGGTTACCTGCCCCTTTGTGCCTTTGGCTCTCTGGCTGCTGCATCTGGTTCCCCTCTCACCTTCTCCCCGCCCCTCTACCTCTTCCATGTGGTCCAGCTCAGCCTGGCCATGTCCACTCTGGACGCTCCCAGACGTCTCTGTCTCTGGCTATGTTCTTCCACAGATCTACAGTAAACCTCCTCCACCACACCTCAGAGTCCTGTCCTGTCCTGTCCTTTTTTATCTCCTTTTCCCTTCAGCAGATGCACTCACAGGTTCTGAAGCTCCTGAGGTAGGATCTTATTCTGTAGCTCTGGCTGTCCTGGAACTTCCTATGTACGCCAGGCTAGTTTTGAACACAAGGGATCTGCTTCCCTTACGAGTGCTACTATTAAAGCACTTTTGATATGTCAAAATATCAGGAAACTTCTAGGCCTATGAAATGTGCTAAGTTCTTTAATCTATGGTCCAGGATTTCTCTTATACATAGCTGAGCAAATTCTCAAGACAGGGTTGGGATAAAGAGATATGGATCCTACTTACCAGAACGATAAAGCAAAAGAGAGCCCGACAGGGTGTGGAAGAGGTCTCCACAGGCCAGAACCTTGCCTTACACCTGCAGCTTTAAATTTATTTCTTAGCCATACTTCCATTCTGACCAAGCAACAATGTAAGAACACAAGAACACCGTAACCCTATTTTGGGGGCTGAGGCAGGAGGACTCCAAGTTCAGGTCTCACTTTCCCTACAAAATAAGACCAACGCTACCCTGGGCAACTTTGTGAGGGCTTGTTAAAAACAAAACCAAACACAGCAGGGCAGAGACCACAGCTCAGCACTACAGTGCTTACCTAGGATACAGGAGACCCCAGACTCCATCCACAGCCCCACAAGGAAGTGTAAAGAAGTTGGTAGTAACTGGGTTGAACTTTTCTTTTGCTATATGTGATGAAATAGATTTTTTTTAGTGTTTCTATTTAAAGACAGCAAAACATTAACGAAAAGCCCCGTCCCCCTTACCCTACCTTCTCCACGCACATAGTACACTGATGCGGATTATTCCTGACGCTGACTCATTCAGGTTTTTTTCCTGGAGGTTGTCACGATGTATGCCTGGTTAATGGAGAAAATCAGTGCACTGGCCAGACTGCACAATGCCATGACTCATTCCTGGCATTTTGGAGGCTTTGTAATGGAAATTGTGGTACCAAGATACAGTTCTTACCGAGTGGATTATGAATATTAATGAAACAGAGCAGAAGCCTCCGAGGGCCCTGCACGGTTCCCACCCCACAGTCGGTGTCGGCATGAGGGAAGGGAGACCTGTGTGGGGTTGATTGTTTCTCTCTGTAACCCACACATGCTTGAACACCACAATATTGTTTTAATTAGGCTTATAGAGCACAGTAAAATATTTGTCCTTGGTAGAAGAAGAAGGAAATTCTCTCATAGATTGGAATGTTTTGCTGAAAGGGTATTTGTGTCCATTGAATTAATCTGCAGGGGTTTACGCTAGTATCTGAACACTTTTTAAATAGTCTCTAATGTTTTGCAGCTAGTTCACAGTCTATCAGTCAATCAATTTACCTATTATCTATCTAAATATTTATCCTCTGTCTATTTTTACCTACACATATCTATCTAATATAGGGACAACAGAACACCTTTCTTTCCCATCACTGGGCTTGTGGTTGAGGTTAGCATTTGGGCTAGAGATATGGCTCAGGAATTAAGGACTCTTACTGCTCTTACAGACAGGCCCATGCTCAGTTCCCAGCACCTACAAGGTGTCTCACAACCATCCGTAACCCCTGGTCCAGAGGATTCGATGCCTTCTGACCTGCCAGAGCATGGTCTACATGCAGGCAAATACACATGTCTACATGCAGGCAAAACAGTCATGCACAGAAATGAAGACACACGGAAGCAGGGGTTACTTTGTTTTGATGTTTAGGGGATGGGAGGACAGTGGTGCATAGTGAAGCTGGCAGAGAATGGGTGTGACTTTGTGACCGTACATGGGATGGGGACTTCACAAGACCTGTCTGTCTAGATTCCTCCAGGCGTGTCTGTGTCTTCGAGGATGGTTGTGTTTCTTTGCTCTGGGTGTGGGGCAGTTCCTTTGGAATGAAGTTTGGAGGACAGGGGCTGGTGACAGGGACCTTCCTGCCATCAGACATGAAACCCTGGGCAATAACAACTCTTTATATTACTTTCCTCTTTGCCTGGCTTTGGCCGGAAACTTGTTTCAAAGGTCATTCCCCTTTGTGCTGTGTGGGGTGTGAGAGTGATGAGCAGCCAAGAGGTAGACAGCAGAAAGAAACAAAGGCAACATGAACAGACGGTTCTGACACATGTCTTTTTTTTTTTTTTTACACTGCATTTGAACTCGTATGTTGCAGGCTGACAGGGCTCCGACGAAACACGCAGATAAGACTTCCCCATTAGTCTGTGAGACAGGAGGTCAAATATTTAAAGTTGGATTTTGGTGATCCTCATGAATTTACGTCCCCTAGGAGCAGGGATATTTTGGAGCAGCTCACTGGAAGGTCGGTGTGTAGAAGATATTTTCAGCAGAAGAGAATGCACATATCCCTTCTAACTCAGCCACTGGATTCTGCTCCAGTCCCCTCTAACAATAGCTCCCTGCTGTGTGCTCTTAAGACACAAGTGCTAATATTATGAGGAATGAATTGTATGAGAAACAATCTAATCTAAAAATACCCCTCTGCCACCAGGAATGCTTAGGCATGCTCCCCCATTCCCAGATGCCGTGGGGTGTCAGGTCCGGACACATGTCAGTGGACACCATGAGGCCTGGGCCGCAGTGAAGGTTTAGCCCATTAAAAAATGAAGAGCCCCAGAGAAGGATGCTCAGAGTGAATGCCAGTCGTTACACCAGGGCTGAGCCGCCAGGTTCACAAGCCATTCTTTTCCAGAACATTCCTTGGAAGTAACCTGTAGTAGAAGAACCTCTTTTCTCTCCCCTAGGAAACTGAGGCATAAGAGATTCCAGAGTCCAGGGAGATGGCACATTCACCAGGGTCCTTATACCTGCATTCAGATCCCCAATACCCATACATAAAACTGGACATGGTGGCGTGTGTCAGAACACAGGGACACACGCCTGTCATCCTACACTGAGGAGGTGGAGACAGGAGAATAACTAGAGCTCCCTGGCCAGACAGTCTTTGTCAGATCTGTGAACTCTAGGCTCGGTGAGAGACCTTGTCTCAAAAAATAATGTGGAGGGTGATTGGGGAAAATTCAACATTGACCTCTGGGCTCTCCGCTCATGCACACAGGAATAGACAAACAGACTTACATACTATGACAGAGAGGCAGAGACAGAGAGAGTGTGTGTATTCTAGACTTAAAACCTTGTGCCATGTCCCTGAGGTCCTGTGTTGAACCAGAAGACACAACTGAACCAAACACCCGCCCTCTTACTGACTTCTTCCCAGTCACCCTTCCGTCCCCTGAGCCACTTCCAGTCAGCGCCTCAGAACATTTGAAGGGCAGTATTTCCGTCCATTTGGCAGTCTTCCGGTTTTACCAAGAAGGTCTCAGACAAGACCTGGGGTAACCTGGAGGATCTGGAAGCAGATTGTGGGCCAAATATGTATGTCCAAACAAGAAAGAGCGAGAGGTTCACAGTTCCCCAAGGCCACAGGCCTTCTCTTCCGTTCACACGTGATGTGTGCTGCCCATCCCGCTCATTCCTTCCTATTCTGTATCTGCTAGGAAGTCTCCTGGTTTGTCTCGTCATTCTGTCTTAGGCTTTATAAAGAGGTGGGCAAAAAAAACAAACAAACATACAAGACAGAAGTAGTGTTGATTTTAATAATAATAATAATTAAAACAGCCAGGTTTTCTGTCTGGGGAAAGAAATTGAATAAGATGGTGAACCGGGCCTTCCAAGCAAACACTTGCTTTCTCTAAGCATTGGTTGCACTGCAGAATGGCTTACTGCTGAGGCTGTGTGAGGCTGAGGGCTGCCTCTGCTGCTTGTGTTGTGGATTTCTGGGCTGTTTGTTAAGGTGATGTGTATGCTTGTAATTTGTATTGGAGTTGTTGGGTTTTTTTTTTTCTGAGCGATTACTTCTTAGATACAGTTATTTTAAGGGGTGGGGGGATTAGCTTACCTAACTTAAATCTATCCAAATTTGTTAAACATCCCTCTCA
>CM053753.1:25609217-25742048 GCA_028658305.1 Pachyuromys duprasi | reverse complement strand
GGCTGAGGGCTGCCTCTGCTGCTTGTGTTGTGGATTTCTGGGCTGTTTGTTAAGGTGATGTGTATGCTTGTAATTTGTATTGGAGTTGTTGGGTTTTTTTTTTTCTGAGCGATTACTTCTTAGATACAGTTATTTTAAGGGGTGGGGGGATTAGCTTACCTAACTTAAATCTATCCAAATTTGTTAAACATCCCTCTCAAGACAAGTGAAACATGACACTTGAGACAAAAGCCTCAAATCCAACATTTGTGCTGTCTTTCAGTGTTAAGGATTTAAGAAAACTTAAAGGAACCAGGGTCACTGATGGATAATGAAGTCATTTGTATTTTAACTTTATTATTTGACCTCAGAAGCTTGCTGAGATGTAAAGGAAACCTTATGATTTTAATCTTTTCAAAGGACATTGCCAGGAAGAGTGTTATTATTATTATTAGATAATCATAATGGTATGTTCTAGAGTCCTTCTCCTCATCTGACACACCCAGTTCCCTCACAGACTGCCAGCAGAGCCAGGGAGACGGGAATGAAGCAACGACTTGGTTGCTTTCAGAATTTGATTCTGTATGGCTGTAGAGACTCGCTGCGATGTGCTTTTCATCTGTTGTTAAGTTTCTAACGTCTGTCAAGGTTTGGCTTTCCTAAGGAGAAACCAAGAAAGCATGAAAGAAGCTGTGAGGCCTTCCCTTCAGCCAGTGGCGCCTTAGCCTCCACAGGGAAAGGCAGTGGACAGCAGTGCTGCTGGGAACCAGAGTGAGCCTTAGCTTCCCCACCAGGTGACAGGCACACTCATTTTGAAAAAAGGGAAGTAATTATGCTTGGAAAGAGATTTTTCAAACTTTTAAAAACACTACTGCACACTTAGCAGATGTTATTAGCACATCAGAAACGAAATCAGGGATTGAGTGGGTAAACAGTGGCTGCGTGTACCCATCATTTGGTTTGGGGGATGCCTATATGCCTGGATGCAGAATGAATGGAATGTCAAATAAAAAATGTGCAAAAAGTCAGTTTAGCAGAGCTTCTCTGCTGGGAGAGGGAGAGAGAGAGAGAGAGCTGGAAATCTCCCAGAAGAAAAGCTGTAGGAATGAGCTGTAACACAATCACTGATCTGGAGGGGGAAGAGGGAGGATGCAATATCCCACTTCAATAGGAAATGTATAGCTATTGAAGAGAGACCACAAAACTGTTATGTTGTCATGACAAGCAATCTATGATTACATGCCTGGCCTGATGGGGACTGTTAGGGTGAATAGCTCAAACATGAACCGAGTCAGAAGGGGTGTGTAGTTCTACAAATCTCTCATGAAGAGGGACCCCCGTTACATGCCACAACATTACCTTTAATGCTTAGGAGTGTGGGTTTCTGCTATGTGCACGAGAGACTCAGGGGAAGTGGATCAAGAGAAGGAACGTTTTCAGCTATGTGATACCCATGGCTCAAGAAGCAACAGAAGTAGCTGGACATTGCTTTTCCACTTTCTCTCCTATGTAGCCTTGGTGTCTTCCCAGGTCATGCCTGTCTCCAACAAAGTTGCAGGAAAGTGCAGAGTCTTCCCTTGGGCCAATGGTAGCCGAGCAACAGAATGTATCCAGACCCTGCATTCCGAACCTGCCTCAACTTGCACATAGCCACCAAAGGCTACTTTTGTGACTCTCAGACATGTCCCAGATCCCAGTAACCGTATTCGTAGTGCCTGCTGCTCATTGGCTGTATTTTAAGCATCTGCTTTTGCAGACCCTGGTTCTTCAGGGTCAAGTCTCCGGGATGTTCCACTCTGGATCTGTACTCAATGGCTTTATTCTTTCAAACAATAAATTAAAAAAAAAAAGATGGAGTGGAGAACAACCACACACTAAATTAAAGCACAAAAGGATATAAATAGAGACTAAAGCCTCACCTTGTGAGCAACGCAGGTCAGCCAGGGGCTTTAGGTGTTCCATGGGTTATATTTGACCTTGTAAGTAAAAAAGCCTGCTGGACATAGAGAAAATAGACTGATTGCCACTGGTGGCAAGATTGCTGGCACCTGGGGCTAGAGTGATGGCTCAGTGGTCAACTCTTCCAGAAGACCCAGATTCGATGCCACATGACTCACAACACCCTGTGACATCAGTCCCAGGGGATCTGATGCCTTCTCCTCATCCCTGTGGGCTCTGAACTAACACAGTGCACAGGCATACATGCAGGCGGAACGCTCAGACACATAAAATAAAAAATAAATCTTAAAAAAAAAAAAGATGGCTGGTACGTGGACAATCAACCAAGTTGTCTCTGCAGCCTGCACAGTGTCTTCCTCATCCTATACATACATGTACAAATGCACACATCCTATGCCTGAATGCATGCGTGCACATGGGCTCACATGCGCATGCCCCCCCCCCACAGTGCCTTTCCCCAGGTATAGCACTCACCTGTTGTAGATAAATTAACACTTTAAAGGTTACCACGTGAAAGGCCATTCATTTGACAAAGCATAGTTCCTTAGAAAAGCTGCTTGCTGAGCCTGTTAGTATCTACCAAGTTAGCAACACCTCAGATGGTACCCCCAAATCACTGGTCCCCTTCCAAAGGGTGAGAAGTTCACTCTTAGGATATGCCTGACTCCTGTGGATGGAGACCAACACCCAGGCTTTTCATTTCAACAGATTTTAAAAATGCGAAAAGGAGCTTTCCTGCCTCAGATTGTATAACCTTTTCCAGATGGGCCCAGGGGCCTTGAGTGTATTTTTGCACCCAATGGGATGCACTTTGCTCAGCCCTGGGGAGCTACCACTTAGCAGACTTCTCTGAACACCCTGATTAGGCCCCAGGCCTGTGGTAGAGTACAGAGAAGTAGCCATCGAAACCCCTGCCCGTTTCCATTTGCCCTATGCCCAGAACAGGAAGGTCTCTTGGAGGCCAGTGTGTGCAGAACCCCTCCCCCATGGCCATCGCTGGGTCAGCTTCTCAGCTGCAGCTGCCCACGGCCACTTGGGGAACAGAGCCAAGTCTAGGACAGTGGCCGAGGGTGCTGAGATGGTTTCTTGTTTTAATTCCTAGACCTTTGTCCTAGTAGCTAAAGCAGGCAGTCGGGAGACCCACTCCGTGCAGGTCTCGTGTAGGGGCCAATGTGGGCGCCTTCAGACAGGACCTGGAGCGAGGGCAGCTGAGTACAGTTAGTACAAGGCTCAGCTCTGAAGCCCTAGGTTCCAGAGACATCAAATGTACTCGGAAGAGGGCGTTCAAGAGGTGAGGCATGGAGAAGTCACATCCCCCAAAACAACTTTTCAGTGCTGGCGAGTTTTAAACTAATAGGACAGATTTAGGGGAATGGCCGTTTTGTGAAAAGGAAAGATTTCATTTTTCTGTATTTTTATCATTGTAAAATATACATAACATAAATGTCACTCGTTTTAACCATTTTAAGTACAGTCCCAGTACTAATTACACTCACAAAGCTGAGGGGCCGTCAGCGCTATTCTCTTCTAGAATTCCTTGCTGCCCTATATAGGAACTCTGTACCCAGTAAATAGTGAGTGCCCTTCCTCTGGCCCCAGCCCCAGCAACCTCCATTCTACTTTCTATCTCTAAGAAACTCATTCATGTAAGTGGAATTGTACATTATTTACCCCCTTTAACCTAGCTTCATCCACTGGGTGTAACGTCCTTGAAACTCATGAGTGTTGTGGCTGGTGTCAGAACTTCCTTCCCTGTGAAGGGTGAATAATATTCCACTGTACATCACGCATCCTGTTTATCAGCTGATAGGCATATGAGTCCTTCCCTGGATGTTATATGACTACTATAAACTTTGGCATGTGAATATTGTAGATTTGTTCTTTGCCGTTTTAGGAAAATGGACCCCAGTTAACTGGCAAATATTACAGAGGTCAATCATGGCTTTGTAGTTCCAGCTCTGACAATGAAGAAGAGCCCCCATGGCCTGAAGCATTGGGCAAGAGCCCTTTGGTGGTGACATTCACCCCCAAACAAAGGGGGCCCTCCCACCTCTATAATCCCATGATTCACTGCAGAATTTGTGCTCCCTAAAGGCCACATATGGAGAAAATGACAACCATGTCAGATGAACCTTCATGTCCTGAGGGATGAAAAAGAGGTGGGATGTCAGTTGACTGCCAGTATGAGGAGGAGCAGAATCTGCTACTGTCTCTCGCCTGAGCCTGAACTCAGAGGCCAGAACACTGGAAAGCTTAGGCAGAGATTCTGGGCAGGGCTGAGGGGTCTGTTAGAGCACGGCAGAGAGTTTCCTTGAACTGTAGCATCCAGGACAGGCTAGTGAGTCCGGTGTCCCTAAGATGGTCTACTGTGTGTCTGCTGGGAAGGGAGCACTTTCAGGGAGGCCCAGCCCTAACCTCATCTCCTCACAGGCTATGGGGGGGGGCAGGGATGGATGGGAACAAGGGGATGCAGGACTGCCCTTGGGGATTTCAGGATGGCTTGTCAGCCTGGGTGGGAGGCCCTGGGCTCTTACCCAGTTAGTTTCATCATGCTGCTGCTGGGGGTTTCTTATCGTTAGTTGAGAAGGTCCTGCCAGGGAGTTCCAGTATTCCAGAGTAAGTGTAATGGTGGATGATTTCATGCTCTCCTTTTCATGATGGAGCCTGGGGCTTGCACCGTGTACCAGTGGATTCAGGGAGGTTTTTATTTGCAAGTGAATCATAGCTTTTCCAGCTGAATGTCACTTACTTGGAATTTTTGTCTGATTTTGTTTTTGTTTTTGTCTCTTGGTGTTTTTCCATCGGGCTCTTGGCTAACCAGAAGAAGAAGAAGGGGGTAAAAAGTAGCGAGGGCTCAATCTGCCTAGAGCAGGGTTTGAATTGGCAACTCCAAGGGAGAGTATTATGAATGTGAAAATAAGAAAACGGATGCTTTATTTTGCTTTGAGGGAAGAACCGAAGCCAAGTCAAATCGAGAGCTCTAATTTGGGAATAGTGTTATTACAGGTCATTGGGAGTTGGGTACGCGCTAATTTGGGAGGCCAGTCACATGAGGAGGCAGAAAAGCAGTCACATGGGGGACAACCGAGGCTCATTTACAATGAAGTTTTATTTTATTTACTACATGGCTGAAAGGAATTTATGGCAGATGCAGAAACCCAGTCACCTTACTTGCTGTTGATCACTCTAGTTTCCTGGTCCATTGGTTGTTTTACACACAAGCCAGAACTTCCAATGTATGTGCCCTCTGGGGCTTTATTTAGGACCTGGAATCTGTTCCCTGAGGAGTGGAGCCGGCATGAGCTAAAGGTTATATGCCCATTCTCCACATCCATGTCTTATTCCAGGCTCCTTGCTTCTTGTTTCTCTGAAGTCCCTAAGCATTTTACACACCAGGGTCAAGATACCTGGATAATCTCTCTCTCTCTCTCTCTCTCTCTCTCTCTCTCTCTCTCTCTCTCTCTCTCTCTCTCTCTCTCTCACACACACACACACACACACACACACACACAGAGGCACAGAGAGGCACACCTACTCTACCTTTCAGTTTCATTTGTTTCCTCAGCACCTAATGCTGCAAATGCTTAAATTAAGAAAAGAAAGAAAGAAAGAAAGAAAGAAAGAAAGAAAGAAAGAAAGAAAGAAAGAAAGAAAGAAAGAAAGAAAGAAAAAGGTAGCTCCTGTCCCCCCTGTGGACAGTTAGGAACAGAGCCCTCTTCCTACGTCCACCCCGCAGATTTCTGATGTTCCTGGCATTCAGGGCAAGGCCAGGGTTGAGTGATCTAAGATGCAGATTTTATTTTCCTGAATCCAAGTTGCATTTCCAGATGTCTTGAACTGGGCTTAGTTAGCTGCATTTGAGATAAGATGTAAAAAAGCTCAAGACTCTCTAGAACCAGGGAATTGATATCCAGCATAAACAAGCTGTGGTCATGGTCCTAAAATGGAGCGTCTTACTAAGTGTGTGACAGTCTGCTGGTGCCGCCGAAGCACGCGGGCCAGCAATGCTTGTGATCAAAGTTAGGAATAGAAGGTGTGTGGAAACTTTCTATTATAGCAGCCTGGCGCTCGAGCCTGGCACAGACAAATGAGCCAGGACTCCGGCACCGGTACTCGCTGCCATACCAGGGTATTGGTGTGTATAGGCAGCTTGCGCTGTACCTTGGTTTCCCGTGTGGGTTTGGAATTGGGAGGATAAGTTAAGGGGCGCTTGAGAAGTGAAATGTCATCGAGTAAACAGAGGGAGCGTAGTAAGTGCTGTGAGAGTTTGTGCCGTAGTCACACGTGTGACTCGCCCCTCCTATCGCTCTCTGTGGCTGCTGCCTCTGACATCACAATACTCAGGTGGCCACTCAACAATGAGGAGCTGTGCCCAGCGGACATCAGAGGAGGGAGAAAAGGAGGAGAAGAAAGTGGAGAGGGAGGCGGTGGAGCAATACCTTATGTGATCATTCCATCCACGCACACAGTTTTCACGTAACATCTGCTTCAAGTGTAATGTGTTCAGCTCCACATAACCTGTCCAGCGTCTGTACCCTCCCCCGCAAACACATCACGGTATTATGGTCCTCTGATCAAGAGAACTGTGCTCCTCTGGCTGCATGTCTCGTGGCTCATCGGCACACCAGTGAGTTAACACTTCTGCACCGGACGGCTCTCCGGAGCAGCTGTTTAGAGGTAATGTTCTGGCTGCCCTGGCTTCTTATGGACCCACCGCGGCCCTCCTCCTGGGAGCGGCGCTGCACTCTGGACTATGTATCCACACTGAGGGTGGGAATCTGGGTAAAAAAAACCAAACCAAACCGACAGCACTGACATCTTGGCCCTCTTGTGTCTGGGACCACCCGGGGCTGGGCCACACTTTATTGTGCGGCACACTAAAATCCAAATAGGTGGCATCACAGCTTCCCTGTCCGTCCTTAGAAGGACTTTGTACCCCTTTCCACAGGATAGAGTGTGATGAACAGAAAACTGGGAAGGTCAGCTCTGCCTTAGAAATATTATGACGTTTTGATGACTTGTTTATTGTTTTAAACTCCACGATTAAAAAATCACAACAACAAAAGGTCCACATCACTCTTGAAGCCATTCCTCCCAATGCTCCTGGCAAGAACAATCCCCTTTTCTTACCTGGCTTCACATTACCCTTCCTCGGGGATTACAATGCTGGACTGTGGAGGCCATGCTTTTTTTGGCTCTTCCTGTGAGTGGTTCTCAAGCAAGCCTTGATCTTGGTCATCTGGAAAGCTAGTCAGACAGGGTCTGCATCCAGTAGCTGGGGGAGGGGAGAATGGAACCTGTATTTCTAACAAGTTCCCAGATACACAGCCTCATGCCTTGCAGCAGTTCTTAGACCCTTTGGACCATACCTCCCCCACCCCCAGGAGAAAACCAATAGGCAAAAGGTCATCCTGATCCTGAGAATGACAGTGACAGTGGCCAGTGATGACAAGATGTGCACTGGGGGCCAGGACTGAGTTATAGGCTTGCTTTACCAAACATTAAATAATAGCTGCTCCAAAGAGGGGAAAAATAGATTTAGCATTTCAGACATCTCATTGGTCAAGAGACTACGTTTTCCAAAGAGGAGAAAACTGAAGTATACAATGGCTGTCACCCAAGTTCATACAGCTCGATGGGAACTCAAGCCCAGATAATTTTGTGCTAAGCTTTGGGTATCCATCTTTTTCTGTCCTATGCTACATCCCACTTAGACTAGCCATTCATCTTCTGTAATTCTTGGAAATGAAAGTCCCGGAAAGGTGCACCTAGAGCAGAGCTTGGGTACCCAACACCAGGCTGAAAGCAGTCCCAGGTGACCCTGCCTCACCTGTGCCGCCATGTGAGCAGAGGCAGGACTGATCCATGGTACAGAGCGTGTGGCTTAGGGGACATTGAAATGAAGCTGCTGGGAGCGAGTTTACAGGAAGAAGCTGGTTCTGTCTTCTTCTGGGACTCCACAGGCCATTGCCATTTCTGCATTGGCTTCTCCTGTGGATAGTGGGCAGTAGTGACTGAGGAGAAGGAGCTGGCTGTTGTTGATCAGCTAGCACAGAAGAAGTTAGGCATCTCTTTCAAACCTTCCAGTCCAGCAAGACTGTATGCTCGGCCCCAAATTAGGGGAGGGAGCAGCCGCTCTCTCATGAAGCAGGGCTATGACTAGAGAGAATGATATGGCCAGGCCAGTGAGTGCGCTCAAAGGAGGGAGGGCTAAAGTGAAAAGAGAGAGAGAGAGAGAGAGATCAGGGGTGGGAGGCAAACTCTTCAGCTGATGCCATACCCATGGAAGAGGCAGAAGAGAGGAGGTAGAGAATCTGGATACACACAAGGTACATCTCCAGCAGAGAGCATCTACTGTCAAGAATAGGGATCTCTTTTTAAGGATTTAAACAGCTGAAGGCCATCTCAACTAGAATGATGACAATAGATCCAGATCCCAGTGGGCTGTGCTTCTTGCCAAGAAGTGTGTTGGATGCTGGCTGGAGATCTAGGGAGCTGAGGTTCTTTCTCCACCAGGAAATGACCGCCTTTCACACCATTGCCTTTGGATCCAAAAGTGGAGGCCTTCGTGGAGTGTTTCTCCTTTCCTGTATTCCGATTCTCTCCAAATTATTTGCATTGAAGGCATTTCTATGGTTTCAGCACTTTCCCGAGGCTCTCTCCCAACCTAACTGAAGAGGGCAGGTCCTAGTGCCAGCCTGTATACCTTGACTAAGACTGACGATAAGTACTAGAGCGATTAATAGATACACCCATCTCAAAAGGTGGCTGTGTCAAAGGTACATTAAAACGAAGCAACACACTACTGCTGTCATCTTCAGCTCAGGACCAGTGAGGCCAGAGCTATGCACTGTCTTTCTCCTCCACTGGGCCATGTCCTCAAGATCTGGAGGTGAAGATGAGTGCCAGTCGGCGAGTTTCCAAAACCCCTGGCCATAGAACTACACCTCCCTTCCTCCTACCTTCTGCCCTAACAGTCAGAAGATGTATCTCCTGAAAGGAGCTCCTCCCAGCCAGGTCTGCTCTCTCTGCTTTTCAGCACCAAGATGGGGCAGCTTGTAGCATAGCATGTGCGTCTGCTGGCCCTGGGCTGTTGAAAGTGGGTAGATGAAGCTCACTCATGTCTGGACACTTCTGCCTGGGCCTGCTTTTCTCCCTGCTCTGTTCTTTCTCCTTCCCCTTCACTTTCCCTTCCTCTTTTTTGGTCTTTTCCTTTCTTGCAGAATTCTAGGCAGCATCCTTGATTTTGGGAGGCATGAGTCACAGGTGTTCTACCGATGTATGATCTCAGTGTTTATTGTCTGCAGTGTCTCACCAAGTTAGCTAAAGCAAGAGGGCTTCCGCTGGTCCAGCTCTGCTCCAGCCATTGGCCCATACATAGCCCCACTTAGATCTGTGCCCCAGCGAGGGCAAACGGCCATAGCCTTTTTATTCTTACCTTGGCTAGCATCCTTGCTGCTCTCTGCTCCCAAGACTTCAACTTTTAGAGGTAGTACCTGTTCTCATTAAGAAACAAAACAAAACAATAACAAAAAACTGAAACCTGAGTCTGATATCACCAAACCTGCTAACCCGAGCGGGTCTGCAGCCCAGGTCAGCAGTGGATGGGAATCACTGCTTACCTCCGCATCATTCACAGAGGAATGGAGTGGACC
The DNA here is from genome assembly GCA_028658305.1 of Pachyuromys duprasi. Lineage (NCBI taxonomy): Eukaryota > Metazoa > Chordata > Mammalia > Rodentia > Muridae > Pachyuromys > Pachyuromys duprasi. Next base: position 25,732,455 of record CM053753.1, on the reverse strand, counting down.
GGAAAGGGAGGTGTGCCTCTAACTCCCTCTACAGGACTGTGCTGGTGGAGCACACATGGAAGTTCCAGGGTTGCCTAACTCCATCCTTGCGCTTAACCCAGACTGTCCTTCATAAAGAAATGCATAGTTAACTTGTGACAGAGATTTAAATATCCCACATCAATAAAACTGTTCCTTTCTTCTCCATACAATGATTTATATGTACACACACATACACACATTTCAGATTTTATGCCTAAATGCATAATACACAAAGTTCACCATCAATACCTTCAACATGCATATTTGGGGGATATCAATGTGCTATTCCTTGATGACAGTGTTTACATAGCTACATACCATAGCTTTGGTGTCATACATTCACACTTACACATTGGATTCCCAGCTCTTGAGATGAAACATTTTGTTTATCAGTTGTTAAGCAATTTTGTTTAGTGTAGAAAGTGTTGGGGCCCCATGAAGGAGCAGTATGTATTCATTTTAGAGAACAGCTCCCTGGTACCAGGGTGGAAACTGTCGGCTGCAATTCTCCCACACTTCCTAGGGTGAGTCCTTATTGTGTGAATTAGCTGTGGTCCAGCTTGGCATGTGTGATCGAATATAAAATGTCAAGGCTCTTTGTGAATTTCCAGGTCCTCAAAGATACACCCCCCCCCCCAGCTGCTCCTCTGGGCAGGACCAAGCTCTTAGGCCTTAGTGCTCTCTACGGCCGTCTTACACTGCAGGGGACATCGCAGAGCCTGGGTCCTGGGCTTCTGTCAGAGTTCTCATTTCCTGTGCTTCCCATGGGGCAACGCCCAATGCTCATGCAATATTACCAGGCCTGCCTTTTCTTTTATCAAGTCAGTAGAAGGATTGCTGGTTCATTATTTTAAAGACCCAGAGCATTACTTCGTGGTGTGGGGAGCTTTGGTCTGGGGCAGGGGTGAAGATTAGCGAGGGCAGAAACTCAAGCCTTCCCTGAATTTGCAGCCCCTCTTCAGAAAGGCTTCCACTGCTAGCAGCTCTGTCAATCTGCTTACAGAATCGCACCGTGTGGTTGTCAAGAGCAAGGAAATGGGGTTTCCATCTCCAATTTCCGTAAGTTTTGGAAGACCCATTCCTAGGAAGTTTTATTAAAACTATCACCATTCGGACATAAACCATCTTGACACAATGCCATTGGGGTTGCCTTTCTTGCCTTCTTCAACAGATGTTTGCGAAAGAGTTGTATTAAATACATTTAATTCTCCTTTCTCAGCCTCTCAAATATTTTTTATGAAGATTACTCTAATTGGTATCAGTGACAATCAGGGAAACCACCCAGGTTGCCTTTGTTCTGCTCAAGGCAGAATTTTCCAGCCTGAAGAGAACGTTGAGAAGGGATTGCAGTAAAGACCTGGAAACTGAACTGTTTTGGTTTTTGTTGTTGTTGTTTTGTTTGAAAGAACTTTCTAGGAAGTAATATTTTAAGTTAAAAAAAAACTGAAAGTCAAGCTTGAGAGATGGCTCAGCACTTATTGCTCTTGCAGAGGATTCATGTTAGGGTTCCTATACCCACATGATGGCTCACAGCCCTCCTGACCCTTTTCTGACCTCCGTGGGCACCAGGCATATACTATCGTACACGCTATATGTGTACAAGCGAAACACTCATATACATCATTTAAGAGCCCTCATTCTAAAATACCACCAGACCAAACGCCAGAAATAATATTCTACAGCCATTAAAATGTGGTCAATAAAGAAATGTTAAGACTGGGAAGATGGAAGCCCATCATAACCCCCACAAAGCTTGCATGCTAGTGGTGAAGAGCAGAAGTCATGTTAAAAATGTCCATCAGGCCACACAGCGCTGATCACTGTGAGAAGTGAAACAGAGCCAGGGATGGGGGGGGGTGCGGGGGGACAGTGTGAGATGGTGAGGTGGGCAAGTCAGCGTGGATGAGGTTTCATTAGAAAGGTGATATTTGCACAAAGTGAGCAGATAGGTGCTACACTCAGCGCAGGGGAAAGTATTCTAGGAAGAGAAAATACCAGCTACCAAGGTCCCAAGAGAGGTGTGTGTCTGTCCTGTTAAAGGAACCTGGGATGATACAAAGTAGCAGAGTGTGGCTGAGTTACAGACCGACAGGACTCACTTTGCACTCCTGATGAGACTGTGAACAAAGTAGCAGAGTGTGGCTGAGTTACAGACCAATAGGACTCGCTTTGTACTTGTGATGAGACTGTGTGTTGGTCCACTGCCCAAAATACCAGAGACTTGGTACTTACAAAGAAAGGTGTCTTATTTAGCTCACAGATTTAAAGGATAAAAGTGTAAGACCAAACCAAGTCCAGCCCAGTTGCTTGAGCCTCTGGAAAGAACCCTATGGTGAATGGCATCATAGTGGGAGGAGTCTATGCAGAAGAGAACCCTTGATGAGATGCAAAGCCAGAGAGGGTCAGGGGACAAGGCTTGCTCTTCTTACAATTCCCTGTTGGGGCACCTAACACGGTTACCACTCAGTTCCTTCTGAGGACATTCACTTCTCATCTAATAAACTTCTGACAAGGTCCTACTTCTTAGAAGTCACATCGCCTCTGTACTGCAGAACCCAGTCTTCCAACGCGTGAGCCTTTGGGCCACTCTCAAACCATCCCTGAACCATGGCCGATGGGCAGCACTGGAATCTCTAATCTGGAGAGTGGCCTATCAGCCGCTCTGAAAAGACCATTCTTGCAAAAATGATGGTTACGATTCATAAGAGACTTTCTCTCATGATGGAATAGAATGCCAAAGTATGCTTAGATTCTGGATGTATTCTGAATATGCTAAAAGATTAAACACATGGTAACAGATCTTGATCGAAAAAGAAGGAGGGGCATACTATCTTTGGACATGGAGCTTTGAGACCCTGTGAATGAGGACACCCACATGGTGTCTCACAATCATCTGTAATTCCAGTTCCAGGGAATCAGACACCTTCTGACACCTCCCAGAGCACCAGACGCAGGTGCTATGCAAACACACATGTGAGTGAAACAGTCACATGTGTAAAATAAAAAACATCATCTTTCCAAAAACTTACCCCCATACTTAATGGCTTAACATAACAGCCTTGCCTAGGTAGTTCAGGTCCAAAGTCTCTGGCCACATCCCTGTCACTACATTTACTGGGGCTGGAGGAGGACTTTCAAGAGGGCTCAGTGACTCAACTGCCAAGCCTATTCTGGTTCTTCGCAGAAGGCCTGAGGTCTCGTCCGCTGGAGATGCCTAAGCATCTTCATAATTGTTCTCACTGGCTTCCCCCCCACAGCAAGGGAACATAGAAAGCAAGGTAGGAACCCACCACCCATCTCACCAAGACACCTCTGCCACATTCAGCTGGTCACACAGAGGTGTGATGGTGTAGTAGGGTGTGAAGCCAGTAGGAGAGGACCAGTGGGGAGCGTTTGACAAATGAGGAAGATGCTTCATGCCAACTGACCCCTTTCTAGAAAGGCACCACGGGTTACAGCAGGGCCTTGGTGACTCCAGACATTTTGATCCCTCGTGGTAACTGTTATGTCAGCATAATTTGCAGACCCCACCAAGTTACCTAGAGAATTCTCCCAGCTCAAGAGGATACTTTAGGAGACAAGAGGCAAGAGTAGGTGCCAGTGTAGGAGTCTCTCCGATTGCGTGCTACATTTGCCGTTTTTTGTTCTGATACTTGGGGTGTCCCGAGTCAGCTCATATCCCCATCAAATACTCACTTTGTGATGTTATCATTTAATTTGCATGTATTTCTTGCATGAACAAATTGTCTAAATGCACTTGTGAGAAAGCCTTCTTCTGGTGAGTGTTATTAAACTGAAAGCAAGGGTGTGATAAAATAGCAATTTAAGGGTAATTATTAACAATTGCAGCCTATCAACACTGACATACGATTGTGTGGCTGGCAGTAATATTGGACTTGTCACTCAGAGAATCGTGGGACAGTTTCCTAATCCTCATGGTCTTTATAATATAACTCTTTCAAATTTTCTTTTGCCCTTCTTACACCACTAGATTAAAAATGAGAAATCATTAATGTTGTCCCACACTAAGTACCCAGCACACCTGGCCTCCTTACTCAGAGAAAGCTCCAAAGGATGTAAAATGAGTTGGCACCATCTGAACTCATGGATTTGAGACTTTAGTTTCCTATGTTTATTTCCCACTCTGTACAGACTAGCGTTGGGATGAGTCAGGAAAAGACTGAGTCTCAAAGGTGAGCAACTGTCGGACAGTGGTAAGGACAAAGAGGGAGAATGTAATATAGACCTCAGCACTCTCTGGAAGGGACACAGCAAAGAAGGCATCTAGGGGGAGTTAGCTGGCATGCTCGGGTCTCCTTACGTAGGATGGATCTCCTGGTTGATAGTAGAGAGGGATGTTCACGCGTGTAGTACGCTCACAGATGCTCACTGTGAGAAGCTGGCTTGGGCTGTCTACAGAGCAGGGAGGCTGTAATGCTGTGATGCTGGCATGGTAATTTGACTTGGGGAGCCATTGTTGACAAGAGGTAGCCAGATAATCAGCATGCACCCTCCTGCGGGCACACCACTACAGGGGGCCAAATTATAATCAGAAACCATTTCCTAGGTCACCCTGCGAGATCTCCACCCTGCAATGTGGATGTAGCTCAAGTCTCCATGATTAGTGCATTCTTCCCCTGAAGGCACCTAGGGAACTATCTCATAGTCTACCGTTGCTGGTGAGCAAAACTATCAAGGTGAGGTGGGTGAGTAAGGCATTTAAGCAGTGGCAAGTTAGTGTCCTGGGTTTGTCTCAGAAAAGGAATAGGAATGTCAGAGGGACTGAACATTCAAGGCCAAGTGTCTAAAGCTTCTTTTTTTTCCTTAGAGGCACTTGGGTATATATTGGTTATCATTGGGCCACAAAACAAATTATTCAAAGCTTGGCTGCTTAGAACAACACATACATAATCACACGCTCTTTCTGTGGGTCTAGAAATGTGTGGCTGTAGCTCAGGGTCCTTCCGAATGCGACTCTGCAGGGCTGAGATCTCCTTTCCAAGGAGACCCCTTACATGGCACCTTGACCTTGTGGGTGAGGGGTCTCTGCGCTGGCTAATCTTACGACAACCTTATACAAGCAGGAGTCAGAGAGGAGGGAGCCTCAGTTGAGAAAATGCCTCTGCTGGGTGGTGGTGCACACCTTTAATCCCAGCACTTGGGGGGCAGAGGCAGGTGGATGTCTGAGTTCCAGGCCAGCCTGGTCTACAGAGCCAGTTCCAGGCCAGCCTGGTCTACAGAGCCAGTTCCAGGACAGCCAGGGCCACACAGAGAGACATCATCTCAAAACAAAACAAACAAACAAAACCCAAAACAACAACAAAAAACACAGGGGAAAATCCCTCCATAAAATCTGGCTACAGACAAGCCTGTAGGGCATTTTCTTAATTAATGATTGATGTGGGAGGACTCAGCCTTTAATCCCAGCACTCAGGAGGCAGAAACCTTCAGTCTCTGAGTTTGAGGCCATCCTGGCTGTAGTCCTAGGGACAGCCAGGACTACAAAGAAAAACCCTATCTAAAACAAACAGAAAGCAAGCAAGCAAGCAGGTTGAGCAAGCAAGTGAGCAGCACTCCTCCACAGATTCATCAGCTCTTATCTGCAGGTTCCTGCCTTGTAGGAGTTCCTGTCCTGACTTCCTCCATGGTGTTCTGACTTGTGGCCATGGTGTTTCATCATAGCAATAGCAACCCTTACTAAGACATCCTTGGTTCCTCACCAGAACCACCTCACAGGGTTGCTTCCTGGGTGAAGAGTGACCTCTCCATATGACTGCTGACTTACTTCCCTTAGAGAAGAGAGCAAGGCAGGAGCCCTAAAGTTGCACACTACCATCTCCTCCACCACATTGCTGCACGTAACTCACTAAATCCCCCTAGACCTCAAGGGAGAGCATGAGGTTCCCTTCCAAAGACAAGTGTCCAAAGAAATTATGAACACCTTAAAACCATAAAAAGTATCATCTCCGTTGATTCTGTAGTTCCCTTTCCCACACTTCCACAGCCTTGTGACGGTAGCTGCGCGTGTCTGCACAGTCGCTATAATGACTACGTACCACAACTACTGAAATATCTAGCTTATGGCCATTCTAGCGTGATAACCATCTGTAGCTACCGCTAATTTGTCTACCTCCATCTTGCCTCTTCATTAGTCAAGGGACCAATGACAATTTAGTTGCTCCACCTACGTCTGTCTGTCATCAGCAAAATAAGGCTAGTTATAAGCTCTGCCACCCTGCCCTCTCCGCTAAGCTCCTTGAAAGCATTCAATGAATTAAATGCACAGGGCTTACAGGAGAGCCTGGCCCACAGAAACTGCTCAATACTGTTAGCTGTCATCGTGACAGCTATAGCAATAGAAGTCTGAGCCAGCAGGTGTGGTTAGCCTCAGAAAGCAGCCTTATAGCTGTGTCCCCAGAGGGGTAAGCAAAATCGAGGGATGTCTTCCTGGTCACACCACAACCTGGCCACACTCAAACCATCGGAGGGCTGTTCCTGAGAATAGTGCTATTTCAGCCCTAGATGGGACCAGGGACAGAGGCTTCTCGTCCTCCTCTGCTGTGCCTCTTCCCTCCGAGTCCCGGGTTAATCCTCAGCAAAAAGTGGTTGCTAGAGATAACATGTTTCATCTGCACTCTGAGTCCTATATTATAGGTTTTATTTTTGTCCTGACTTTTTTTTTTTTTGAAGACCGACCTTTTGTGAGGGCAGAATATTTAAACAGGGAAGTGACCTAACAGGAATCTAGGAAGCTCTTCAGCCTCACACATTTTTATTAAAAGTTGTTCCCAAGTTTAATTGTAAGGGTTTGTGTGCACACCACCTGCCCCGGTCCACTGTTGACTTAGGATACCTCTGTTCTTCCTCTCGGGCGTTTGCTTCCTTCCTGTGGCTCATGAGACCCTGGGATAGACTGACTAGATTCCTTTCCTCCTAAATATAGCCATCACGTAAAGCATGCCAGGCTCACGCCTCATGCCTATCATCCCAGCAGGAAGGCTGAAGCAGAGGGATTGCTGTGAGCTGGAAACCAGAATGAACCACAAAATGAGGCTTTGTCTCAAAACAAATAGACCAAAAAAAGAAAGAAAGAAGGAAAGAAAAACCTCAGACTTCAAGAAAACCCAGAAAATTGTGCCTGGTCTTTGCTGACAAAGTACTGGCAGGATGGAGGTGTTGTGATGAGTTTATTCATCTCCCAGACCTCCTTAAAAAAAAGGCTCTACCTGGTGTGGCTCACAAAGTTCTTATATCTGGTGGCAGTCAGCTAAATGGTATATCCAGGGGCAATTAGCTAAACCTTCAGAGAGCCAGGAAGGAGCTCCTGGCTCATGCCTTTCTTCTTCAGCAGAATGTCTCTAGCCTGTGCTGTTCTGCTCACTAGTCGCCACACAGGCTCCTGAGCGTGGCAACAGCTCATTCAAGTACGCATGTGTTAGTGATAGCGTACACCCGGGATTTCAAAGATTTAACTCAAGCCCAAAGAGGGTAAATGTTTCGTCTCCCTAACGCTCTGTACTGTGACTACATGCTGAAATGCTATTTTAGTGTTGGGTTAAACCGAATAGCTCGTTGCTCTTTTGTAATTTGACTACTGCAACGCTTCAAGCTCTATATGTGACTCATGTTATCTTACCATGAAACTGTGGTGCAGGCTCCCCCTGCTCTGGTAGTATTCAGACACTCCACCCCACCCCGACTCCCACCACTGCCCTGGGAACAGGGCTTTTAGAAACTTCCACCACAACTCCTCTGTACCTGTCAGGATTCTGACTCCTCATTTCTTCTCTGTAGTCGCCCTTGGTCTGTCTTCTGGTTAGTGGCTTCTGTGTCTCACAGTGACTCTTTAGCATCCCAGGAAACCCCCGCATGAAGAGGGTCCAATAATTGCCTCTTATTGTGGGAAGTGCAACTCATTTCCTGCCCCGTCTCTTCACCCTTATCTTTTTTCCAACTTGTTGATACTCTTAATAACTTCCTTCGTGTCTTCCCTCTATTTATTTGTAAAACTTAACATCCAAAGCTACTAATGTCATCGCTCTGTGGGTCTGACGGATGCAGAGAGAGGGGAAAGGATTGTTTCTACCATCAGGTACTCAAGGGGTCCTCTTGGTAATTCATCTCATAATCCAAGAAAGGCAGAAACTGTTGGTACTACCCATGACTGATTTGGCAGTTCAGGCTCAAAAAAGCTTTAAGCAATGTAACAAAATTCCACTACGAATTAAGTGGCAGGTCTGGGATTAACTGCCGTGCCTGACTCCAAAGACCATGCTCCTTCATCGAACACCATGCCCACAATGTTGATCTGTTAACCTTCTGTTACTGTAACACAATACCTAAGAGAAACGGCACTTTAAAAGAAGAAAGGTTTCTTTTGACTCTCAATTTGGAAAATTCCAATCCATAATGAAAACTATATCTCATGAGAGCCAAGAAGCAAAGAGAGAGATGAGGTAGGGCTCTGCTATCCGTTTCAGGGACATACCTTGAAGTGATCAGAAAATCTTCATTCTGAAATCTCCAAACTGGGGACCAAGCCTCTAACATAGGATCTTTAAGGAACTCTAGACGAAGCCACAACACTGAGATTTTTCTTTGCAAGTATTCTGAAGACTCATACCAATGAGTTTGTAGCTTATAACTAACTTCAGCAAACCTGAAAGTACCATGTGAAATCCAGCGGGGTTGCCCAGCTCTTCGGAAAACTGTCCACCCCCAAAACTAGCAGGAAATGTGCATCGCTTGCCGTTTGAGTGCGACAGGGAAGGAGGCATTAAAGAGCAGATGCTCACACGCATGAACCATGAGGAAACTGTTGAGTGAAGTGAAGCCTTCCATGGGATAACTGGGCAAGGTGGCTCATGTCTGCTGTCCCAGCCCTCAGGAGGCTGAGACTGAGTCAGCGATGACTTTGAGGCTAACTAGGGTTTCAGAGCGAGAGACCCTGTCTCAAAAACAAGGTCAACACTGAGTCCCCACTTGTCTGAGGTACCTAGAGTAAAACCAGGTTCTTAGGGATAGAAAATGAATGATGGCTTTCCCAAGTCTAGGAAAGGGGTAGGAGGTTTTTGTTTTGATGAGGACAGACTTTCCATTTGCAAGGTCTACAGCAGCGGTTCTCAGCCTTCCTAATGCTGTGACCCTTTAATACAGCTCTCATGTTGTGCTGGCCCCCAACCATAAGATTATCTTACTGCTATTTGTAACTGTAACTTTGTTACTGTTGTGAACAATAATGTAAATAGCTGTTTTCCAATGGTCTTGTGAAAGGATTGTTCAACCTCCAAAGAGGTTGTGGCCCACAAGTTGAAGACAGATGGTGCAGAGGCCGATTGCATGCTATTGTGAGTGTCCTTGGCTGACACAGGCTGCATGTTTAACATGCTTGCTGCTGTGTATCTTGTCACAATAAGAACAAAGAGATCTTGAAGCTGGCAAGATGGTTCAGTGGGCAAAATACTTTCTTGTAAGTATGAGGACCCGAGTTCAATTCCAGGAACTCATGTAGAAGTGCCAGGCATGGTGGTGCATGCTTGTGAGTCCAGCTCTGGGGAGGCAGAGCTAGAAGATTCCCTGGGGCTCACTGGACAGATCATCTGGCCTCGTTGTTGAGCTCGGGGGAGACTGTGTCAGCGGATGTAGATGGTGCTCCTTAGGATGGCATCCAGTGTTGTTTGCTCTCCGCCACACACATAAGCATACACATTCACACAAGTGCAGCACTCATCCACACCAATAAAATCTTGAACTGAAAATAAAGTGATAAAAACAAAGCCCACAGACAGGTCATCGTACAAAGATAAATAACGAACCAGTATGTGTGATCCAAGGTTTGCCTGGAGCTGTGTGGCTGCCTTGCTCTGTTACCTTCTTATAAGAAAGCCACAACTCACAGCACTAAGATTGGGAGGCAAGTGTTGGGTTCTTTTGTCCTGACATGCTCTTCCATGTAGGAATTTGAACAGGCGTTACACATGTCCCTTCTCCAGCATGTAAGACACTTTGAACAAATGTCTGGAGTTGGGAGGCAGCATTACTCCAAGAAGTTCTTTGTGTGGACTCTCGGTTAATGGAAATTTGCTTAGGCTTGGCCCTTGGTGATCTAGGGTTGTGGTTAGTCTTGTCCAAGAAGGAAAACAGGACTGTCACTTCTCTTTGGTCCGACCAAAGTGGTTGTCATTTCCTTGGAAACATGAGTGATCAGAGACTCCAAACAACTAAGCATTTGTCGAGTTTTAAACCTCTTTTTAAATGGAGATTATATTTATTTTATGTATAAGTGTTTGCCTGCGCGCATGTCTGTGCACCATGTGTGTGGATGGTACCGGAGGAATCCAGAAGGTGTCAGATCCCCTGGGATTAGAATTACTGGCAGTTTCGAGCCTCCATGTGGGTGCTGGGAATTAAACCCAAGGCCACTGGAAAAGCAGCCAGAGCTCTCGACCATCTCGCCAAACCCCAAGAGTTTAGTTTTTGAGACAAGGTCTCATGTCATTCATGATGCTTCAAACTTCCTAAGTAGTAGTTGATGACTGTGAACTTCTACTGATCCTCCTGTCTCCACTTTCCAGGTCACAGGTATTTACCACTCTCCTCAGATTTTACACAGTGCACAGGATCAAGCCTAGGGCTTTGAGTGCTAGGCACCATCCCTCTGACCGCACTCTCTCAGAATGTTTGAACTCTATCTCATTGAAGTCCCTGGCCCCTGAAAACCTTGAGCCTGTTACCCAACCTCTTCATAGCAGGTGATCTTGAAAATATCGGGACGCTAAGCCACAGAAATCAGTGTGTCGTTGAATACGATTGTGGGTGTATTTGCTCATGTGTCCTGTGTACTTTCCCTTTCAGGAATCATTAACCAATGGCAACAGGAATCCAAGGATAAAGTGATTTCCCTTCTGTTAACTCACCTGCCTTTGCTGAAGCCAGGGAACCTCGACGCAAAAGTAGAGTATATGAAACTGCTGCCCAAGATCCTGGCGCACTCTATCGAGCACAACCAGCACATCGAGGAGAGCAGGCAGCTGCTGTCCTATGCTCTGATCCACCCAGCCACGTCTCTGGAAGACCGCAGTGCTCTCGCCATGTGGCTGAATCACTTGGAGGACCGAACGTCGAGCGGCTTCGGTAGCCAGAGCCGAGGCCGCTCAGACTCTGTGGATTATGGACAGGCGCACTACTATCACCAAAGACAGAACTCAGACGATAAGCTCAATGGGTGGCAGAACTCTCGGGATTCTGGGATTTGCATCAGCGCCTCCAACTGGCAGGACAAAAGCCTGGGCTGTGAGAATGGCCATGTTCCCCTCTACTCCTCCTCATCTGTCCCCACCACAATCAACACGATTGGAACCAGCACAAGTACGAGTAAGTCCCCCCCGCCCCCACCCCCCAGCCCCTTTAACGCATTCTGGTTTGGTGATTTGCTGTGTGTGGCACGTCCTGCTGACTTCGTCTGCTCTGAGCACCCTGTAACCCTGGGAAAAGAAGGGCTGGTGGCAGCCGGCTGTGGGAGAGGGCTCTTTGGACCCGGTATTTGTTGCTCTTTGGCTCTGGAAAGATGAAAAAATCTGGGCAGGTTAAAATGATGGATGGTCCAAATTTGGGGGTTAGACAGACCAAAAATAAAGAAATGAGAGAAGAGAGAGTCAATGGTGAAAACAGGAACCATTCTGTTTCCACAGATAAAAATGCCTTTCACCCTGGGGCTCAGGGATTTGCAGACACCGGGTTACTGTGCGCTTCTCTGAACCTGATGTTAACCCACGGTTGACCAACCAGCCTCATGGCTTTGTGCATTGTCTTCCTCCTCCTCCTTCTTCTCCTTCGCTCATGTATGTTTTTTTTTTTAAATAGTCACGTGGAATGTCTCTTCCCCTTGCATTTTCTGGTGGAGCCGCCAGCTATTGGGTGGCCCCAGCCATGGGGAGCAGGTTTGCTGACTGAGAGCGCAGCTCTGTGCTGTGAGCTGAGGTGAGCTTCCTCTCACTCAGTCTGGAAGAAGGGTCAGGAGGTGCTTTGTGGAAGGGGAGGACAAGTGAGCTTCTCCACTCTTCTGACCACTCTGTACTGGGCGTGAGGGCTGGGAGACCTTTCTCTGGCGTCCTCCCTAGGTCAAGCGAGGTGGCCGAGGCCTGCATAGCAGGACTGTGGGAAGGTGACAGCATCGTCCTTAGTGCTCATTTGCACATATCTGCGACCGTTGTGGCACTTCCAGGAGAACTCTAAACTTCCTCAGGGAAAGGTTTTTTAATTGGACCCAACGTGCCTGTCAATGTGCAGGAAATCCTGTATGAACAGAGAGGAGAAGAGGGGCTGATGGTGTGGCTTGGTGGTGGGGTGCTTGCCTAGCATGTGTGAGGCCTGGACTCAATCCCCAGCACTGCAAACAGGTGGGAAAAGATAGCAGACGCTTTAAGAAGAGCAGGATGCCTTGGCTTCTACTTGAATCCTTTGACCGTTAGACCTCTTTAAATAGCTTTCTGAAATAGTTAGGAATGACAAATCCTAGCTGCCTTAGTCCAAACAGCAGATCACCAGAATAATCAACACTGAAGATCATACTCTGCTTTGGGCACAATATAGGACCTTTGCTCCCTTTTTTTTTTTTTACATTTATCTATGAGTAGCTTGAACAGCTGTGAGTTGGGGGAGAGTGTTGCAGTGTTGTCCCAGAAGTCTCATGGCACTTTATGGACTCAGAATCCAGCAAGAACAACTTTTTATCAGCCTCTATGTACCAGAGTAACAGTTGGAATTACTGCAGATGTGAAGTCCTCTTAGCCTGAGTCTCCTGGTTGTGATTCAGTCCAAGTTATGGTCACAAAAGGCCTTGGTAACTGGAGATGCAAAGTCCCAAGCACCCTGCCCATCTTCTTTGTTTGTTTGTATACTCAGTTCCATTCATCCTGAACCTAATTGTGGATCACTGCACATTTCATTTCGCAGATTGACCTACTCCGAGTCAGGTTTTGACCACACTGGCACTTTGATCATGCTTATCAGATTGTAGTCAGCAACCACTCACTCACGAAGTGACTGCCCAACCCGGTGTCAAAGGTTATATAGATGGCTTCCATGGCTGTCTTGACCAAAGGACATGGAGGTTTAACAAGATGACTCCATAACATGTATGTAAAAGAAGAAAGGAGTTTGAGAACATCAGCAGAAAGATCTCAAGCCCCCCTTCCAGAACGCACCTTCCAGCACTTAGGCCGCATCAACTTTGATTTTCAGTGTTCCCATGCATGGCCATGAGAGCTCAGTTGTAGTTTTCAAAACTGCAAGTCATTAGTTTAGTCATGGGTCTATAAAATACACGCCGAGTCCCAGGGCAGCCTGACAGAGTAGAAAGCTTGTGGACCCAAGCGTCAGCATGCTCCAGGGTCCACAAGTGGACCCGCAACTTGCTAACTACAAGTTGGCTACAGAGTCCTTTGAACACAGGTCCACTTGTAAGACGAGAACAGTCCTGATGCCTACCCTCGAGCTGTGGGAAAACCATGTCCTGGCCAGAGAAGCGGGGAGCACACGGTAAGAGTGCGCTAGAGGGCCACGTGGGAGAAGCTGGAGGACACAGAAAGGAGCTAAGTGTTCCTGGCGATGCCCGCAGTCTGTACCCTCGCCTTCAGTTCTGAATGCCCCCGACAGAAACACCTCTCTAAGGCCACACAGAGTACAGGTGCTCGTCGACTCAAGCGGCCACTGTCCAAGTAAATCTGTTATAAGCTGACAACGTCCTAAGCCAACACCTCATCTGACAAACCCAGGCTGCTGAGCATCATCGCTTAGCTGATCCTACCTTAGATGTGTTCAGAGCACTTACTAGTCTACAGTGGGAAGCCCCCTGACCCAGGGCGATTCCTTATGGAGTATGGAAAGGTGGAACTAGAATGCTTGCGCCCATGTCCTCTTAGACAGTTTCTAAGTTAAAACATGATTCAGCCCAACCATTCCAAGTTGGGGAACACCGGCAGCCCAACTTGTGAATGTACTATGACGTTGGCCACTGCCCTGTAGCAGAATGTGGGTGCAGTTTCTCCCACTGTAGTAAAAGCTGCAGTTCTTCTTTCAAAGTGGGAAAAAAGTAGCTGCTTGAAATAGCATCATTTTTTAACAACTTAAATTGATTACTGCTTCCTATTTTCAAATTATCATCCAAGTTCGTGACAGTCAATGCAAAGTGCCTCCCTGAAAAGCCATGACTCCCCACGGTCTTGTTTATTTTTTTTTTAAGATTTATTTGCTTTTCTATGTGTATAGGTGTTTTGCCTGTTTGCATATGTGTGTGCCATTTGCATACCTGGGATCCATGAGGCCAGAAGAGGGTGTCAGATACTCTGGAACTGGGACTACAGCTGGTTGGGAGCCACTCTGTGGGTGTTGGGAATTGAACCTGAGTTCTCTGGAAGAGCAACAAGTGCGCTCTTAATCAATGAGCCATTTCTCTAGCTCCCAGATTTCAGTTTTTAAACTAATTTTAGTCCAATGATTTTTTTAAATATCCCCTTAGGTCATTCATTAGACCTTCAAAAAAAAAAGTCCCTTGGCCTTTGTGGCTTCTTCCTTGGCCAAGCCCTTACTCCTCAAGCCACCATGCGGATGCTTTCTGTCTGTCTTGTGCTGAGACTGTTGGAGTTCATGGGAAACATAAGCAGAAGGCATTGCTCCTGCTTGCAGGGGGAGAGAAGCGGTGTCAGTCAGTGTTATAATTAAAAATCAAAGATTTCTCCCTGTCTGACCTATTGCCCAAAGAATGCCACGTTTCCGAGAGATATGAAAGCAAAATGTAAATGAATGCCCAGATTCTGCTGCCGCGCCTGCAGGCTCAGTGTTATTTGGATGAGTTGCTGTCTCAGCCTGCTTTGTGTAGCTATAACAGAATGCCATGGAGTGGGTAATTTACACACCAGAGAAGTGTGTTTGGCATATGGTTTTAGAGGATGGGAGGACTAAGATAGAGGACCACCTCTAGTGGGTGAGGTGGCAGGTGGACTCTCGTGGTGAGGATGACTCTGAGTGTGTGCAAAGGGGGACTGAACTCGCTTTTGTAACAAGACACTATTTCATTCATAATGGCAGAGCCCTGTGACCTTATCATTTCTCCAAGGGCCCACTTCTCAACCCAGTTGCCTTGGGACCAGATTCCTAATTCATGAGCTTCGGGAAGCACATTCAAACTGCAGTAGCCTGTCCACTGTAAGAGCCATGAATGTTTGGGATGGAAAGATTCTTGTGATCTGGGACATGGAGGAGGTCAAACTGTGTGAAGTAGGGAGGAAAACCGGAGGAGGGCTCAGGGAGGAACATCCATTCTGAGCAAATGATGGCATTGTAGGTGTGAGGGCAGGTTGACAGAGAGGTGGGGGGCAGCAGGGAAGGGGAAGGAAGTGAAGGGCAGCAGAAGACTGAGGAAGGGGTCTGTGAGCACTGCTAAGGAGGCTGAATAGGATTGGTCCTCTATAGGGGAACCAGACAGGCAGCAAACAGTAGGTGCAATAGTCAGTGTATTTCAAAGCCTGTGCTGTTAAATCACACAAGCATCATTAGGATGAGAGCAGAAACACAGCACCACGAAAGTTCTGGGTGCTTATATGTGGCCAAGAAGAGTGTAAACTAGTGCAGCTGTCATGGAAACCAGGCAGAAGGTCTTCAGAAAACTGGTGATGGGGGCTGGAGAGATGCCTCAGCAGTCATAAGCTTGCTGCTTCTGTAGAGGAACCAGTTCAGTCCCAGCACCCATACTGGGCAGCTCACAACTGCCGGGACTCCAACCTCAGGGAATCCAACATCCCTTTCTGACCTCCCTGGGCACTCATAGTCATATGCACGAACCTATACATAGACACACAGAAATAACATAATGTAAATTTTTTAATTAAACAAATCCAACAATTGATACTCCATCTAACACAGCGGAACCACTCCTGAATGTCACAGAACTATTTACAGAGGCTGAATTACGAGACAGATTTATGTATCCAGCAACTGAAAAAAGGATGAGGAAAATGTGGGCGATACATGTACTCAAGGAAACTTGCCTCTGTCGTTCATACAAGCATAGTTATTCATAAAACGTGGAAGTAGGGTGGTGGGGCACATAGTGCTCGGGAGGCAGAGGCAGGAAGATCTCTGTGAGTTCGAGGCCAGCCTGGTCTACAGAGGAAGTTCCAGGACAGCCAAGGCTATACAGAGAAACCCTGTCTCAGAAACAAACAAACAAACAAACAAAAAACAAACAAACTTGAAAATAGAGAGAAATCTGTTTAGGGGAATGAAGAAGGGACAAACAGGAGGACAGGAAGATGAGAAAATGCGGATAGAAAGACATAAGGGAAGTGTGTTGAAATTATACAAAAAAAAATTTTTAAGAAAACAATTGTTCCTAGGTGAAATTATTAGGTTAGAATTCAGTGTTGGTATGGATAAACATTATTGATTGACACCTTTGGTCAATTCATGCAGAAAACTTTTCATTGAAACTTCTGTAGGCCTAAGCTGCTCAAGGCATCTTGGACATATCAGTGGGTAAGAGCAACTCACCACATGTTGTGGAACAGTCTAGTAGATATAAATTAGAGTTATATCTATAAATGGTTAATTAGAACTCAGCCAGTCACATGGAGAGTCAAGTATGTAAAATTAGGCCCAGGTGCTAAGGTGGTTTGTGTATGAAGTCGGTTGGTTAGGGGAGGCCTCATTGAGACTTGAAGCAGGTGAGGAGTTAGTGAAGCATCCGAGGGAAAGAGCACTCCAGACCAAAAAGCTAGGGCAAAGATTCCTAGACTTAAAGCCCAATTTATTCAGAGAAAAGCAAGAAGGCTGCTGCCTAAAGGAGAGCACGGTAGATAGTGGTGGGATCATTGGGCAGGGGCCACATCCATGTGAGGGCACAGTCGGCTGTGACAAAGACTTCGATTTTAGCTCTCAGCAAGCCAGGAAACTACTGGGAATTTTTGGCAGATGAATGGCAAGGCTCGCCTCACATTCTAAAGGGATTCATTGGCTGCTATATCTGTGGACAGACTATACAGGGCAAAGACAGATTCAGAGAAACCATTTTGGAGGCTGATATCACCATCATCCAGGCAAGGGACCATGATGGTTGGAACCAGCTTGTCACAGTAGACAGGTGAAAAACAGGCAGTGCGCCGACCACTGCATCTCCTTTTAAAGTAAATTCCTTTCTCATTATTTCTCTCTCATTCACTTCGCAATCAGTAAAGGGAATGAAAGAAGACTCCACAGTAGCTGCCGTGGGGTTTGCCCGAGCCACTCCTGAAAGGATGGTGTTGAGATGTGTGAGTCGAGCTGGTCACGCAGAGCAGCTTTGGGCTAAGAGGCAGAGCTCAGTGTCAGAGTCAGAGCTGCTGAGTCCGGCCTGAGCGATGGAGAATCAGAGATGCTGAGGGGGCAGGATAGGCTGGTGCGTGGTTTGGGAGAGAGGGTAGACCTGAGGCATAATGACTGAGCAGCACTTAAAGCAATATGACTAAGTGATACTACAAGGTGGAGACAACCAAGGAGTCACAGGGACCCTCCAACCTGGAGCCAGAGGAACAAAGGACAAGTGCAAGGCAAAGGAAGGAAACACTTCAGACAGAAGATAATAGTGAACTGAGTACAGCATATTGATAGGCTTGAGAATTAGCCACCATATTGATCAAAGAAGGGTAAGTCAAGGGTCATAGCTTATGAGGGATATTGAAGGTTGAGCCAGTGATTACAAAGAGAAGGATCTTGAGCTAGATCCAAGCTTGACTTTTATAAGATGTTGTAGCATTGAGAGGGAGAAAAATGTTATCTATTACAAATTTTAAAATGCTCGGAAGAGCCACTCCAAGTTTCTGAAGGAAAAGAATAGGATAGTCCAAAAATAGTGATCCCAAACTAAGGCCTATTCCACCTACTTTGTCCTTTCCAGAGGCAGACTCTGAATCATGAGATTTCAAAAACTTGACCCGGGCCTTTCCTTCCATAAGAGAATGATGTGTCAGAGCCTAATACAAGCCAACGTGTCCCCTTCTGTCAGGCTGTTCAGCCTGATGACAAGTAAGAATGTTAGACAGTGGTGATGTACGTCTCTAATCCCAGCACTTGGGAAGCAGGGGCAGGTAGATCACCTGGTCTACAGAGTGAGTCCAGGACCCCCAGGACTACACAGAGAAACCCCATCTCAAAACAGAACAAATCAATGTGCGGGTTCTGTTACCGGGCACTGGGAACCAGAAAGGTAAAAAGTGTTAATTGTCACAGTCTTGCCCCAGGTTTAGTCAACTTTGTTTCATCCACCAAGGGAGACCCAGTCTAGGGAGCCAGGAACTTGGCTCAGTACCCCTGGCTGGCTTCCTGTCTGTCGTCTGCTGTAGAAAAGGGATGAGCACTTCCTGGCTTAAGTGCAGGCCATTGTTGCCTCACCTGCCCCAGACTGTTTGTCTGATACTTTCCTACTCTTTGCTGGTCAACTGAGACCTGGTTTTAATTAAAATAAAAAACAAAAACTGTAAGTAGCATGAAATTGTTCCTGTTCACATTGCAGTACTACTTGATTCCTGTTTGTGGGAAAGGAGGCCTAGTGATTGATCCTAAGGCCTCATGCCAGACATATGCCACTTAACTTCATGCTTGGCGCTCTCTCTCAAGTGGCCCAGGCTGCACTTGAACTTGTGATGCTCTTGCTCAGCCCTGGGATTACAGGCATGAGTCCCCAGGCCCACCTAGAACTAGCTTCTTGGGGGGGGGGGGTAATGTGGTGTTTATACTTGCTTGTTTTGAGACAGGGTCTTCCCATGTGACTCTGGCTTGGAACTCAATGTGGAGACCAGGCTGACCCGGAACTCAGAGAGCTGCCTGGATCTGCCTTCCTAATGCTGGGATTAAAGGTTTGCAAGACACCACCCTTTGGCATTCTTTACATTTAGATTTGGATGCATGCTGGTCTTGCTAGCTCAGCAAGAGCCAGGAGCACAGGAAGTTTACACTCCAGGATGGCCCCGCCAAGCCCCACTTGGTCACCCCTCTTTTACAGATTCATAGTCTGGTTCAAATTGTTACACTCTGTTTTAATGATGCTGATTCAGGTTTTTCTGGTTGGTAGGAAGAATACATCGGCGCCTCAGACACATACCATACACACACACACACACACACACACACACGCAAATAAATTGATGACGCTCAACAACATAGCATTTACTACATAAAACACTTTACACAACCGTCAATTCACTTAAGCCTCCAAACTCTCTGTTGTGGACATGTTTGCTTTGCTCCTTTGACAGAGGAGGGAAAAGCCACACCGAGGTTAAATAACTCAATGAATAACACACAGACAGACTGATTTCCTTAGGATTTCATCATCCCAGGTGGGGAGGTCCCAGAGCCTCTCTCTTACCTGCTTCCCTTTTCTAATCCTGGATGTTGTCTTCAGCAGTAGACAACAGCAGTTACTCGTAACCAGTAACAACGGCACAGGATTTGTCCTACATCCTGGACCAGCTACCCTCTGGCCGTGTCAGTTTCCACGGTGTAAGACCCCATCAAAACCGCTGGTGTTTGCTAACTCCCCAAAGCTGATGGCCAGAGCCTGTGCTGGGACCCCCTGTTCACAGCACACCTCACTGTGAGCTCTTAGCACCCTGGCGCCCAGGCTTCAGTTGGCCGGCTCGCCTCCTAACCCGACTGCAGACTCTCAGGACTCCTCAGGAACAAGGACTGTGTTTCTTTATGCCTCTTTCCCAGCATTCAGAACACTATGCAGCTCCAAAAGTCATAGGGATTCTGGAGACGGGGAGTTTCTCTCCTGTACCCACTGCCACTCTCCCATGCCAGAGTGTCTCAGATAATGGCTGCCTCTCCCTAAGCCCAGATGTGGCCTCTTCCTCCTCCATATGTCCCGTCTAGGCAGCCACTCTCATTCAATAAGAGATGACATGAGAGCTGAAGGCTCTGTGTCGGTCTCAGCAGAGATGTTTGCTGAATTGTAGGGACTTAATAAACTCCTGGGCTCACCAGGCAGATGTTTGAAAAAGTAATGTATTCCTAAACTATAGAAAATGTCCGTCGGAATTCACTGAGCATTTAGCAGTAGTCGTGTAGCCTTCTGCCGCGGTACTCTATCTCGGCGGCGTCTGTTTTCACTTCTTTTTGTGACTTACGTTACCAAATTTACTTCAGTACCAAAGACTTTTTTAAAATGCCCGTGATCTTGATGAAAGAGGGATGTATTGATGAATTGATGTACGTAATCAAAAGCCATTAACTATACACAAATTCATACCAAAAAAAATAGTCTGTGAAAATTGACAACAGGATCCAAGTAACACATGCTATCTGCTTCGTTTAGTTAGCTAGCTTGTGTGAATGTCAGTTTCCTGGCTTTGATAATATGCTGCGGTTCTATGTCGCGGAGAGGGAGCTGAGTAATGGGTTCATGAGAACTGGCTGTGATATTTTTTGCGGTAACTTATAAATCTGTAATTATTTCAAACTTGACTTTTTAAAGGCATAAACCAAACAGGACAGTGCATAGGCAATTCTAGCCCTTTGGATGTAGAAGCAAGAGAATGAGTTTGAGGCCAGCCTCAGCTACATAGTGAAACTTTGTTTCAAGAAAACAGAAAAAATAAAAAGGAAGCTGACTTGGAAAGGGGGTGCCTGTGTTTTCTTGTGTGTGTGTGTGGGGGGGGGGATAGTGGTGGTTCTTGGTTTGTTTTGTTTGGGGGGGATTGTTTGTTTGTTTCTTTTGCCTTCCTAGGCAGTGGAGGGAACCTGTCTATCTGTGGAAGGGCTGCTAGGCTCTGTGGCGTCAACATAATTAAAACACCGGTAGTAGATAAGGTTGCTGGGAGCAAGGCCTAAGACAAATGGCTCCTTTGGAAGCTCCAAAAGTGTAAGAGGAAAAATCCCTGCATTCGCGGCTGCCCCTTAGGCAGCAGAGCAGGCTTCCTCAGGATTACCTGTTGGCTCTTAAAGCCAATCCTTTCCCAAATCCTGCCATCTACATTTTCCTACAGGGCCCCCAAGGCATTGGTTTATTCAGCCGAGCCTGTGAGAGCACCAGAAGGAAGGCAGAGGAGGATCACTGCAGAAACAGGCCAGGCGAGCCGGAAACTGGGGCTAAGAACAGGCTCATCTTGTGGGATGTGGGTTGTCCCCACCCTATGTCTTCCAGGCCACTAGGAAATTTGGAGAACCCTAATCCTTGTACATTCTTATATTGTTAATATTTTTGGTTGGGTTTTTTTTTACAATTTTTTTATCCATGGAAAATTTCTTCCCCTAAATCTAACCAGCCTAGTGTAACTGAAAAATTTCACAATTCTCTTAACCCCTCATTTGCTCTTCAAAGAGGTAGTAGCTAATGAAATAGTTGGTGTGCTTCCTGTGAGAGGCATTTGTAACAGCTGCCATGATGTATTTTTAGCTGTAGCCTCCTTCCCTTTGGGGGGAAACTTTTTTTTTTTAGTACAGCCTTGGCCTTCCCAACACAGACTTGCGTTGTAAAGATGGCTGGGGAATCTCTCAGAGGACCAGTACTGCCATTGACAAATCTCTCTCTCCTTTACCAGAGGCCAAAGGTTTTGCCCAGCCCTGCTTCTGCAGATGATTCTTAGTGTTTAGGTTCTGGGGCTTGGGAAGGAACAATCAGAAAAACACTATAGTAAACAATAAGGCTGCTAATGGCTCCCGCATCAGAGACCCTGCTGCCCTAGATGAGGCCAAAACCTCTGTGGGCACCACATAGCTTAGGTCATGAGGGTGAGCCATCCTTCTCATCTGGGAGGATTATTTTAGACTTTAATGACACCAAGGATTATTAAATGCTAGATGAGCTACCAAGGAAGAAAGTCATGTTCCCATCCCCTGCCACGCTTTAAAAATAGGATAGGTTCTGGTTGCAATAGGTGGTTTGTGTTGGATAGGCTACCGAGAGGAAAAGGAAGCAGGAGGCAGGCATCATAAGATTCATGTTGAGCCATGTCATCCAATGAGCTCTTTTAGTTCACCAGGTTTAGAGTTATTATTCCAACATCAGCTGCCCCACAAACAAATGGAAAAACATTTAAATTTGCATTTGGAATTTCATTCGATCTCATGGGTTGGGGTGGAGACATCAGACTACGCTGAAGGAAGATGTATCATGAATGTAGCTTATCCATAACTCAGGTAGCTTTGATGTCAAATAGATTAAACTTCTGAATTTAATAGTTTTAGGTGCCAGATGTAAATCTGAGACAGACAGACAAGACAGACAGAGGAGAACACACATGTTCATGTTTGTGTGTATTTGGTGGGCATTCACATACCATCCACCTTATATTTTGAAAGTGCACATCCCTGGCCTGGAACTCATCGCTAAGCTAGGCTGATGACCAGCAAGTCCCAAACACCTGCCTGTCCCTGTCTCCCTATTCCTGAGATTACTAACTCGTACCTCCAAACCCAGGTTTGTGTTGTAGTGTGCATTTTGGTTTGGTTTGGTTTAGTTTGGCTTTTTGAGATAAGAATCTCACTCTAGCTCTGGCTGGCCTGGAACTTGCACTTTCTCCCTGCTATTCTGTTAGGAACAATGTAGTATAAGGAAATGTAATGTTTAAGCCAAAAAAGAGAAGGCTATGAAATGGGGGAGCAGGGATGTTGGAGGCAGGAGAATCTGTAGTGTAAGCCTGGCCAAGAGCCCAGAGGGAGGCTAAAATGATAAAGGATAATTTTTGTTTAAAGGAGGAGAAGCAAGATAGTGGGAAGACCAGACAGGTTGCTGTGTCCCAAGTGTTTGGACCATTTTCCATAGACAGACGCTGTCCCTATAGTTAGGGTACAGAACCAATGAGAGCACAGGACTTCCTGAAAGTGTTCCTGAAAGTGTTCGGTCAATGGTGCTGAGATGGTTCACAGTGAGGCCCACATGGAACGAAGCATTTTATCTGTGGCTCACATGGGTGTAGGTCGGGAGGCAGCTCTCTGGAGACAATTCCTTCCAGACAGCTCGTGGGATTCAGGGATCAGGCTCAGGACATCAGGATTGTGTGCAAATGCTTCTACCCGCTGAGCTTGCTCACCTTCCTTCATCTGTTTTGCTTACTTAACAAGACGTTGATGCTGGTCAATGAAAATATGTGAGATAGGCTAAGTTTATCAAAAGAGAGAGAAGAGGAGGAAGTGGAGGAGGAGAGGAGGAAGAGGAAGAGGAGGAGAGGTCCATTCAACCTCCAGTTTGGGAAGCTCAAGGGCTTGCCCATTCATGGGCTCAGCTGTGGGAAGGTCCACTTGGCAGCGCCACATCATGGCAAATGGCAGTCTCAGGATTGTATGGTAGCAAGTGACCACATTTAGACAGGAAGTGACAAGAACTGGGCAAAGCCAGACTCAGGCTTCCATGACAAGCGTTCTTGGGAACTACCTAGGTCTTTGTGAAAACCACCCTAATCACTCCCAAGCGACCTAAGGATGCCCTACATGGCCCTATTTGTTAAAGGCTACACACATCTCCCATGCTACACTAGAGGGGCACACTCATCACCTAAGATGTCGGGAGGCAAACTACATGAAATGTCATATGAAGGGAATTATAAGGTTATGTGTGGCATCGTAGGTATTCAACTTTGGGATATAAACAACAGAGTGGTTGTGTTTTGTTGTTACTGTTGTTAGACTTCTTAATTGTGTATGGGTGGTCTGCCTGCAAATGTGTTTGTGCACCACATGTGTGGAGTTACCTGAAGGGGCCAGGAGGAGGGCGTTGGATCCCTTGGAACTGGAGTTACGCAAGGATGTTGGCTGCCATGTGGATACTGGGATTTGAACCTCCATTCTTTGGAAGAGCAGCCAGTGTTCTCCACAGCTGAGCCGTCTCACTAGGTCCCACCAAGGTGCTCTTGATCAGTAGCCAGTGGTACAGTCATGGAGAAGTTATTTGACTACTAAATGACCTTTATTCATATATAAAATGGGAGTCAATTTTATCAGAAGATCTCAGGATGGGAAATTGGTGCGCTCATTGTATCAGCCATTTAAAGCATTGAATTATAAGGAATGAGACCTTAAGAACACTATCTTAAAACCTGAACATGTACACCTGTACACACTTTCATAGCCATCGACTTTTTAAAAAGTATCTTACTTTGTGTGTATGGGTATTGTGCTTGTGTGTATGTCCGTGTACCATAAGCATGATTGCTGCCCATGGAGGCCAGAAGAGGGTGTTAGAGCCCTTGGGCCTGGTGTTACAGATAGTTGTGAGTCACCGCGTAGATGCTGGTAATTGAATTCCGGTCCTTTGGAAGAGCAGCTAGAGCCTTCAACCACTGAGTCAGCTCTCCAGCCCCCATAGTCTTTTCACGTAGAATTATATTACTTTTCTCATCTGTGTGACAAAAGCTCTGACAGAAGAAATTTAATAGAGAGGGGAATTGGGGACCTCATGGTTTCAGAAGGTGCCGTCCATCATGATAGGGTGGGGAAGGGCGAGTGTGAGGGAGTCGTGCTCATATCGTGAGGACAAAGCAAGGAGAGAACAGGCCAGATGGCAACGCTGGGCTCTGCCTAAAGCCACCACAGCCCTCAAGACAGCACCACAGGCTGAGACCAAGCACTGTTCAGAACATGAGCCTGCGGGGGAGTCAGTCTTCCACCCTCTTCTCAGCCAGTCAGACCTCAGCAGTTGGGAAGGTCCTCTTAGTCAGTTGTTTAGTGAGCAATATTAGAAGACACAAGCCCCAAAATCTTGTCTAGCCTCATACTTACACCAGGGACATTAAGGCTTGCAATTAGTATTTCCTCTGTGTGTGTGTACGTAAGAAGTTTCTTTTGAGTTGAGTATCTGAAATATGGAGTCATTATAATGATCGCAACTACAATAATTGCAGATTCTTCACTGGTAACTTTGGGCTCCTAATTAGATGAAACAGTTATAACAATTCTAAATTTTCTTCTATCTCAGTATCATTTACATTCTTCTTTCTTTTATTTTTTTGAGGGTATAATACAATCGCATCATTTTCTCCAACACTTTCCTACCTCTAAACCCTCCATGTAACCCTCCTTGCTCTCTCAAATTCATGGCCTGTCTTTCTTTATACCAACATACACATACACACACCTAAATACACAAATATAACCTGCTCAGTCTGTATAATGGTGCTTGTATGTATATGTTTTTCAAGGGCTGACCCCCAACTGGTATGCTCCTCCTTGGGGAAGACTATTTCTCCTGCTCTTAGCATTTCTTAGTTGCCTATAGTTTCTTTGTTTAGAGTTGAGCTTCACACACACACCAACACCCCTGCTGCATGTTTATTGGTGTCCTGCATTTTGTTTGTTTTGTTTTATTTTAAGACCAGGTAGGGACAGGGGAAGAGTTGAAGAGGAAGGAATGAGGAGTAGTTCTGATCAAAACGCACATACATGTATAAAATTCCCAATAAAAAATGAGAAAACCCTGGGTGGGACTAGGATGAAGGGGGGAGGGGGCTGGGATCAGGATGTAAAGTGATTAAATAGTTAAATAAGTAAGTAAAAAAATTAGGAGACCCTTATACGATCTTGAAAGACCCAGTATCTGGCTGGAAAAATGGCTCAGTGATTAAAAGCACATATTGTTCTTGTAGAGAATTTGAGTTCAAAAATTCCCAGCCAGCCCTCACATCAGACAGCTCACAACCGCCTGGAACTCCAGTATCAGGGAGCCAATGCCTGTCTGACCTCCTTGGGCACATGCACAGAAAATAATAACAACAACAATTAAAAGCCTCAGTTAATACCAGGATCTCCCTCAAAGATTATACCAGTGACACATTAAACCATTAAAGAACTTAAAATTGATCTGATTTTTAAAGGAAGAATAAATAGTAAGTAAAGATAACTATTACTGTTCTGATTTTGAGGTCCATAGCTAAACAGGAATGATCTGTAGAAAGTGTAAGAGTGTTATTCGGTTGTCGAATAGCACTTAGGTAGCAGGATATAATGCACTAGCATACAGATACAAGGCAGAAGTGTGACCAGTCCTGAGACTGCAGAGTGTTGCCAGACAAAAATAATGTGTTGTTGTGAAAAGGGCAGCAGCTTAGTAATGTACTCCCGACGTAGCTCTGTGTGGGCAAAGGGTCCCTACGATTCCCAAGCCTTTACGAAAGCCTGCAGTTGGATCACTCCAAGGATCCTTCTCAGCTCTTTCGTTCTGTGTTTTCAAGGCAGGAAAGTCCCCAGCCCAGAGAGAACTGAAGATGCGCACTCAGCGCCAGTGCTGTGATCCCAAGGGTGAGAAGGAGAGTGAATGACCAAGTGGAAGTCAAGGCTGTGAGGAGTCCCCCCTGCCAGGATCGCCACTTTCTGTACATTCAGTTAAAGGCTCTGATAGGACTTTGGGCTCCTTCATATTGAAAGGAAAAAAAAAAGGATTTGAAAGCAGTAAATGCTATCTGGACAGTGGGAGCAGGTGCGGCGACTGGGATTAGGTCACGGAGACACTGTCCATTCTGATGCCCTGTGAGTCCAGTGCCAGCACTTTTTGTTGTCTTCTTTAAAGGGTATAGAAAGCAGAGGGCATAAAGATGCCCGTGAAGACAGTGGAGGGAAGGAAGGCATCCTAGCAGAGAAGATGTACGGTTAGCTGGAACAGTCCTGCTCAATAAGGGACACAGGGATAATGAAGAAAACTACTGGAGTTTATTAGGAGAAAGATTGCTGTGTGTTGCTCAGTTTCTGCCATTTAGAAAGAAAAGGACATGGGCAAGCAATGCTGGGCCAGGCCTTAGTGGAGCGTGGGGGACATCTGGACCATGCTAACGCTGCAAGACACATACATGGGGGAGGGGTGAGATGAAGGCTCTGTGTAGCCCAGGCTGGCCTAGAATGCCTGGGATCGCCTAGGTCAACCTCCCAAGTAGAGATTTGCTACCAACGTGTGCTGCCACACATTTACACACACACACACACACACACACACACACACACAAACACAAGCACTCACCACTCACTATCTGAGACTCTCATCGTGCAGGCTCAGTTGCCTGTCATCTGGATTCCAGACCATTTAAAACCATTGTTAGGGCATTCATGGTTTCATCATGCACGATGGGATTCTTTTGGAAGCAAAGTGAACTCCTTGAAGGCTCTTCATTTTAAGGTAGCTCGACCTGTGAGTCGGGACCCTTTTGGGGGTTTGAGGACCCTTTCACAGGTGCTGCACAGCAGAGATCCTGCATATCAGATATTTACATTATGATTCATAATAGTAGCAAAATTACAGTTGTGATGAAAATAATTTTATGGTTGGGGGTTCACCACAACCTGAGGAACTGCATGAAAGGGCAGCAGTGTTAGGGAAGTTGAGAACCACTGTTTTAAGGGACTTGGTAACTATTTGGCACATTACTAGTGCTATCTATATTTTCACAGTAGAAGCAAAGAGGTGCAGCTTTGGGGTTACTCCACTGCAGATTCAAAACAAAACGACAGCAACAAAGTAGCATCCAGTGCCAGCATCAGGAGCTATCCCTCAGTTCTAGGTTCCCAAACAGTCTGTGGTTGGCCTTCCTGGGTATCAAACGCTTGCAAACGCTGCCGCAGCTGGAGCATCAGTTTCCTTCTGAGGAAAGAAGGGAAGTTATGAAGAAACAGTAGATTTTCCTTGTCTGCTGTCAGCATCCGACTGAAGCATCTGACAGAAAACACGCCACGGAGATGGCATCTCACATCGTGCTTATATTCCTAAGAAGCTGCCGGAAACCATCTGTTTTAGTCAAATCATTCCCCATTGACTAAACTTGTGATTTGTAGTATAGATTGCCTGGTTTTAGCTCATTAATCTTTACCAGCAGGAACTCTTAAAATCTGAGATTCCGGTCCCCATCTCCTGAGATTCTCTCGCCATTCATAAGCTGGAACATATTAAAGAGAATTTATGGAGTGTTTTCCTGGGATGACTTTTTTCTTTGTTTTCTGTTGTAAGCAAGTTCCATGACATGATGGTTTGACCCAGGCTCTCCTCAGCTGTTCTTGTAAACACATGGAAGACAGTCTTCCCAAATGTGGTCAGGAGCTGGAGAGGGGGCCTGCTGGCAGACCTGAGGCCACTGGGACAAGCTGGGCTGGATCTGTACCCACAAACTTGCTGGGAGGCTGCTGGAGATGGCAGCGTGCTTCAGAAGCTGAAGGGATTTTGCTGTGGTCATCGGGCCTTTGGGAGCTACTCTGTGAGAAGCTTATGCGTGTACATCATTACTCAAGATGTTAATTTTGTGCTTGCTACGCTGGCATTAACTCTGCATCATTTTTAGGCCCCAACAAACTGTTACCTACAAATATTAACCTGAAAGTCAGAGATCACTCAAGAACGCAGGGTGGGGGAGGAGGGTAAAAATAAAACCACATTTGTACAGCTGTTTCCTAATGGGAACTTAGCTCCAAATTCAAGAATACCAAAGCATTATTGACCAAACTTTAAAGTCTTAAGACTTCTCAAGTGTGCCCTCTCTTTGGGGACAGTATCAATTGTGTGATTCAGGCCAATTGGGACCTGGGCTGCACATGCCACATTAAGTTAAGCATGGTTGCTTAGCACGGCTGTTCTCTGGAAGTGAGTGCTGCCCACACTCAGAAAAAGTAGGCATTTTGCAAGAAAATGGTAGTTCCTTGATGGTTTTCTTTCCATCTAGGGGTGTCTGTGAACAGTGAGGTAAAGATTTGTGCAGCCCTGGTCCTGCCCTGTTTTCTGTTGATGGCCTCGCTGTTTCTAGAGATGGCTGCCCCCACGGCTCGCTCCAGGCCGCTGAGAGAGCAGGCTAATAGTGGACTGTTAGAGAGGCACTTGTCCACTGTAGCGATGCTCCCTTAGCGCTCACCCGGAAACTCACAATTCCGGGTCCTCCTGGTGCCCAAGTACTCCCTCAGGTTCCCAGGCTGCTCTCCAGCCTTTGGAGTTTCCTGGACAAATGCTGAGAATGAGCAATACAAAGAATTCACTTTGTTCCTTCAAGAAGAGAGCACATAGGGGATTTCATGTTTATATCTTGGGTTTTCACTCCAGAAAAGGAGTCTCAAAATGGCCAAGAAATGACAAGAAATGAGAAATATTCCGCTCTCCTTAACCGAGGCTCTAATTCTGGCTGCCCTGTTCCTCCCGCCCCCCTGGGCATGGTTAGGAACAAGAAGAGGAATGTATTCAGGAATCTACTGTGACTTCAGTGCAGACGCAGGAGACTGCTTTGGCTAAAGGCCATCACCCTGCCTCCAGCCCACCGCAGCGTACTTCCGGAATCACTGATCCTGTGAGGTATAGTTCGCTACGCATAAAATGTAGGCGACAAATGATAGCCAGCCCTAATCTACATACGCAGACTCTAAAGCACACACTGCCAGATAGGTATATCTTCATATACAATGTAGAAATTACATAAATAGTATCCAGACCGAGTAATGGACTGACTACCATGAAGGAGAAGGCTTCCGTGGGCGAGGACTTTGGCTGAAGGTATTGCCCTTGCAAATGCATAGCCAATACTGAGCTCATAGCAGTGGTTCAGTCTGACAAGGTGTCCAGAGTAAGAGGGTCCCATGACCTGTTAGGTGACAGGCAGCTAATACGAGAACCAGAGATAGAAATCACCTGCCCCTGTGAAATTCCAAGTGGTGAAGACCAGGCAAAACTGGTCCTGGAATCCTAGCGTCAGAGAGCTCTGTCTCTGCTGAACCAGTTGCTGCTCTTCTTCATGTGCGGTGTAAGCATCTGCACTCTCAGCTTGTGATCCTGCAAGCTCTAACTCCACCAAGGCAGAGATTCTCCACCGTCAGTCACAAGCCTAGTGTCCATCACTGATGTGACCAATGTTATGTTGTGACTATAAAGACACCAAACACAGATTTTTCCAGGCTTGGCTTCAGTGTCCAGTATCCTGAGTGACCTTGGACAATCGTAATATCTGCGACCTTTGATTCCTTACTGGATAAAATGGCTAGGAGGGGTGGGTTAGATGACACGTACTTAATCATATATATTTGCTTGGTGTTGGGGCCTCACACCCAGAGCATTGCAAGGTAAGTGCTCTGCACCGAGCTACATTCCCAGCCTATGGGTCTGTATTTTGTGACAGTTGAGGAAGAAATAAAGGAGGGAAGCAAATTACACTGTTTCTGACACCTTCTGGTCCTCTGAAAATACAGTTTTTGGCCGAAGCATTTAAAAAAGAATTTAGCACCAATCATTAAAATCCCACCAGGATGACACCACTGGGCACATAAACATTAACTTCCACTCCTCTGTGAAACCTTGGCTGCTCTCTGCTGAGTTTCTTGAGGGCTTGACTGAAGAATATAGAGCTCTGTTCCGACCCCATCTGCTACCTGGTGAGTCAGAATGTTCACTCTAAGGGAAAACATTCCTGAGGCGTGGCTTTTCCTTCAGGGCAACATTATGGTTATCTTAACATTTTTAGGTTGTTTTTCTAAATTCTGATGTTCCTCCAGAATTTAATTTTAAATAAAAAGATCTTGGTTTGTCTTCTTTTATGTAGCTGCTTACCTAGCTCAGTTCTCCACACCCACACAAGAGCAGACCCCTGAAGTTTGTGAGCCATTTGGTGAAAATTCAAATGTAGTAAGATGCTTTCTGTGTGCTTGGGTAGGCGACTGCTAATTCAAGTTACAGGAGTCTGTGCTACCCAGAGCCACGGATGCTAAACAATTGCATGGAAGAGCCACTTGCAGCCAAGGAAACGAGAATGAACATTGCCACAGAGGCGAAGGAGACAGGTTTCCTGACTTTCACACACTTCTCTAATACTGTTGTTTGTAAAGGGGGTTGAGGACACGGTGATTCGGAATGTATGTCAGTTCCCTCAGAACTTTCCATTGGTTCTTTGAGATACTGTGGCAAATGAGTGGAAATTGAAATCACCTAAATTTTTTACCTTCTTCAGCAACCTCCAAACTCTATGCAAAATGTTACTTAGAATATTAATGATGTCTTAAGGCTCCTAGCTACTGGGTACTCCCAAATGATCGGAGGGAGTGGCTTAATCAAGGATAAGACGCACTGTTTGTATCTGCGTAGCCCTGTCTTTTATGGATTTCTCTTTTGGCATCCTAGTCACTACTGCAGAGAAATGCTGTTTGTGGAGCTGGAGAGATGGCTCAGTGGGTCAGGAGTCCTTGCTGCTGCTGCAGGCAGGTGGCCTCTAAACTCAGCTCAGAGGCTCTGATGCCTCCTGGCTTCCCAGAAAACCTGCACTCCCATTCCCTGTCTGTCTGTCTGTCTGTCTGTCTGTCTATCTATCTATCTAACTCTATCTCTTAATTTTTTAAAAATTACATATAAAAATATGATTTTTTCAATGCGTTTAGATGGATGGAGGGTGACTGCATGGATGGATGGATGGATGGATGGATGGATGGATGGATGGATGGATGGATGGATGATCTAACCCTGAAGTTCTTTTTGTCATGAAAAAACAGTTTGCGTAAGGCTGAAGAACACAGGCCTGAAAATCACAGAACCTTGGACTTTATATTCTGACTCTGGTCACTTCTTCAGTCTCGTCTTTGTTCAGAATCCTCTCTGCCCTCAACTTCCTATCTGTGAAAGTGGGGGTACAGGGAGAGAGTTGATATGATCTACCTGGTCAGATATTGCAGGCAGATTAAGTGGAACCATCTGTAAACATATTAAGTGCCTGACCTGCAATCAGCAGACAGCTCATGCTGTGGCATTCTCTGCCATGAAACCTGTTCTTCGGGGAATAAAGGCTCAGAAAAGTAGCCTTCGGGGGTGAAAGGCTGTGTATTTGGGAGAATAGCAGTACAGTAGCCCCAGCCTAGGGCAGGTAAAGGAAACAGATCAGAGAGTTTTTCTTTGTGGTACTATGAGAGCCTACAAGTACAGGAGACAGGATAGCACTGGGGCCAGGCAGGGAAGGAGGAAGGAGAGAGGTTAGTGCTTCCTCCTCTCCAGCATCCGTCCTGGTGAGAGCTGGCAGCTGCTTTCTTCTCCTTCCCCAATTAGCCATTCTGTGCTTGTTACAAGGCCGACTTTCAATGATACAGAAGAATAAAGATGACCAGGAAAATAACCTGTCCAAGTGAGTTAGTATAAGGCAGACCCTCCCCTGCATTGAGGTGCTGCTAGCATCTTAGATCATTTCTAGGAGGGGCTGAGAGATCATCTACTGGTCTTCATGGCCTCTTCAGCATTTGGTCCTCAGCCTTCAGAGCCTGGCACATCATAGACATTTCAATAAATGTCTGGTGGGTTCATCTTCCCCAACGCTTTGTTTTGCTTATGAGGACCCAAATGTCACCCAGACTTGTAATGGTTTCTCAGCCTGAATTTCTGAACATAATGGAAGCACTTAGAATTTCCAATAAGAGTGTTAATCAGTTGTCATTGGTTATAAATTAGGACAGACAAGGTTTTGTTCATCCCAGATACTAATCTTTAAAAAGAAAGGAAATGAGTCATATACTGCAAACTTCCCCCTCAAACAAATGTGAAATCTGAACACTTACAAATACATGAAAGGTTTGTATAGGGATATGACTCAGTGGTGGGGCTTTCATTAAGGATGCACAAGACTATTCAATCTCCAGGATAACAGCCCCCTAAGAAGTATCAGAAGTAAATAAAGGCCAAAAAAAGACAGAGCAGAGCAGGTAAAAGTTTCTCAGTATACAGACCAAATTCGGGAATTACCACTCTTTTGATCCATGAAACACACTATCAGAGACATTGTTCATGCCAATGTCCTATGCTGAAAACGTTCATAAGTATGAATGCCATTAGGCTATCGAGCACTTTGAGTTTATTCCTCGACAATCAGCTTCGGTCTCTCTAGAATAATCTTACTCTGACTAGTGTAACAGTTTCTGTGACGCTTTTAAAATTTCTAAACGCATTAGTGCATATTAAATATTTTTCCCCAAGAAACTCATGGTGTTGTTCTTGACAGCTACTAATGGGGAGGACTTGGACACAAAGGATCCAACTGAATCCCCAAGTTCTTTTCACTTCAGCAGGATGCATTGGCTTTGGTTGATAACTAACCCCAGTTTCAACAGAACAAGCATGAAGATGGTGAGGCAGAGCTGGGTGGTGGGTGATGTTTCTTAACCTACAATGGGGGCTCATGTCTCCTGCTGTCTTGCAAAAATGCAGATCCTGATTCAGCAGTCATGAGAGAGAGCTGAGAACAGAGGCTTTCTCTCATGCTCCCGGGAGGTGCCAGCACTGCTAATCCCTGGGTCTAGAACACTTTTGGTTTCTGATTGAGAATTTTTTGTGCTTTCAACTGCTGTGTTTCGGAACTAAGGGAAAGTGTGTTGTGAGGTTTCAGTGTGTGAGTCATGTTCAGAGAAAGCCCTGGGCTGCCCCCGCCCTCTCTCCTCTTGCTTAAGAAGAACGGAAATGGCCACAAGAGAAAGCATGATTGTCTTGGATTCAAAACATTTGTCTTGGGATGGTTGTCTTAAGAGTCCCTATGGCTGTGATAAAACACCATAACCAAAAGCAGCTTGGAAAGGCAAGAGTTCATTCCACATCACAGTCCCTTACTGAGGGCAAGAACCTAAGGGCAAGAACAGAAGCAGAGACCATGGAGGAGTGCTGCTTAGGGCTTGCTCCTCATGGCTTGCTTAGGGTTTCGTACACAACTCAAGACCACCTGCCCAGGGATGCTGAGCACAGTGGGCCGGGGGATGAAGGCTGGAGACTAGGAGCTGGGCCCTCTCACATCAATCATCAACCAAGAAAAGCCCCCACAGTCTTACCCACAAGCCAATCTCAGGTGACATT
This sequence comes from Pachyuromys duprasi, assembly GCA_028658305.1. Taxonomy (NCBI): domain Eukaryota; kingdom Metazoa; phylum Chordata; class Mammalia; order Rodentia; family Muridae; genus Pachyuromys; species Pachyuromys duprasi. Next base: position 25,698,644 of record CM053753.1, on the reverse strand, counting down.
CCCTCTTCCATAAGACTCCAGGTCCTATCAAATTGAGGGAAAACCAACCAGTTCATCATCATGGGCTCTTTGCATTTAAGAAACATGAGGTCACATTCAGCACCCCTTTTTAAGCAGTGAATGTACCAAAAAAAGAAAAGAAAATGGTAAACCATGTGGACAATGGCTCGACCCCCTAGGCATTGGGATGATTCAGAGCTTTAGCTGTTTGTGGCTATGAATGGCTATGAAATGCCTGTTAGTATCGCTCTGGTGCTAATGAGCAGAGTTTTAGCAAATAGGTAAATTCACAAGGAGGGAATACATGAATAAAGAGAATAGAAAATGTACAATAGACCATGGCTTCTTAAACATTCTCCACTTTCAAACCCTTTTCACCTGAGAAATTATTACATGCATTTCATATATGTAGTTACACAAATCAAACATATACAGATATTGCTCATGAATAAACTTATTTTAAAGCAATTATTTGGTATACACAGAATTGTATCACCTATTAAAGACAAAAATTAAACCTGCACAGTAAGATGTGTGTGTTTAGCTTATATTAAGATTTAAATATTAATTCTTTTCATGACGAAAACTTGTAATCAAAGCTATTTTGGGAGATTAATCTCCCTTACAGAGGGAGATTAGGGCCATTTAAGGGCAATGTGGTAAGACCCTGTCCCCAAATAGAAAGTTTAAAAAGAGGGAAGGGGTAACAATTTAGCTCAGTGCTAAAGCACCACCTGGCCTTTGAGACAGCTAATCCTCTAGTACTGCGGTGGGAGGGGCTGTGTGATGGGAGGGGAAGGAAAGAAAGGAAGAGCAGAAGAGAGAAAGAATTTTTCATAAATATGTGGCATCGTGGAACATAAAATAACTGCCACATTTTCAGTCGGTCAGTATTTTGAGTTATAATCCTCAGTGATAAAAGCACTACTTTTATGTAAATGCATATTTAGAATAGAGAAGCATATTTAGAGCCGGTTTAGAAAACTGTTGAGACATGTGTCCTGAACCCAAAGCAAAAGTCGTTCACTTAATGATTTTTTTAATGAAACTCAAGTCAACAATTCAAATAGAAAATTTAAAAATCAAACACTTTAACACTATATATTCCAAAGTTGTATTAACTTGGCACTTAACATGCTGACAAAGGACGGCAGAAAAAAATAATAAAAGTCTCTTTTCTGTGAACCGTTATATTCTATAAGAGCAGGAAACCCTGTATGGACAGTGAAAACGCGGCTGTTCAAAAGCTATGGTAGTTGTGACTCTGAGCCAGGTATTTGGAACAGTGTTTGTTGGCGCCGTGTGCTGCAGTGTGGATGTGATGCTAATTGCTTACCTTGTGTGCTCAGAACCAAGGCCACAGTGAACGCCATTTGATGCGACATGCTGACTGTTGCCACAAACACCTCAGATGTGTTACAGGCTTGGTTTGGAATTAATTTTTGGTCGTGGTATGTTGAGAAAACTTCTAATTCGATTCCCACATTCAACTACAGGACCCCCATATGGGGTGGTGACTCACTGTTTGAGAAAGTGTTAAATAAATAAATGAACACACACCTCCACAATTTGTGGGGCAGCTAAGGGGAACAGGAGCTATAGACACGGAACAAAGGGAGCCCTTCAGCCCTAAATCAGAGCTGGCATCTGGCTCACCCCAGTGTCTTTGCTGCCAGGATCTGAAGACTTTTGCCCGGCCTTCTCTATCTTTATATTCAGTAAGAGTGAGGACCTGCCCTGGACACTGAGTTATATCCTGGCTCTGGAAGTCTCTTATGGCAGGACTGATTGATATACTCAAGTAGATGTGTTGAGAGCAATCATGAAAACCCTGTTTCTCTAGAGTAGTGAAGAACAGTACAGTTTAAATGATAAATGCAGAGCCAAGTCAAAACTCACAACCGTTATGTGTAATTACAGACACAGTAAATCAATTGCACAAACTTAGCACCGCTCTCCTCACATTCCAACACCCACAGGGGCAGGTTGTGCTGGTTGAGCATTCAGGAGGACAGAGGTGAAGAGAACTGACACCAGGATGCAAAGCTTGATAACTTGTCTGGAGTCACGTGGCGATTCAATCAAATGTAATCAAGAAGCCAGGAGAGGCTAAAGCATCCAATTCTTCTTAATTAACAAAAAAATCATCTAATTATCAGTGTAAGCTCCAATTGTGGTCCTTTTGAATGGTCATTTATGTGTTATTGTTGCATTTGACATTTAGATGGAATGCTTTAATGAAAACAAGAACCAATTCTCTAATCAGTAAACTGCCCAAAGACAAACGCTGTAAAGAAAGCCTGCCTGGCTGGGGCTCTTACTCTCATTCCCTTATTGAGAAGCTAAGTTAAGAATTAGACTATATAATGTATTTCTAATTATCTATAACCCTTCTTCTAACACTAGAAAGAAGAAAGAAAGATGATAGCTTGATCAAGGCAGACTTGAGTGTTTTAGGCTCAGAGAAGTAGCGGAACCCATGATGCTTTTGGCTACCTTCTCTGCAGTAAGATGTAGGCCTGATCTAATGATGGCAACCTTGCCTGATTGATGCTCAAGAAAGAACTACGGTGTCCCTATCGTCTATCAGCTGTGAGATTCTCTTGGTAGTGAAGACCTTGTTTGCAGTTCAAATCAAGAGCTTGAAAATAGTCTTTGTTAGTTCTTTTCAAACTGTTACCTGGCATCGCTTAACAGCTGCTAGGATGGTGACAAGATGTTGAAAGAGACCCTGATTTGTTCAGTAATTCTGCCCCAGCATGGGACAAATGCTTAATCATGACGTCCTGGTTACTTACAGTAACAAACGTGGATTGCCCTGTTGCTCCCCACACTCAGTGGTGATCGAGTTGTTAGGCACAAGTTGGAACGTTGTGTGATATAAAGTGATGAAGCAGTCCCTGGATAGAGGCGCGAGTGGGTAAAGCAGCAGGTAGAGAGTTGAGAGCTATCTTCTGAGGAAGGGTTTACAGGAGAATGTTGCCATAAAGGATCTCTCTGACTCTTCCCTCTAAACACAGTTAGCATTTTTTTAATGCATGTGTGGGGAGACCTTAAGAAAAATGTCTGATTAAATATTTTCCTAGCACTTGTTTTGTTGTCATTGTTTTCTTTACCCGGTGCCACAAACAAAACATGTCAAACCCTGCCCTCTTGTCTGAAGTCATTTCTGGACATTGCTTTATTTGAGTAGAAATATAGACAGATCTATAATGAGACCTGATACCCTCTTCTGGTGCACAGGCATACAGTCAGGACCCAGTATACACAGTAAATAAACAAATCTTTAAAAAAAATAGAGAAAAAACCCCAGAAAATTAGAAGTGAACCCAGTATGTGCATTTGGAAAAGGCTGGACCCATTCCGTGGTCCCTTGAGTGTGCTAGGACATCTGCCTCAGTCATGTCACATTACTCCACAGTCGCTGTCTTTGGTTTGGAGGGAACTGTGTGAGACGCTCCACAATGATTTCTCACAGAGCCACTTACTTGAAACTAAAATTGTAATTGGTAATCTACTGATTTTTGTAAAATGTCCATGTTAATTTTTGGTCTGACTTAATCCACAAATGATGATGATGTGATGCCAAACAGCAGTTATCTAAAATAGATTTCCTGCTGGATGACACCTAATTTTGCCATTACAGGAAGTGACAAGAGGACAAATGAAACGTTCCAAAGACAAACGCTGCAATGAAAGTCTGCCAGAAACGTTCTAATTTAGTTCTTAAAAACCCAAATATTGAAGTGAGAGCATGAAGGCAGAAAGCACACATTTTCTGCTCTGCCCAAGGGCCTAAGCCGTCTGGAGGTAATAAGGGCTGACACGGAGTCACGATGCTGGGAAGGCTTCTGGGGAAGCCGTCCCTGCATGGGGACACTTTCATTTCAATAGTGTATGAACAAGAGATTTAATGAGCAAAAGGATTAAGCCATGGGTGCTTGCCAACTTTTGTTGTAATAGTCTCTGCAGCCTTCTCTTCTAGGGTTTTGGTTTGGTCTGGTCTGGTCTGGCCTGGCCTGGTCTGGTCTGATCTGGCCTGACCTGCCCTGATCTGGCCTGATCTGGCCTGGCCTGGCCTGGTCTGGCCTGGTCTGGTCTGGCCTGGCCTGGTCTGGCCTGGTCTGGTCTGGCCTGGCCTGGTCTGGCCTGGCCTGGTCTGGTCTGATCTGGCCTCGCCTAGTCTGGTCTGGTTTGGTCTCCACAGGCACTCTCTCTTCACAGAAAGCATGCAGCTTCCACCCTTGGCTTGCTGGAAACATCCCGTCTACCACCCACACCCCTGCTCTGTGGCATGTTCTCTCTTCTTCCCTGAGAAGGATGTGGAGTCTGAAGCCTGATGGGGGAATGTCTTCGGGTGTCTACAGATCCTAAGCATTGGTTTTCTAATGTTTGGGCAAGAAGCAGAGATGAGCATGCAGAGTTGAGGCTTTTGACTGCCTGGTTGTGCCTGAAATATGTTTTCTGAAGGAGTGTTGACAAAGCATGTGAATTTTTACCTAATAATTAATGATCCTTTCTTTTATTCTCCTCTCCCCCTACTTACTCAAATCTGTTCATGACCATAAATGTATCTCTGACTGGAGCTTTTTGCATGGTGTCATTGATCAAATCCTCTGCCTTTGTATTTTTCAAAATGTATTCTTGAAATACTGTGAGTCTTTTCTCTCCCAAAACTTACCACCACAAGTCCTCAGACCACAAATCCAATGAAAGAGGATTAATCCAGGGCCCAATGTCACCTTACTATTTCACCCTTGAGTCTTGTTTAGGGTGCTTAGCCTGATGTGGTGGCAGGAGCCTTTAATCCCAGCACTCGAGAGGCCAAGACAGGTGAATCTCTGTGAATTTGAGGGCAGCCTGCGCTACACAGTGAGAACCTGTCTCAGAGGAAAAAGAAAAAAGGAGAAGAAAGAAAGAGAGAAGCAAGTGTCTAGAATTCTACATCCAAAATAGTATTAGTAGAACTTCATCCTTTAAGCTAGTAGTAACGCTTAGATGCACTGAAACATATTCTCTAGACAAATTTATAGGATAGAACCCCAACTACACTGGATAAACAGATCTAAACATTTAAGAGGAGGCCCATAAGCACTGCCCCCACCCCAGTTCCTTACAAACAATAGCCTTTTCGAAAAGTTGCAAGGGCTGAGCTTTCTTCCGTCTTTAAACTTGACACATATGGACCGACCTCCTTCAGTTAACACTCTAGCATCTTGTGAGCCCTGGGATGTTTTCAGCGAAGGTCCTGCTGATACTCTAACTGCCGTGGGTGGACAGGTCTAGGAGATTCTGTTCCTGTGCCCTGTGAGCAGCATTCAGTGGGCGCCCATCTGGGGTGCTTTGTCATGCCTTAGTGCACACAGCATGTCACCTGAGTCCTAGAGAATCCCTCGGGACCTTTTCATTAGTGAAATAAGTTAATATTTTTAAACAATATACCAATATCCTGCTTTTCTCAATCGCTACATTAGAATGACTTATATTTTAAGTTTTTATTATTGTCTGTTAATATAATAATATGATTCAATGACTTTTTATATATGTATTATATATATGGCCATATTTCTCCATAACCCTCTCTTATAAAAATGACTTTTTAATAGTTTAATTATTTTATTGGATTAGATTCTATATTTAATCCAATGAGCATCTGGAAATTTTAAATTTTAGCGAAGGGGGCCTGGAGAGATGGCTTAGCAGTTAGAACTCCACTGCTCGTCCAGAGGACCCAGGCTGCATTGCAGACACCAACAGGGCAGCTCATTACAGTGTGTCATGCCTGTCCTACAGGCCCCAACGCCCTCTTCTGGCCTCTCTGGGCACTGCACACACATAATACGAAGACATGCAGACAAAACACCTATACTCGTAAATAAAAAATAAAGGCTAAGAAACTCAGTGTTAACAAACTTCTGTGAGAAACAGGCAGCTTTTCAAGTTTAAAATGTGGGTACTAAAAAGCTGGAAGCTGTCTCTAGATCACTGTACTCCACCCCTGAACCTTGAGATGAGAATGCAGGTTGCCTGCACAGCTTCCCGAAAGGATGGGAGAGGACCGATTAGTACATAAACATCTAACATCCGCAACAGTCTAAATCCTAGACACTAAGCCTGAAATAGGCAGAAACTTCCAGTGGTTACAAAGAGAAGCCATGGCTGATTTGCCGTTAAGAGAGTTACAACCACAAAAAGTCCTCTGATAGTTCCTAAAGCTACCTGGATCATACAGGGAAGTTTCTCTCAAGAAAGACCGACAGTCAGCTCTGTCAATTGACAATGGACCAGATTAATATATAAAGGAACTAGATGAGATCATAAATAATATGAAAATGTTGAGGTCCTTGTTAAAACAATAATGGTCCTCCAGATCTGCTGAGGCAAATGAAAAGAAAACCAAAAATAGCTATGCACTCAGCATAGATCGTTTTCATTTATTATATTTATCTCAAATTAATTCCAAAATTGTCCGCACGCTCATAAAATTCATAGCACAGTATTTCATCCACTGATGGGGCCTGCTGTGCATAGGGATTTTCAGGGGCTCACAGCTCTCAATTTAGAAATTATTTAGTGATGTTGTCTTTCCAGAGACTTCTACCTCTTAAGTGTTAGGAGTCTGTCCTCAGAAAAAATGTCTTTTAAATCACAAATCATAAGACGTAAAAGAGCTGAGAAGTGTGCAATGCACAGTGAAAGGTCTCTCTGTCAATGTTAAGACAGAGCTTGGTCATTTGGTTGCACCTTTAGCCTCCGTCTCATGTCCCCTCAGATGAGAGTCTGCCTGACCGGAAGCCAAAGACAGCAGGTCCAGTATCCCACACCTTCCTTTCTCCTGCCAAGAGGCACAAATGGTAGTATTCTACTTAATATTCTCCCATGAGTACTAAATAGACTGAAATTTTCCTGCCTGAATTTTATCTCAATAATTAAAAATGAGGGCAAAGTCGAAGCTGGTTAAAGGAAATAAGAAATCAGTCTGAAATTTAGGCTTTCAGGAACATGCTTAGGACGGACTCCATGGACAGCTGCCATATATTTCCTTCCCAAGGTTTTGAGAGGGGTTATATCAAAGATGCTAGGAGATGAAAAAGAGGTTAGAGAAGCTGGCTGGCCCAAAGTGGCTTAATAGAGTTTATTATAGGGTCAGAACACCCTCAATGATGCCGTGCTGCTTGGTTGCTATAGCATTTTATTTTCAGGGAAATTTTTTTTTGCATATTTCAAATGGACCTACTCAATATTTTCAGGGCTTATTCTCAGGGCACTTGAATTTGTAAATGTTCCCCAGGTTATGACGTCCCAATGACATGTGTTTGAAGCGACTTACACAGAGAAGTACAGAATTGGAATTTCTTAAAAAAGGTTTCTAAAACTATAAGCAGAGCTGAATCCATACTATATACAACCCTTAGTTTTCATTTCGGTGATTTAGTGTAAATGAGTCTCAATTGTGCTCCCCTGGGCAAATTTTAATGTGAGTTTTCATATAAGCAAACCACCCCATGCTTGCTGTCCCTCCTACACTGTTACCAAAGTCACAAACACAGTGTAAACTTAGGGCTTTCGCTCAAGCAGACCTTGGCAGACAACCTGATAACCTGCGCAGGTTTTTTAAAGGTACATTTCATTCTGCAGCCTTCAAATATGACTCTGTGACAGCCCTCTAAAGTGGTCATTAGCTAGGCCAACACACAGCAGCCAGGAGTTAAGTGCCAGTGTATTCAAGAGTGAGCTTCTGCCAGAGTCCTTCCGGGGGGGCAGCCACCACCAGCCAGGATGGAAGATTTCTCAAACTCTGCTTTTACTGTTCTTCCATCCTGACTCAGAAGAAAACAAAGGTTTTGGGTTTTTTTTAAATTGTTGTTGTTGTTTTTCTTCATTATTTCTCCCCCTGAATGTCCATATCTTCTCTCCCCGTGGGTCACTGCTTCAGGTGAGTTCTTAAAACAAATGCAACCATAGGGCCATGGCTGATACTCGGGCCAGCCATCTTGTTAATCCGCAGCCATATACTAGTATGTTACCATTTGTTAGCCCCTCTGCCACTTTAGACCTGATTACTCCAGAACAAGAGTTAACACCAAAGACCACCTAGAACGTATAGGTTTATCTTCACTCTAAAGTCATCTCTCAGCACCTTCAGCCTCCTCCATACAAGAAAGAAGTTAGACCTGAGGACTGGAGAGATTTCTCAGTAGTTACAGTTCTTGCTGCTCTTGCAGAGAACCCAAGTTCGGTTCCCAGCACCAACATCAGGTAGCTCACAGCAGCCTGTAACTCTGATTCCTAGGGAACTGATACAGTTTTCAGGCCTCCAAGGGCATCAGGCATGCACATGGTGCACAAACATACAGGCAGACAAAACTCATAAACATAAAATAAAAATAAATAAAGAGAAGAGTAAGAAGACAGGCCTGCACTGTCCATGTGTATCAGTTCTTCTGTGATGAAGAGGGCATCGGCCCAGCACAGACTTCCTTTGGTTTAGGTGTGATGCTCAGTACAGCTGTTAAATGCCTGGCCTTCTCATAATATCAGAAGTTTTTTGTTAGCAGAAGTTTGGCTGTTCCTGAAAGATGACCTCAGAGAGATCTGAATGTGGGCAGCACTGAGGATCAGAGGGTTCCCTCTATGATAGAGAAGAGGTGGCCTTTGATGGAAATTCACCAGGAAAAGGCCCCGGCATCTTCAACTACAAGTGATTTATTAGACAGAAGCAAAGGCCAAGTTCATGCCCCTCCCCTCTGACTTCTCTTAAGCTGGGGAAAACAAAAACAGTTTTGTAAGTATGTGTTCAAATCCCTACAAGTCCATTCATGAGGAAAACATCTACCTCTAATCCTGATCATCGGTGGCCTTCTGGGATGCTGGCAGCTTCCCAAGCTGCCATTCAACCAGAAGTGAGAGGCAATATAGATTTTGAGAATTTTTAGGAAACAAATTGGCTCCATTAAATAATGTAATTCAGCTACTATGTATATATTTTATTATTCTGAGCATCCAAATCAAAATAAGGAGCCCACAAAATGGCTTGCAGGGTAAAGACTTGCTGGTAAGCCTGACAATCCAAGTTCAGTTCCTGGACTCACAAGTGGAAGGGGGAGAGAACCAACTCCCACAAGTTGTCCTCCTGCCCACACGCACACACATACACACATAAATACCAAACTAATAGCAGCCATAAACCATGAGACAGGAATATTGATTATCAGTTTCGTTATGGCCTCTGAGCACCCTCCATACCACAGGTCACACCTGCTTTGGGTGACACCTCTGGGGCAAGCCCTGTTCTGTGGTCTCAAACTTACTTGAGTCCCAGCTGTGCAGAGGAGGCCCCATGTGGAAATGTGGTCATACCTCGCTAGCACTATTTGAAGTCCCCACCAGAGGCACAAAAACCCAGAGCTGAGCCAGAATCTCCCAGCACTCAGGGAGGCTCCAGACTAGTCTGCCCAGCTTTCTATAAATACTGAGACGGGCATGAAGTGTATTTTCTGAATATCTAGCTTTTCTTTCTATTGGTTTCACCATTTTTGTTGCTGTTTCCTATTTATTTATTTTTTGTTTTGTTTGCCAATTCTACTCCAATTGGGGAGCATTGCATTTTCCAGGAAGCCTTTTCAAATAGCCTCTTCTTTAATCCAGTGAAAAAAAGCCTGATAGGGTCCTTTTCTTTTTTTATGTTGCATTCATGTATCTTTAAAGGAGATTAAAAAAAAAAAACTCCATGCCTTCAACAAAATCTACTCAAGTTAGAAATGTCCTAAGTAGGTAACATGGTAACCTCAGAAGTGCCCCGCCCACTCCCAACATACTTGTTTTGGTTGATAAAGACCTTTTTATTTTTAGTCCTTCTGATTGTTGCCCTTCACATGCAGGGTCAAGTGGAAACATTGACCCTAAAAGTATGAGCTTTGTTGCCCTTAGAGTGTTGCCAGCTAACAGACTGTACTGTTACTGTCCCAGACAGGCTTTTTGGTAACAGTCTGCCTTTTGGCTCTGGCCTTTAAGTGGGGTCATATTGGTCACTTGCTCTGGCCTTTATGTAGGTACCATCTCTGCAGAAATACAGTCTAAAAACAGTGCCTCCCACTATTTGGGCCATCTGGTTTACCTACTGAAATGCACACAAAGTTTTTTTTTTTTTTCTGCCAGCAAAGAATATATATATGGCTGAAAGTAGGGAAAACAAATGCCTCACTGCAGGGCTTAGGCCTGAAGATGAAATTTAATGGCTTCCCTGGAAAATGTTTTAAAAGGTACATGGCTCGGTTCCACATTAGTACAGCAGCAGTCAAAATAGACTGAGAGAAAAGTTATGAATAGACTTATTTTATAAAGTCACTTTACACACCCGTCAAACCCAACCAAGGGTAACATCGGCTCTTTCAGCATTGATGTTGCTTAAATCCCTCCTTTGAATGCCTTCAATTTAATTTGGCCAGTTATGTGCATTTTGTTGCTTTTTCCTAGTTTTCTGGAAAATTAAAGAAGGAGCTATGCAGATGTTGCCCACTGGCTGGAAGGACTGAACACCCTTACTGGGAGCGCCTTGATGGTGTCTGAATGAAAGCCTTGTTACCTGAAGGTGTCTGCCAGATAAAGCTTGACATGAACCCCAAGGGCAAGGGAAAGAATTAGCCTTTTCAGCCTGACTGCCATGCCCCATACCCTGAGGTCATGTCAGTGCTGGATTACCCCCTTGAGCTCCTACCACCATTCAGAGGTGACAGTCCCCTGGCTCCTGTTTAGAATAACAAGGTCAGCTTCTAGATCAAGCCTGCAAAGATCCCAGCTGGTGACCAGCCTGCCTGTGCCTTCAAATCCTCCACACCAGTGTGGGTAATACCATGCTTGGTGTTTAAAAAATAAAACTGTCCAACACATGCTCTCTTCACTTTGGTCAGATGGCCACTTTCAAGTTGCCAGCCTTGCCCAGTGCATAGGTCCACTGCTCCAAAGTCTTATTTGTAAGTTTAAAATAGAACCAGATTCTCCCGAGCACTAAAACCAGGTGTGTGAGCCCCCTACGTTTGTAACCCGGGGTGTAGCCTAGCCCACAAGCAGGCCCAGGCAGCCTCCTCCGTAACCACGCAGAGGATAGGACAGTACCAGACTTGACTGCCAGTGGAGTGTAAGAGTTAGCCATGGTATTTCTGAGGGTGCAAAGATATTGTGGGTTATTCTGTGTCCCAGGCTAAAGTGGGGAGAATAACCTATTTCATTTTATTTTTTTTTCCAGTTCTCTCAGGCCAGGCACATCACAGCCCTTTGAAACGATCTGTATCCCTTACCCCACCCATGAATGTGCCAAACCAGCCTCTAGGACATGGATGGATGTCTCATGAGGACTTACGAGCTAGAGGACCCCAGTGCCTCCCATCCGATCATGCCCCCCTGTCTCCACAAAGCAGTGTAGCCTCTTCAGGAAGTGGTGGGAGTGAACACTTAGAAGATCAGACCACTGCTCGTAACACATTCCAAGAAGAAGGTAGTGGTATGAAAGGTGAGTGACCACACGAGGAACCGAGAGGCCCTCCCTTAATTTGGAATCCAAGGGGAAAGAGAGGTGGTCAACAAGAGAGAGGGAGTCCAGCCCCTCACCTTAGGCTTGTGCGTGCAAACCATGCCTTCCAGAACTCCAGAACTAGCCCTGGAGGAAAGGTCGTGGTGATAACAGTGTTATCTGGGGAGACAGTAACCAAGCTTCTGGGACAGTGCCGAGGGCAGGCTCTGCAAGTGCCCTTGAGCTGCCGCTACTACACAGTCCTGAGGGTCGCTGTTTCTGATCCGTTATCAGTTATCAGTGATCACTTGCCCCAACCCAGAAGTCAGAGCAAGAAAGACCAACCAACATCCTCTTTTTTTCTGTATTCTGTGCACTGACTCTTGAACACTGAGGGCTCCTGCTAGCCTGGATAGGGTCATTTGAAAAGATGCCAGGCTACTCTACCCTCTGCCTTGCTATGGCCAGGGAGCTGTCACTAATTCAGAAGAACAAACTATTGATCTTCTATTTATTTTTAATTAATGCAGAATTGTAGTAATATTTCTTTTTATTACTCTTTTTGTTTGATGTCTAAAGAAACCTTTAAGCCCTTTCCTCTGCATCTGCTTCAGGGACATGAAAACCATCAGTGTTTTAAGCCACATAATAGATTTGCATACTGATGATAAAGGCCTATTGTGCCACCTAAATAAATGTTCCTCCATCGCCTGTCAATGTACCCTCTCCTACAGATCCTCCTCGGGAGACAGAGATTTCCAAATTGCCAATGGTGGGTTCACAGAGGATGCATGCATTTGTATTTTTAGATGCCAGTTGTTGGAGGGATGGAAGTCCTTAGGGGAAGATACTCATCAGACATGCTGATAACAATGTTAGCTAGTGAGACAATAACCAGGCAGGCTTCTGAGGCAATTGCTGAGGAATGGGCTCGGAGAAGGGCCTTTATGCTGCTGTTAATACAGAGTCCTGATGTTTGCTGTTTCTATTCCTCCCCTCATAAAAGAGTCTCTTGACCTCATCCCTCCTGACATGGGGACTTGGAACAGAGAGTGCACCCACATCTTGTCAGGTGCCAGATACAGAAGAGAGTTGGGTTGAAAAGTAGAGCCTGTCAACTTAGGGAATGAGGCGGACCTCGAGCCCTCCTCCCAGCAGTCTCTGGCTATGTCTCCCTATACCGGCTTCTGCCACAATGGCCATGTGCTGAGAGACCTATGGAAGAAGTAGGATGTGTCCTGAAGTTTTCCCCTGGGGGTACAAATGGGTCTTTAAAAACAGCTAATGCAATGTGTCATTTTGGCATACAGGGTATATAACCCTGTTCAACAGGGCTCAGGCGAGTACACCGTAGTATTGAAGAATGGGCAAAACCCATTCCCAAGTGATGTGGTGTTCAGGTGAAGCTCAGCGTCTGTGCAGTCTGATACCAGGACAGTGTATGTGGGCTCACTGGTAACTCAAGAGAAGAATTGCTTGTGTTGACCAAGAAGGTGGACCCCAAGGAATAGGCTGTTTGCTTGGAAGAATGCCAACTTCACTGTCTAGAGTCTGAACATATGCTTATTTCATTTCTATTACTTTATCTTCTTTCTTTCTATTATTCCTTTACTTGGAGGGTTGGGCACCCTTACACACTCTCCCAAAGTAGATAAATGTGTGCTCACAGACTAGAAGGTAAGAAGTGAGTAGAGAGAATATATTTATTTTCAAAGAAACATGAACAAGAGTGAAAATTGAAAATGAATATTCCATTGACTTGCATTTTTTGTTTTGTTTTATAAAGTCAAGCACTTTCCAGAACTCAAAGATTATAGATAAGCTCATTTGACTCCTTTCTCTAGAATTGGTAAGAATTGTCTCCTCAAAACTTAGTCACAGAATCACACAGACAAAATGTCACATTCAAGATTTTTATTGTGAGCGCATAGGTATAAATGAAAAAGAAGGTATTTGGTGGCTGGTTGGAAGAAAGCACCTTCCCCATGTGTTTCTGCCTTTTTGATCTATTGAACTTACCTTTTCTTAAAGAAGTGGGTGGAGAAATCAATGTGTAAGGACACTAGCAAGTAACAGGGAGGGAAATCAAGGGAAGGAATGCAATAGATGATAAAGAATTCTATTTACAAGGAAAATGCATTTTCAGTTCAGCTGACAATATCAGATATAGAAATGTTCAAAACCCCAAACACTAGCATTCTGAGGTGGCATAGTGCCAGTGTTTGCTGGGGACCAGCGTTCCTTACCTAGCCCTATTGAAAGGTGGTCACCAAGAACTCCTCTGTATCAGAGATTACTCAACATGGCCTCCTAAAGTGGCATCTAAGAAGCAGCTGTTAAGACAGCCATCCCAAGGATGTGTCATTTGAACACCAGGCCTAAGAGCAGATGATCATGTAAATTTCCAAATCATTTCTCACTTTTCTGAGCACTTTTATGAAGTCGAGTGATGTAAATCTGAGAAGAGCTGGATCTTCCTGTGAACCCCATGCTTGCTTTCTTGTGCCTTGGGTCCTTTGGCAGGAAGAGAGACACTTAGGGCCATCACCAAACTGCTGCCTTTCTAATTTGCAAATGTCTGATCTGTAAGAACAATGAGGCTGGAGTCGAATCTGCAAGATTTTCCAAATCTTCTGGGAGTAAACATCACCCTTACCTCACATCCTGGGAAAGCAATAAAAACCACCATAATTTGCATTCATCTTCTGGCCAGCTGGTGGGTATGGCTGAAATATTGGGCTTGTTCTTGCTGCCTCCCTGCTCATCTGGACAGACTAGCCGGCTTGGCTACCATGCTCCCTTGGGAACATAGCTCTTGGATCAAGCATGCAGGATAACCTCTTAGCAGATGAATTGCTTCCTCCTGAATCTCAGTGCTTGGCTTCTTGTAGCAAACACATGTCCTAGCAGTTTAGCTTGGCAGTATGGAATACGTAGGGCCTCCAGCTTAAGGGAAATCTTGGGACTGAGGACTCTACTTGAAGCCTCAAGGAGCAACCTGATCCAGAATATGAAATTTTCCTGCTACCAACCCCTCAGGAGGCATCACTGATAAATGTTTGGACTAGCTATGCTGGCTGGGTTTTAAGTTCAGGTCTCTGCACTCTTTTCAAAACTTTCACCGCGGCTTATCCCAGGGTAGAGACTCGATTCTGAGGTGGTACTCAGTTACGCTATCCCTCGTCCTCACATAGTGGATGGGCTGGATGGACTCTCATCACTCTTACCTCAGGTACAAGAGAGAAGAAAGCCTCACATTACTAAGTTCTTTCTTTCCTAGAAAGAAGGTAGCCTGTTGGCGGAAGGAACAAATCTGTCCTTCAGTAGCATGATGAACCCCCCAAGACAAGGAGGCCAGCACCTAGAGATGTGTGAGTGGCCAGGGCTCCCAGGGTGGCTTCGGTATAAGGGAGAACCCCTGGTTCACTTTTGTCCTCATTTAAGCCGTCAGACTTCTCTCTACCTGCTGAGCTCTAGAGAGGCAGAGGTGAGGGGTTCTCTAACCTCAGGAGACCCACAGAACTGTTGGGGGAAGCACCACTGTGGAAACACAACATCTTAAACATTTGTCCTGACTTGAGGCAAGCACCGAGACCAGCCTTAATTCAAACAGAAGGGAAGTCGCTAGAGGAGGTGAGGCCCAGAGCTGAGCCTCAGAGCATGAGTACAGGTCAGCCAGTACAGGTGGACGGAGGGTATTCTGTGCACTGTGAGCTTGTGTGAGGTTTTCACCCCCGGAGCACAATCTATCACTACGGTGTTAACAGCACCTGGGAAATAGATCTGCAGAGGAAAAGCCAGATCCTTGACCTTTAAAAGGATTGTGTCTTTTATTCAGAAGTTGTGGAAGGAATTTCTACAATAGAGCCACCTGCCTAGATTTGCATATTAGAAAGGGAACCTTTGTGGCAGTATGGAATATTCATGAAAGTAAAGGAGAGGGGATTCTGGATTTGAAAGCTGATGGAGAGGTGGAGGGTTTTTCAGTAATAGAGGAAGAAAGGGAAATTAGACCTAAAGAGGTGGCAATGAGAATGGAGACCGAGGGGTGTGTCACAAGAGCGCCATGAGAAATAGACTTGTGAGGACGTGGTGACAACTGAATGTGTACGGTGATGAGCAGGTGGCACTCAGGTTGCTGTGTGGGACATCTAGAGAAGTCCTCTGCAGTGCAGGGTCTGTGGGAATTAATGAGGGACAGTTTGGGGCCTGGGGAGTGGGCATCCTCAACAGTCCTGTGAGGGTGTGCACGTGTTCAGTGGATCCCACAGGCGCTCCATGCTCCTCCCCGGCCCAGCTGAGCAGTTTCAGCATTCTGCACACATGAAAGGGGGTTGGGAAGTTCCTCTGGAGGACTGCATTGCAGGATGGGAAAGCCTGCGGATTTGGCTGCAGAAAGAATGGCTGCTCAGATGAGAGGGTAGAGACTGGTACTACACGCTCTTGGTGGGGGCGGTGGCCTCTTTGTAGCAGATTAACATCAACTGGGTACACTTGTGGCCTGTCGCTACCCATTAGCGCGAAAATACAGATAATAGAAAATACAGGTAATAGAACTCAATAGAGACAGAAAGGAGAACTCTTTGACAGACACACAGTAGTTAAGGATGGAGAAGGCTATTGGCTGAAAAAAAAACTGTTTGCCTTGTCAAGGGAGTCTCTCAGCTGAAACTTGAGTAAACTTTTTCTCCCCACAGCAAATAAAATATATTGTCTCTTAGCAAATAGCTGGCTTAGAATTTGGAGTTGTTTCTGAGATGTAGGGCCTTGATCCTTGGCCTCTCTCAGAATGGAAATGAGAGAAATTATTTAGAGGTGAGCTCTTCGTGGGGTTGGGGGCTGTGAGAAAACTTTGTAGAAAAGATTTTGAATGCAACACCTCTGAGGGTCTTAATAGGCTGCGTGATGGACTGGGCATGGTGTGGGACCGTGAGTGGCTGGGATGCTTTTTGGCTCAGCTATCATGGAAAATGATTCAGATTCAGGAAGTTTCTTTCCAGGTGTTGTCTTGAATGCATTTAACTTGAATAAAGTCACTGGCTTGGGTGTCTGTGTGTGTGTGTTCACTTCCTGATGTCAACATGTGATCTGCACTGTCTGAATTGGTCCTCGTGGGCTTAGAATTATGCTAGGAGGCATCTACTGAGCTGAGAACTCTGATGTCTTTAAAAATTAAATTCCAGGACACCTCCTAGATCCTAAAGGTCTCAGGACTTGTAACCTCCACTCCTTGCTGAATATGCAACATCTTCAGCTGAAGGCCTTAAGGACCTCAGCCTCCCTTTAACAGTACAGAGCAGACTGTTGAAGGAACAGCAGGGAGGAATGCTGTGGTAAATGGAAGCACCCAGAAGAAGTTTATAGCTCATTGTTTGCATCTAACTCTTTGAAGTATTTTATCCCAAATTTATTTGTTCAAAGGCCTGTGGTATGTCCCCATGAGAGGGGAGCCCTCCTGAAATAGCCTGAACATGCCTCGGCATCAAAAAGTTCCTCTCAAGAGAATTCAGCAAGCACATCTCCTTTCCTCCGTGCCTGGAACAGAACAAGGCTACAGAGAGTCTCCAGTCTCTTCTGGCCAAAAGCAAAGATGGGCTTGATGGTGACGCTACACTGTTGCTCTTTGTTCTTGAAGGATTTGCTTTTTCTCTGACTTCAACAGTCAAGTGTTGGTTTCTTTGTACCTTTCTTTTGTGTTTCTTCTTTCCCTCAGAGACCAAAGATGCAATCCACATCTTAGAGAGAAGGCTGTGTGAGATCATCCTGCTGCTCTGTGAGGAATAAGAGTTGATTTCTGTCATCAGGTACCAAGAGTACCACAAATAAGCTCTCTTGTGGGAAACTGGTTATTCACGTTTCTCTCTTCTGATCAAAGGACTGCCTTAATTTCTCCCCCTTCAGTTGCCTCCCTCATCAGCTTGTCCTCATTTGAGGTTGGGTGCTGCATGGCTTGTTGGCCCAGCTGGCATCTGCTGCAGGCATCATGAGGAAAGCAGCCAACATTCTCACTGGAGCCCAGCTTCCGTGGGAGCTGAGGGCATAACACAAAACCTCCCGAGGTCAAGGTATCCAAACTCTTAAAGAATTAAAATGAGCACAGTTTAAAATTTGATCCCATTGCTAAATTCCTGTTGAGTGTACATAGAACATATGGAAGATGGGTGTGTGGCCCTGTTATCCAAAATGGACAGGAAATGATAAACCAGTGCTGTCTGTAACAGGAGCTGGAAGGCGCCTTGGGAAGGAGAGATGATAGCTTCAGGAACCCGTAGATGATGGTGCTTGAGGCTAGCTCTTCTCCAGCTTAGCCTTCTCCCAAGGTCTTGATCTGCTGGCTTTTCCGCTTGTTTTCCCTCTCACCAAGCTTGAACCAAAGGAGCCATCTTCGGAAGTTCATTTGTTTTCCTCCCTGCCTATTCTTCCTGATACCCAGGCCACATCAGTTTCTATCCTTTCACTCCCCTCCCACCCTTCCCAAGCCATCCTCAACGTCTTCTTAAATGTCCTTTTCTCCCCACCCTCCAGCCACCTCCCCATGACCACCATTATCTTCCGGATACATCACCTGTATTTCCAATTCGCAGATTTCAATGGCTTTTCACCACCCACAAGACCAAAATCTACTTTCCTTGTTTTGACATTTCACATCTCAGGCACCTGACTGCCTATGTTGTCCCCTCTTTGTCTCTAGCTATTTCCACCATTCACCAAGCATTTTCTCTACCCTAAATGCTCTATGGCTCTGATGTGTCTGATGGTCCTATCAAATGGTTTCTATAATGTGGTTTGTCCAGTGGTCTCCAAGCTGCTTCTCTTCCAAGCAGCAACATGCAGGGGGCTTTCTCTCTCTGCTTCTGCAAACCCAAGGATTCGTTGTTCTGCGCTACCCCAGGATTTGGGTATTCTCATGCTTATACTCTGCTTATACTCCTGTGATTTTTGCATGGAACTCAGTCATGAGCTCTGGATCACAAAGTCCTTGATGACATGGCTATGTTTTTACAGAGTCTGATCTCTTCTGATGGCACCTAGCAAATGTTGAATAAATAATAGTATCCCCTTAACTGCCAAGGAATTCTGCCTCACTCATAGCAAGAGCATCTTTTTCTTGCATTGTATGAGGGATGTCTTTCTAGCTTGGGACCTGCAATAATATGCAACAGGAGCAACCTAGACGAGCTAAACTAAACAGCTGTGCTCTGAAGACATATATGCCAAAGTTGTTTCAGCTGCTCTGCCAAACACCCTCTGCATCTCCCATGTACCGGGATCTTCCAACCATAGCCACAGATTCACACAGAAATGGAAAGATCCAAGCTAAAACATTAAAATGGTTCTCAACGTTGCATCCAACAGGATGGGGTCTACACTTTGGATGGAGTTCATCCCTGCCTAACTTCTTAGAGAACCCAGCAGCCCAGTCATTGGAATTGTTGCATGTGGGGATGAAACAGTCAAGGCTCTCTCTTCTCTTTGCCTCCTTTTTAGTGGGGTTCTATCTTAATCTCTGGCAATGGAAAGTCTCTCCCTACCAACCGGAGAGAGAATTGTTGGTAGGCTATGTTTTTTCTGTTGTTCTTTTGGGATTCGTTGTTGAGATAGGGTCTTACTGTCTTGCTAGGTTGTGCTCTTCAGGACTGAGATTTCCTTTTCTTTCTTCACCCCTGCTTACTACAGGAAGGAGAGAGAGCTCTCTAGCCACAAGGCACTGAGCTAAGTTCTATGCAGGCAGGCTGACCTCCTTAAGGAATGTAAGGTCAAAGGATCTTACGTTTCCCAGGAATATGTCTGGAAATAGGCCTTCAGGAAGGTCTGGCCCATCCTGTTGTGAGGTGCTATAGGAACCTTTTCCAGGAAAACTACACCCAGTGAGCTGCATTTGGAAGAAATGAGTGAATCAAGCTCACTCAGTTCTGCCTATCCCAGGGGAGTTTCGTTGTCCAAATTGCTTTCTAAAAAGGAGCTAGCACTCAGTGAACTGAGAGGTGCCTCTCATGCTTCCTGACTTAAGGTATCTTATTATCGCTTTGGCTTATGAAATACCCCATTTGCAGCACATCTTTAAAGCTGAGGATTTTATTGTGGATTTTTCATGACTAAGCTTTAGGGTACTTGGTTTAAAGAGCGAGCGGGGGAGGGGGGGAGAAAATGGTCCATGGAATTGCTCCATCCTCCTTCGTGATGAATTGTGTCCAACTATGACACCGGAGCATCCAAGCTTCACTGAATCATGACTGTTGTGCTTTCTGAGCAGTGATATGGGACTTTCTAAAGATATGAATGGCAAACACAAAGTCTGATGACCACATGATGGCAGGTGACCTATCAGAACACCAGAGCTGTAGTTGCCATGGCTACCCATGTCAAGCCACAGTCACCCCAGTCTGCGGAAGTACTAGCATTGTTTCAACAAAAGCAAATATATGACAGAGAATGAAGTCTGGTTAAAGAGCTCCAGGACAGTCTGTCAGGAAAAGTCCCAGGCTCCTGGGCTAGGGTGTCTGGGAATTGTGATCCAGAGGTAGTTTGTACTGAGGGGTGTGTTAGGCGTTAGCGCTGCGCTCAGAGAAGCCTTGTCTGAGTGTAGGTAGCCATGGTCCCTGAGGAGCTCTCTTTTGTCACAGTAGATTGAAGACCTTCCAAGCACAGAATCAAGCACTTTCTAGTCTGCAACAAGAGCCTGTTCTTAATTGAATGTTCAATTCTAAATCTCAGAAACTCCCCATCTTTGGTCTTCACACTACTGCAGAGCACAGGGTCCCCTCAGCAGGCACAGGATCACCTGCTATGCCTGACTTTAAGGAAACCACTCCTAGTCCACAGCCCCTGAGCCTGGGTTTGGTTTTCCCAGGAGGCAAAGCCTGACTTCAGAGTTGACTAAGTGTCTTCCATCAGCCTAGTTATCTACTCTAAACTTTGGAAAACTGGAAGCAGAAGCTTCCATCTGTCTTTATGCATGAGGCTGGCTCATCAGTGCCTCAGAATAAAACACTTGTAATCAGTAGTACAAAGTCTTGTGGCCAGTATGATTAGAGATAATGGTGATACCCCCACAGAAAATAAGAATGACTTTTAACCAGTGCCTTAGAATCTCAAAATACTCACAGTCTCCATTTACTTAGTTCTGTGGCTGGTAATCTCTGCAGTCCTTGTGAGAAGTTGGTGCAAGGTAGGAAACTAGTGAGACCCAGAAGACCATGGTTCTGGCCACACTTGACCACATCCCTCCTCTGTGATCTACACTTAATGGCACAATGTCACCATCTGTTCAGTGAATATTGGAGTAGGGAAAGATGGTTCCAGAAACATTTTAAATATCTTATCAGCTCAAAGATCCTGGCTCAAGGGGCTTTGGGCAAATGACTTATTTTAGTTGTGGTTAGCAAAGTAATGACTCAGTAGATCTTCAGTCCAGTAATTTCCTTAACTCTAAAGTACCAAAATTGGAGTTTTCTTCAGTTGTGCCTTGGAATTTCCATCATCTTGTGGTCTCGGCAGTGTTTGGGTCCTCCGTACTGTGATAGCTCTTAGGTTGGCATGCAGGGAAGGAGTCAAAGATGCATTCAAATGCATCCGAGAGCTTGGAGAAATCACCAGCAGACATCCTACCACAGTGGTCCAGGGTGCCCTTTATCCCACAGGGGTCTAAGGAGGCAGAGGAACCAGCAGGTGGGGAATTTATGGAGTGCAACTACTGCATATGTTTCTGGCTTCTAGAAGTGGCTGACATGGCTATGGGAGATTAGCACTGAGCCTCAAAAAATAAAAAAAGTGTCTTGAGGGTATAGACTATTGTATCTATTCAGCAGTCTAAGTCAGCCCCTCCTGAGACAACAGTGAGTTGGCCCAGCTAGTTTTATGTTTTATTTTATTATGATGAACTCCTTTGATAACTTTAAAGGCACTATGGAAGACTCCACATAGAAAACTGTCCACACTCATTCACACACACATACATACACACACACACACACACACACACACACACACACCCACACACGGCTATTTTAGGGGATTTCTGCTTGCCCTGAAATGCTTAAACCCCAAGTCAGCAATGCCTGATCTGAGGTAGAATTAAGGACAAAGTAAGGTTGTCAGGGCTAGCCCCTAGCTTTCTTAGTCATCATTTGCTGCCCAAATTAATTAATAACATTTTTTCTTTTTTTTTCTCTGACCATCATCCTTTCCCCCTTTCTGTCCTCCCATCTTTCACCACCTCTGCTTGTTCCTTTCATTTCTCTCCCCATCTCGTGCACATCTCACCCCATAGATGTTCCAGCTTGGTTGAAAAGCCTCCGTCTGCACAAGTATGCCGCACTGTTCTCGCAGATGACGTACGAGGAAATGATGGCCCTCACTGAGTGTCAGCTGGAGGCTCAGGTACGTGCCGGAGGGGAGCCTTCCCCGAGACGAGGTCTCCAGCCTCAGCCTCAAACAGAGCTTATCTATTCAGTAGCTTGCCTGGATCTAGGAACTGCCTGGTGCTGGCTGGTTTCCCACGGTGAGTAAGCTAGGTTCTTGCCTTGACTGTTCAGTGGAAGATAAAAATCAGCGGGTAGTCACAGGGCAATGAAAGGGAAAGGAAGTTAGGAAAAGGCAGATCCAAGGACACCTAAGGAAGATCCTGCGGAACTGCCTAGATGGAGCACTGAATCAGTGTTCCAAGGAGCTTGGCCCCTGGCTCTTTTCTTCCCCCTTCCGTGCCAGGACTTGTTTTGGTAGGGACAGATCCTTGTCTATTTATCCAGTCTGGTCACATAGCCACTAACTTCGAACTGGACCGCCCAGTGGAAGCACCAGACAACTCCACGGCACTCTTCTGAATTCATTCACACTGCTCTTAGTTGGGACTGGAGTAAATTGTTTCAAATACTTTCTTCTGACCACCTCAAGCAGCCTGGAACAATGACTGTGAGTGAGATATCCAACTCTTAGAGTTTCTTTCCCTTCTGAAGGGAGGACATGAAAGGACAGAATTCCTCCTTCCTTCTTAGGCCTCTCCCCACCCCAAGTGTGAATGGGTGTCTTTACTTCTCTTGTTTAAAATGCTATTTGCGTTTTTCAACTTGACTCCAGTTTCCTTTGAGAAGACACTGGTGGTCTAAATGAGTTTTAATATTCCTCCCGCTGGAGGGAAAGTCTGGGGCATGTGTGGCATGGCCTGGCTGGTCGCGTGCCTCCCTGCTGGCGTGTTCAGTGCCCTCAGATCCCCCTAGGCAGGCCTGGCTAAATACCAGTATTGAGAGCAAGACAAAATGCAGAGTCACTGCACATTCTGAGAGAATGCAAAGCACTAATTTCAACTTCCTAACATCTCTCCCACCAGTTCTTGGATCTCAGGGGCTGCTTCAGGTTCCAGGGGTTGATGGGAACTATTTCAAAGAACAATCTGTGCTTTGGTCAAAGTTGAGAGAAAACCCAAGCCATCAGATTTTCAAATTAAAATAGAAAGAACAAACTGACATAGAGGGCAGTGTTAGAGCCCGACACAAACTTTTCAAAATAATTGCATTCATTTGATCTGAAAATCAAGGCTAAGCAGAAATACATCCTCAGTGTCTCCAGAAAAGATGTCACTGCCTTCTTAGCCCTTCATTGGTTAAAGGGGATTCTGGAATGGTTATACTATGAGATGACCAGAACTTTTCATTAGAGACCTGGTTAGAAAAGGGACCCTTCACTGGGAAAAGTGTGGTGCCTATGATCAGTAAGACTCTAATGAAGGCCTCCCACCTGCTGCTGCAGCCAGATTAAAATAAAGCCCACAGCTCTACACATTTACCTGAGTGAAGTGGGGTCAACTTTTCATCCTGGAAAGAGGGAAGGTTGTAAAGTGACAGAAATCCCCTGTGTGGCGGGGCATGTGAGCGGGGGAGTTTGACCTCTTCTGCAGATAGCAGATGCAGTAAGGCTGGAGACCACGAGGTAATACAACCCAAAGATGGAAGTGTCTAAACAAAACAACAAACAAACATCATTTACGATGGTGAAGGTGAAGAGAGCTCACGTTGGGTGGGATGATCAGCTGTTCTGTACCTCTCTGTCCTAAAAGTCACAGGCAAACTTGAAGCCAGATGGAGTCAGTATAGTCACTGAGAAGAGGTTTGGGACAGTGGTATCAAGAGAGAAACTCATGCTGGCCTGCCTGTGAACATGTAGGAACAAAATGGCAAAGAACTGCATAGCCTCTGAGAGTCTCTAAGCCGGTTCTAGAAAACGATGTGTTCTAATATACTTTTGCATTTAATTACAGAATGTTACCAAAGGCGCAAGACACAAAATTGTAATCAGTATTCAGAAGCTCAAAGAGAGACAGAACCTCCTGAAGTCTTTGGAAAGGGTGAGTGAGCAGTTGGCCCAGAGAACATTTCCACCTTCTTCATGGGAACATAGACTAAAGAAGTTGAGTTTAGAGTGTCCCTTATTAGATCTTAGGGGACCATGTGACTTCCCTGTCAAAGTCAGAGGAAGGGAAATTATCAGCATGGGGTTTCCTGGTTATGCGTGCTTTCTTGGATCCTGGTGATGTGATGAACTAATTGCTCTGGATCCAAGTAGCCGGTGATCTACCGTGCCATGCCTTGGGTGAAGTGAAACCAATGTTCCCTCTGCCTGTCCATCACCTCTGCCTTGTAGGCAGCCATAAAGACTGTCCTACAGTCAGAAAGGCATCACTCACAGAACAGCACAGGAAATGCAGTGCGCCCATCGCTACTGTCTACCCTGGACATTTGGTGTAAAGAAAGCCATCCAGGAGTGGCATCAATGGGCTCACTTCAGGTTCCATATGGGGGTCGAAAGTATTGGCACAGATAGAGTTGGCTTTCGAGTTCAGCCTAACCACCGGATGCATCCATGACTCAGACAGGAACCACCACAAAAGTAGGTAATGCCAAAAACAATGTACAACTGCGAATCCTGACCCTGACCTGCAGTGAGGAGTGACTCGTGGGCTCTAAATTCCTCTGTGGGCAGATTTTTGTCTAATGGAAACAAAAACTGTGGCTGTACATCAGCAAAGGCCCTTGTTTCTGACGCTACCTGTTTATTCTGGTTGTTGAGAGTGGTTTCCGGATGCCTGGTGCCCCACTAGCTGCCAGCACGAGCTGTGATTGTGAGTTCAAACCTCTTAGTAAACCCAGGGAGCCTTGAGCAAGGGATGGAGTGTAAGCAAGACCTTAAAGCATTTTAATGGAGTGTTTTTTTTAAAGTTATTCACAAAGATATATGTGTGTTTAATTTTATGTACCATGTTAAGTTGCACTTAATATCATTTATATTTGGAGAATATATGTGTAAATATGTATTGGGGAAATTTCTTTTTAAATCTTTTTGGGCAGATAGTTTGGAACTACTCATGTGCATATCCCTGATTAAAGAAGGCCCTTAAACAAAAGGAATCCCCATTCCATGCAGGCTCCCCACGCAACTCGGGGTTTGGGTGCTGGTCTTAATTTCATGCTAACTCCGCTGCCAAGCAGCTTGTCTAGTGGAGTGATTACAGCTATTTTTAATCTAAGAAACTGTTCTCTTTTGGAGAACATTCAAAAGGCCAATTTACTCCTTGTCCATTGGAAACTACGAAAAGTGTTTTGAATGAAGATTATGTTGTAAGCCTGCTCCCTCTCCTTTTTAGAGCACCCTTTAGGAATTCATTAATAGCTTCTGTAAATGAAAAAGCACAACTCCCTCTCGCCCTCATCCTTGAGCTGATGTCCGAGTATCGTGAAATGTGTACATGTGTGTGTTCACGAGATTATTCATATGTGCACATGTGTATGTGCTTGTGTGTGTGTGCCCACGCACGTGTGAGTGTGTGTGGATGCGTGCGTGTGAGTGTGCTTGTGTGTGTGTGTGTGTTCTTTGGGGTCATGTTCTTTTACTTGGCATCAGTTAAGTCAGTGATGTTCTGTGTCCTAGAGCTACACCTATAATTACATTGACTATACAACAATGCTTCCTCCATGGCGTCCTGAAATGGAAAAGATTAAAAAGACGCCATATGTGTGACAACTGCAATTGATCAGGATGAAAGCAAGCTCGTTCACTTTGACTTCCTGGAGAAAGGAAAGCCATGCCTGTCAGATGGCTGCACGAACGACTGTCAAGTGTTCTGATACCCTGAGTGCTGGGCTGTCCCTGCAGGGGTACATATCCTTGAGGGCTGAGCGCCCAACTCTCTCCTGCTGTTTTAGGGAGGGAGCTGTCACCTGCTTACTACTGGTGGCCCAGGGACTCCCTCAACTAAAGGCATTCTCACAACCCTGGCTGATGACGCTGTTGGAAACGTCATCACCATGCCCCCGCCGGCCTTCTGGCATTCTTACCTCACATAGAACCCACATTTCTAAGGAGATGGCTGGGACCCCGCCCATAGCTAGTTCATAATCTGTAGAAGCTGCTGACCACATGCTTCGAGCCCTTCCGTTCAGTTACTGAATGCTTGCTAAGCAGATGTTCGGACACACTTTGCCCATCCTTGCAGGATAACCGTGAGTGGTAAGTGGTTCCTATCCCCTGGGTATCTTGGAACGTGCACTGGGACAGAAAGATGTGGTAGCTGCGGAGCTCACAACCCAGGGTGCTTGGTGGCATCATTGAGGCCAGAAAGAGAACTTCCCTATATACCTGGTAGAGGCTGGATTCTGCTGGGAGAATTTGAAGAGACCACAGCTACTTTGATGGGACCTTAAACCAAAATAAAGACCAAGAAGGTGGAAATGGGAAGCTCATGCAGGAGTCTAGCAATTTTTAGAAGGTTTGGGTCAGATGCTGTGGCATTTGGGAACTGAACCATGGGGCTTGTTGGGGGCCTATGGAGATGGGGAACAGTGGAAATAGCAATTTGGTGGTCAGAAAGCAGATTTGGCCATGTGTGTGTAACTGGAAGTGTGTGTCCCCAAGAGTGTGCTGAGTGACAAGCGCTGTCGGGGAGCGCCATCAGTCAGGACCTTGTGATAACAGAAGCTGAGCTGTGAGCCCTGCCTCAAGGGACCAGAGAGGGAGACAGGCAATCCCAACAAGTTCCATAAATATGTCACATACTGTGTAGACTGGACATTGCCCCTGCGCTGTCAAACAGCTGGACACTTCAGCTATGGTGAGAAAAGGTCTCAGGAAAATGGGAGAGACCGGAAGCAGAAAGCCTGAGTATGATAGTGTGATGAGACATAGACACAGAATTGTAGGCTTCATGAGATGTTGGGAAGAAAAGAAAAAAGGAAACTCAGAATGGAAGTGATTTTTTAATATTAATATTTCACAAAAAAGTTATGGTTTTATGCATTGTCCCTCATTTTAAAAACATTCCCAGATTGTGAGACAGAACCATTTTCTGAGTCTACAACCTTGATGTGAAATAAGGAGCTAGGAGACACATTCATGTACACACACACACACACACACACACACACACATGTTCTGTTTATTCCTACTCAAAAGATAAAAAGCTTCTTCTCTAGATGTCTATGCCTTTTCTTCATATGTTCTAGACATTGGCCTTTTGAGGCTACATCTGTGACCCTGTTTTTAGTGACTGCTGCTAAGAAAAATAGTAATTCAACTTGATAGTATTGAATAGTAAATATTTCCAGGTAATAATGCCATATACTAGCAAGGCACATTTGGTGGATACAGCCAAGACGGGCTTTGTATACACCTCCTCATCTGACCTGACAGGAGCCACCTCAAAAGGCAATCAGGACAGTGGCTTCTTCTGAGAAAATGAAAATCAGAGAAGCAAAACCTCCTTAGTGAGTCGCTTCATGGTCAGCCCTGGAAAATCACACACCCCCCCCTTCATCTCTTGGTACCCCACCTTCTATCCTATTGTTCTGTGCTTTTTGCTGGTCTTTTCCAGAAATGTAAAACACACGTGCACACACATACACACAGAAAGACAGAGGCAAACAGACAGAATGAGAGAGAAGAGAGACAGAGACAGACAGACAGGGGAGACAGAGGAGGAGAGAGAGAAGAGAGAGACTATGGTTTTGTAGGCCAGCAGGCCACCTCTGTTCTATGTCCCCAGCATAGAACAGTGCCTAGCTGCTGTGAGGCTCAGCTGCTTGACTGTTGGATGAACGAAGAGAAGGAACAGATTTGGGTAGAAACAGGAACCCTATATATTATGAAAGCTTCAAATTATCACCACCTGGAGAGAAAGGGTGGGGCTAGAGACGAGTCGCACATGCTGGAAGCACTGTGCCGCCCAAGCTCTCTTTCGGATGATTTATACCTTATGATCGTATGCCCAGCAAAGATACCAAACCAGCCTCCCTCATTTAAGGCCAGTGCTAAGCTGATGTTCCTGTAGTGTCTTTCCTGCTTGTCCTCTGGGGCATCTCTGAGGTGCCACCTATGGGCTTGACTTCCTGTCATCTGCTTTCAGATAAGTCCTTGTTTGGTAGCTCTGAGATAAGGTCATTGGCCATCTTTATTTTGCCTTTGTATTTGCAATGTAGGATTATATTGGGGGCATGAAAAGGATCAATAGAGACTTGTCAATGTGGAAAATTAATTCCCACAGCTAAGGAGAACACTAGATTGAGTTCCGTTCAGACTGCCTCCTGTCTCAATATGGGCACTCAGCTGCGATCAGAAATGTAACCTCTGATGGTCACAGTTTGTTGAGATGGGGTCTCTCACTAGCCTAGAACTCAACAAATAGGCCAGCTGGCCAGGGGGTAGCAAGAACCTACCTGCCTCTGTGTCCTCAGCTCCAGCATCACTTCGACAGCTGGCCGTTCACCTCCATTTATTTTGTGATATAACGTCTAGGGGTTGAACACAGATCCTTCAGCTTACAAAATAAGCACTTCACCAGTTAAGCCATCTCCTCAGCTTCTCGAGGTTTCCTTTCTTGGTATGGTTGCCACCCTTGCAGAATATTAACATGGGGTATTTCTGTCAAACGGTTTAGCATTGAGTGCAACCAAAATCTCCTCCACACGCCATGAAGTCCAATCATGTGACACAAGCCAGAAAGGGCTCTGTGGCAATTAACAGTGTCGCAGACACATTTGCTCACCTGGGTGACACAGGCCACGGAGATGTGACCCCTGGCTTGTCCCACCTGTTCTCCGTTTCTTTGGAGATGCGCTGGGCAGGAGGTCAAAACCTTTACAGTACCTCTTGGCTGGTTGAGTCAAGAGAGGCAGCAGGTTCTCTTTGAGTGTGGCCAGTTTAACCAGCTTTTGCCTCCACCTGCCCTGCCCCTTGCTCAGATCAAGTCAAGGCCCAAAGCCAAGGATGCCAGTTGCCGCTGACACCCAGACTCCAGGAAAGTGGGAAGAGCACATGTTGAGGGCGATGCAGGCTGAGGTTCCCAGCTCCTTGTACCCCTGTTCACAGTCAAGGTGTCAGACTCTCTTGAAGCTCCTCAGAGGCAAATGGATGCCTCGCTCTAGGTGCCGGGGCACAGGAGTGTGGTTCAGGCTGAGGCTGGGAGGTTTTTATTTCCAGGCCAACCTGATGTCTAGAGGGAAAACTTGTATCCCAAATCCCAAGAATCAGGGGAGCAGAGCTAGGTAGACTTTCTCATCAACTTAAACTCCGGGTATCTCTCACCAGGCTTGGGCTATTTCTGGTGGCTAATTAGAATTTCACTTCCTTCATAAAGAAAACTTGTGGCAGCTAGGCTGAGTCACAATTTGTGCTTCATTTCCACACACAGAGCCCACCCAAAAAGCAGCCTTCCACCCGTTGAAAGAGTTTGGCTTGCTAAAATGTTCAATGACTCATACCAACCCTGTCCCATCAGCTTCCCTTTATCTGGTCCACTGGTTGGAAAGATTGGGGTCAGACGTGATCCTTAAGTCTGCATTCACAGACACCATCAAGCCATTTTCTTGGCACAGGAGAATTTTAGAAACGCTTTGGGCTTTTGTGTGTCGAACCTGTTAAATCATGTTCTCGCTAACCTGGGTTCTTGGGATATGAAGCACTTAATTTGTAATCAGGGCCTTGTTGGGCAGTGATCCTTCTAGGTCCCAGAGAGAATCAATCAGAACTTCATAAGCTCAGATACTACATGGGTAGGGGGGCCATCACACCAAGGTGACCCCAACCAGGACCCCAGCCACCTGAGCTTGTCCAAAACCCATTACCTCATTATTACCTAATAATAAATAATGCCCAGAATACTAAAATGTGTGCATAAGGTAACCTGTATCTGTGAGTATATACATGGGTATGCACTCAAATGTCCATGAAGTCGTGTGAGAGAGAGAGAGAGAGAGAGAGAGAAGGGGGGTTGACAGTTGACATCAGGTATCTTCCTCAGTCACTCTCCATTTTAAAAACATGGGATTCTCTCATGAGCCTGGAGCTAACTGGTTCTGCTAAGCCCACTGTTTAGAGAGAGTGTCTCTCAGCACTGGGATTGTAGGAGTGCATTGCTGGGATCTGAATTCAGATCCTCATTCTTTCACCGAGGGCACTTTAACAGCTGGGACATCTGTCCAGCCTCAGACATATGTATATCACATACAATCCATCAGTCCTGTTATACATTAAACACATCTTTCTTCAGGCTCTCTATCTAAAATCATCTCTCCCCTAATGAAAAGTTCCCTACGCTTTGATTTATAATAAATTCCAACTCCCTGTATGGAAACAGCTCTGGGAGCAGAGGGCAGAGAGGAAGGCCTGGAGGACAGCTGCCCTGAACTCACTCTAGCCCCCCCTCTCACCCAGGACGTCATTGAAGGGGGCAGCCTGCGCATCCCCCTCCAGGAGCTGCACCAGATGATCCTGACACCCATCAAGGCCTACAGCTCTCCCAGTACCGCCCCTGAGGTGCGCCGCTGTGAGCCCTCAAGCCCCGACTGCAAAGACAGCGCCACGGGGGCCACCAGCGCCCCAGCCAGCGCCCCAGCCGGCGGCGCCAGTGGTGGGCTGCAACCACCCCAGCTGAACAGCTGCGAAGGGGAGCTGGCCGTCGCCCCTCTGCCGGAGGGGGACCTCCCCGGGCAGTTCACTCGAGTCATGGGGAAAGGTACTGTTCTCTCTGGGAGCCCTAGCTAGTCCTGAAGGCCAGGGAGGATTGGGGGGTAGGGGTACTTAGCATCCCTACAGAAACAGAGGTTTCTCCGTGGGAAGTCGCAGCTCCAGCCTCTTGACCCCTCTAGGCATGTTGGACCTTTCCAATACTGCACCCATTGGGCCTTAAACCTTCAGGGACAGAGAAGATGGGACAGACACTGAAAAAAAAAGTGCTTCAGAGTATGAAGCCCTTGCTCAACCACTGGCCCCTCCCCAAAGCAACAGTGGCTAGGAACTGGTGAAGGCCCAGGGCTTGGGGCCAGAGCCCAGAGCGTATACCGCTGCTGAGTCCCAAGGCTTCCTCTGTTAGTCCTCAGGTGTGTCGGGGGGTGGGGGGACTACCTACTCACCTAGTAATTCAGTCAGAGAATGGGCATACCTTGGACAACTGTTAGTAGAAAGCCCCTGTCCTGAGCACTGCCCTCTGCCTTACCTGCAGCTAGGCCTTTAGGACCACATCAAAGGAAAACACACCACCGTTGAATAATCTGTGCTCTGAAGACCCTTCACCAGACATTCTGATTATGGGGGGTGGGAGGAATGTGGGGAACACTAGTCCTTTTCCTTTAGGAAAGAAGGAGCCACTTTTTGTCCTTTAAAGAGCCAAGTTTTCACCTACAGAAGTAGAGCCTGTGCCTTGTAGATGGAGTGAGGGACACCTCCTCTGACTGAAGCCTTCCAGAGAGATCTAGATCCGCTGAACTCTAAAGGGCAGGGGTGGGGAGGAGCTGGTGGCCAGAACAGGCTCTTTCGACCCCTCCTGACTCCTCCCCACCCCTCAGCTGTATATTGCATCCTGGGAAAGACACGGCCCAGCAAGGACACCTGCCTGCACTCCATACCCTTGTCCCTGTTTTACAGGGGAGCATGGGGGTGAAGGGATGGAGGATGTAGTCAGGAGGTAGGGAGGTGAGGGTAGGGGACTGGGAAGGAGGGGGTGTCAATCTGAGAAGATAGCACTCCTCAGCACCATCTCTGTGTAAACTGTAACTGCTGTGTGAGATGCCACAACCCAAGAGATACTTAGCATACACCATATACACTGGAAAGTGAAACCAAAAAGGACATCCTCTCTGCCCCTTCCGAGTGCCACCATCTCCTCTGGGGCAGCTACTCTTGAATGTGAGGTCGACCTTACAGAACCTTTACCTTCATGCCCGTATGTGTGACTATATCCGTTCTTACCCGGGTTTAAGATTCTTCCCTATAGTTTTCCATAAACATTATGTATTTGTATATTTCTGTCACTACAAAAAGCACCGTTCTTTAAGGTTGTGTTTAGCATGCGTAGACCTTTGAGTCTGCTCCCATGTTTTTGTTTGCAAAAACAGTTATTCTGAAAGCCTGTGAGTAGCAGCACGGAATCGGTGGGCATCTCTGTCAGAATGGTTAGGAAAGGGAAAGAGTCAAATGTGACACCACCTCCCAGCCCCCCCACTTTCAAGCTTGGTGTTCTTTGAATGGCAGATACCCAACTCTCTGACTCCTTTTGCAGATGGCCCTTTATGGTCAGGGCAGAGAGTGCCATGAAAATGGCCACAAAAACCTAGTTCATTGCCTCGCAGTGATGGCACACGCCTTTAATCCCAGTACTTGGTAGGTAGAGGCAGGCAGATCTCTGAGTTCGAGGCCAGCCTTGTCTACAGAGTGAATTCCAGAACAGCCAGGGCCACACAGAGGAACCGTGTCTCAAACAAACAAATGAACAAACAAACAAACAAAAAAAAACCAAAAACAAAAGAAAGGAAGAAAGAAACCTAGTACCTACAAGTCCTCGCCCACAGACAGCGCTGCCTCATCTCCTGGCACATGCTCCAGTGTGTAGGTGAAGGCGCATGTGGATAAATGCGTGTGTTGTGTCCCATTGAGAAAATAAGCCTGCAAATGACTGAATGGCAGGTTTCGCCTGCTCCACGCACGCCCACGTGCACCCCAGCCAAAATGTGGCTCCAGCCTCGTTCCTCTACACACAAACAACCGCTGCCTTCCCACCTGCTGAGGGGTGTGTGCTTCATTCACAAAACAGGGCCGCTCCCCCAAAAGTGGCAAAGGCTTTTGAAGCTCTCTTCCTCAGCATCACCTGCAAAGGCAGGGTCCAAGAGCTCTGTTTCTTCTCTCACAAAGCAGTTGTCTTCAGGCCTGTGTCTGAGGGATTAATATGGAAAGGGATAGCAGAGGCAAGCCCAAGGAGTTTCTGAGGCCGAGGGCCCCAGTGGCAACTCAGCATCTCACTTCCATGGAATGATGAGCCCCGTGTTTTCTGTGAGCCCTGAGTGATGTCCACAGGCAGATGTTCCTCCTCAGGCCTCAGTCCTGAAAGAGACATATCCCAGAGGCCTTGTCCTGACTCATCTCTTCTTTCTTCACAGTATGCACGCAGCTCTTGGTCTCCAGACCTGATGAGGAAAACATAAGTTCCTATCTACAGCTCTTAGACAAGTGCCTCATCCACGAGGTGAGTGGCAACCGATTTAAACTTGTTTCTCTCCTTGCTTAGAAATGCTTCTCAGAGTTTCCGTGATGGGATCGGCGTTAGTCTCCAGCGACTTGTTTTTGACAGGTGCGCGGCTGTTAGTAACAGCTGTGACAGAACTAGGCTGTGACTTCCCCTAGGAGTCTGCATGGGTTATCTCCTTAGCATCAAAATTCACAGTGAACACTGATGTCAAGAGGGTACCTAGGAAGAACTTCAGGCCCCAGAAGAATCCAAGTGACAGGGTCTGGGGTGGCTAACTCCCAGAACTGCTACCCAGCCCTAGATAAAGTCTTCACATGGTGTGGTTAAACTTTGTGCCCTTGAATGTAGGGAAACTGGGGGAGAGAGAAAGCACAAGAAAGAAATAAGGACCAGGGTGGATACTGATGGCTGCTGGGCTGTTCGTTATAGAATACCTATATTTGCCATCTGACCTTTGGAAGGAGACTGAGGCAGGTAGAATGCAGACTTTCTGGGTACAGTCTTCATGAAAAAGCTTGGAAGGCCCCTGGGCATGAAGAGGCTGATCACAGGGAATAGGAGACTGGCGCTCAGACCCAGGCAATCAGTGGCTCTGTGGATACCCTGCCCCGAGGAGTTATAGATATAAGCTCTAGATTAGGGAAAACACAGGATCAGATCAATAAGGTAGTGAAGTCTTTTATGGGATTTTGATGTTAGGCTGAGATGGCTAGACAACCTCTCACATTTACTTGTTGGCAGTCAAAACCCCAAGAGTCCAGTGGGCCCCAGGGACAGAAGGCAGCCAGCACAGAGCCTGGCTTCACTCCGGGTTCTCACTCAAGCTCCCAGTGGAATGGATGCCTCTTGCTGCTCCTGGAGCCCTCCTTCTTGGGACCTGATGCTCTCTACCTGTCATACCCACTTCACATTCTCCTGGGGTCCCATCCCAGCCAGTCGCTCTCTGCTCCACCAGACTCTCATCTTGATAGTGTCTTCTCTACACAGCATGAACTCATGTAGCCCATCCACCCAGCCAGAGTCTTCTGCCACCGTGAGCATAGTAACCAATTGTCTAGGTTGGGAGCTCAGGCATGCCAGCCTCTGAAATTGGTATTCCAAAGTCCCAGACTTTCCGCTGAACAACTATTTCTCTAAGGATCCAGAGCAACCCAGCCCCGCCTAACAATGGCTGAAGGCTTTCCTTCCCGGTGTTTATTTCAGTAACTGATGCTATATACTTTTAGGGAGCAGCTAGGTCGGGTCCCTGGGTGAAGAGGCTCATGGCATGAGGGCACTGGGTAAGATAAATGAAAATAGGTGCACAAGCTACTTTTCTCTTCCTGTGATCAAATCCCTGAATAGAAGCAACTTACAAGAGGAAATGTCTTTCTCACGGGCGGAAGGTATGTGAGGCAAGAGCAGCTTTTCTACTAGTGGAGGCAAGGAGCCTGAGATGTCCCATTTCTATCTCAGCCCTATACTCAGAAGTGGCATAGTGGGCACCTAAGCTAGAGCTGGACCCCAGGGCATGGAAAGCTGAGGCCGGAAGTCCAGCTGTGACACTGTGGCCGGGTGAGGCCTGACTTCTGAAGCTGGGGAGATGGCTCGTAAGAGCGTTGCTCCTCCTGCAGAGGGCCAGGGCTCACTTGCCAGTACTCACGTCAGGTGGCTCACAACCACCTGTGACTGCAGTTGCAGGGGACCTTCCACTCCTTTTTGGCCTCCATGGGCACCCACAAAATGTGTGTGTGCATGCTAACTTGCAGGGCACACACACATAAATAAAAATAAAACTCTTTAAAGGAAAAAAAAAAAAAAGACACAACTGATAAGGCACAACTAAGTGTCCCAGCAGAATCCAACGCTCCGCCCTGGAGGAGGACGTTTGTGGGTAGGCTGAGGTGGGTGGGTCCAGAGAAGGGCTCCTCTCTGTAAAAGCAAATGGGGGACTGGTCTTCCTTCCCCATGCCCACTCTTAGCACTGAGGCTTCTGGACTTGAGAGGAAAAGGTGCTTCTCACCTCAGCTCAAGTTACTTGGATCCAGGAGACCAAATAATGAGGCCAGCGGCCTCCGTGGAGCTGTAGGCAAGCCTCCTGCTTGGTCTAACCTGGCCCTGAAGCCTCACCCTGACCCCTCTCCCACCCCATGTGCCCTCCCTGTGAACCCTGACCTGTGGTCTTCTTTCTGGCTTTCCTCTCTGACATCCCTGAGTACTCAGTGCAGAGGCCCCATTTTCTGCTTCCTAGAGAAAACCATACCAGGCTAAGCGGATCTCATGGCAGGTCTTTCTGCCCCAACTTGTGTCAGATGTGGGCATCTGCACTCTGCTCTGGAAGGGAAAGTGTTGGGATCTTTGATTACTGGCTCTGGATCATTTTCCACAGCCCAGGACTAGAGCATGTTGGCAGCCCGCACCTGTCTTGGCAGGCCAACAGGCAGTGCAGGAGTGGCAGGCTGTGGGGACCCGAGTCCCCGGACAGGGTCTTTCTCAGAGCCTGGAGCCACCTGTTCTCCAAATAAAGACACCTCCCTTCCTAAGGAAGAAGGCCCCAGCCCCCCTAAGGTAGGAAAGGGAAGAACAACAAAGTCGTGAGTTTCACCTGTGGTGCCAGTTCACTTTGGTTCCTGACGCACCAGCCCAGGCTCCTCCCACCTTAAGTGGTTCTAGGACAGTGGTCTCTGGTCCCTTTGGAGACTTTGCTCCCAGGTGTCAACCACAGGACTCAGGTGGCCCTCTCTCTCCAGACACACAGGTTGGGCTGGGCCTGACTCTGGCAGTGAGTTGACTGCTGGGGTCTGGGAAGTTGTCAGGCCTTGAGTCTTCCTTCCCTGCCCTGAGCCTCTGGCATTGGGCTGCCAGGGGAGGAGGCAGTGATAAGACAAGCAGCCATTAGTGGGTTCTCTACAATGGAGTGCTGGACAGAACTGAACTACTTGTTCATTGTGCACACACACACACACACACACACACAGGCCAGAGCCAGGTTAACTAGCTGGATGCCTCCTTCTGGTAAGACGCACTCCCTCAGCACCCATCAAAGGGTGTCGTGGGGTGCTGGGGATAAGGGCGTGTACACCGCTTCTCCTCAGATGCTACGTGCCACCATAGGAGACGCCAACTACACAATGATGTCCTTAGGAGGACATCTAGCCCCTTACTCCTTTGTGACTGGACACTCAGTTGACCCTCAAGCTCACTGCAGCCGGATCCTGTGGTTCTAAGACTATGAAGCCATTTGACTGGGGCTGCTACTGGGGCTAACGGTCATCACTGAAGAACTCACACAGACCACTCCAAAGGGTGTGTCTCTGGAGCCAGAGCCACCTGGTTAGGGCAGTGGGGAGCGGCATGTGTGGACTGTTTAAGCTTCAGTTTCCACTCCCAGTGCATTTCGTCCTCACAGGACCCTTTTGGATGAGTGCACCCTCCCTTTCCAGAAGTAACCAAGTCCTCGGTAGGACTTGTGTGTGTGTGTGTGTGTGTGTGTGTGTGTGCTCGCACGCGCTCGCGAGCACAGTCATGAACTTCAGCCTTGCCCATCGGCCTTCCTCTGACCCACTGGGCTGAACCACCCTCTCCAAGTCATCTTGGCCATCATAGCTGTATCTTGCATCCTCAGCATTTGGCTGGACAAGCTATTCAAAACCAGAGTCCTTCTCTTGCCTTTGTCAGTGTCAGCCTCGAGTCCAGTTATGAGCATTAATGGACATTCAGTAACCATCACCAACAAAAGAGAGAGGGACCATGGCAGAGAGCCGCATGTGCACCTTCCATTCACTAGGCCCTCTGCCACACAGCCACAGGGACCTTACTGTGTCCTTTACTTAGGTAACACTCTGGTACATCTTCAGTGGCTGAGGCCACCCAGGAAGAAGAAGACCCTGCATTGCATGCTGAGGCTAGTGTTTCCACAGCTAAGTGCTATCCTATTGCTTTTATCCACAAAGTTCTTCGGGGTTTACATCCCTCAAAGATTAAGCTATCCTCAGGAGAAAATTAAGCTGTCATTTTTTTTTCAATCAAGAAACCGGTTTGCTTTATAGAAAGCAAGCATTTAGTCTGTTATTCTAAGCAACATTTTATCACTACTTAAAGGATTCCATGCCTTATTGTCAAAACCACTAGGGACTGTTCTCTGTCACTGCTCCTGCAACCAATCCAACTAGATGGTTTTCCCATACCAGGTGTTCCCAACCTCAGCTCAGGAACTCGGTGGGGACTCATAGACATAGGCCTCTCACCTGCTGAGACACCACAAATCCACAATGCTTTACCTGCACAATTTAAGACACTCTTTATAATCTGTCTCCTGCAAACCTTCTGGATTATTCAGTCATGCTCTAGGGTGTTGGAGGGGGCCCCCATCACCTATAGTCAATGGTTTCCTTGGCTGTATTTAAATTTGAAAGTCCCTGCATTAGGGACTTGGACCCTAGGCTATGGTGAAAGGCTGTACATCATAGGAAACATGGTATAGATGTGTGCTGTGTGCTCTGTGTACAGATTGCTTAGCTGTGTGCTTTGTAGTAAAGAGGAGGTAAATGTGTCACTAACACTAGGCCAACTGTCTCTCTACACTCTCTTTCCTAGAAGATTTCAGAGGACATCAGGCCTACCTTATTTTCTCAACTCTAGGCAAGGTTATGGCCAGGACCGGGGCGCTGGAGGATTTTTACAGGGCACAGGGGGTTTAACTAGAGCTCTCTCTCTCTCTCTCTCTCTCTCTCTCTGGAGAAAAAAAGCCCTAAGACACAGAATGCTGCCATCCTCTGGACCCTGGCAGCCCACTCCAGATTGATTTTTTGGAATGGCTTAGAATTTTCATTGATTATTAAAATGCAGGGGGTCTGAAAAGCTAGAATATCAAACAATCAATTTTGCAGTTCATCCTTGGTTAACAAATAGGGCCTAGAAAGGAGTCAGAGGAGGGGAAGACCGGTGTATGTCTTCTGGAAATACAGCCGGAACTGAGGTTGTCGAAAGCTTAATGCCTGAACCAGGTGCTCCCAAGACCAAATAACTTGAATCTCCAACACAGATGTCTCCAATTTAATCTGACTGCTGTTTGCACTAGGTTGGAAACAGGTGTATGTGTGTAGGGGGGCGGTGGCTACTGTAGAGACACTGGCGTTTTCCGTTATTAATTGTATGTTTTTCCCTCTAATGCCAGGCTGCGTCACCATTTAAAAGTCCTGTTTGTTTTTGCAGGCATTTACAGAGACACAGAAAAAAAGATTGTTGTCATGGAAACAGCAGGTGCAGAAGCTCTTTCGGTCTTTCCCTCGGAAAACCCTTCTAGACATATCAGGATATCGACAGCAAAGGAAGTATGTTGGGATTTTGTTCTTTGTAATACATGGCGGTTCCCTGATGCCTCGCTGCCTGCCTCAGATCCAGGCAGGAATATGGCAGGGCATGACTCCTTGTTCACAGGGATGCCCCGTGGAGAGTTCCAAATCATATTGCCTAAACAGGCTGTGGCGGGAGAAAGGCTGTTAGGAAGTGCATTTCCTTGAGGAAGAATGAATTTGAATGTCTGTAGCTGGATTTACATGGTCAGACGGTGATATTGGTCTAGGTGGGTGTGAGAAGCATGAGTTCATGATTTAATGGATGTCAGTGAAACATGGGTGGTTGAGCCTAAAAGGGGGGCTCTGGAAGGACCTGAGCAGGATCAGTACCTTAAGTGGTAGTGTAATGCTTTTCTCCCTTCTAGCTGCAGACAAGCTAATTATAGTTGGTGGCAGGGTAAAGAGCCCAGTGCTTGTCTATTTTGGTCCACGCTGCAGTCTAATCGCGGGGCAGTACCATTCTTGATTCTTCATAGTAGCTCAGCTTCTTGGATGAAGTTAAAAATAAGCCTGATCACACTTCAGAACATGCTACCTTAACATGACTGTAAATGGAGAAACCAGCTGCATGGCAAATATGAGGTGAAGGGACAGCTGGGGACCACAGAAATGGAGGAGGACCACAGAAATGGAGGAGGAAGGAGGGTTGGCTTAAGCAGGAACAGTGATAGAGAGGATTTGGAAATAAGAGTGCGATCACACCAATATCCTGGAGAGAATTGCCATCTTGTGCCAGGTTTTCAAACATAAGCAGATAAATACTCATTTCTTCACTTAGACCTAACAGGTTCTGAAGTTCATTTCTCAGCGCACGTACAGACGCTGTGTTGTTAAATTTGGGGGCACTCATTTGCATGAGTATACCTTACCGCTTAAAGGAAAGAAGGCCAGCTGGCGCTTGTGAGGCGTCTTCATGACATATTCACTTCAAAATTAAGATGTCACATTCTACCACACAGCACTGTTACTTCGTGTGCAGACATTTATTTAGCACACACCCAGTGGGTATCTGAGCACTAAAAAAAAAAAAGTTAATCCATTTCATCCTTGTGACAACCTAGTTATTAACCTTAGTTTACAGATAAATTGATAGGCAGGAGCACCCAGGATGTGGACCAAGCTGGCCAGTGTTGGGCACCTTGGTGAGATCAGTGCTTGCCACCACTGCAGAGCCAGGTGGAGTCCTGGTCTCAGGCTGATGCACAGAAAGGATATGACTGCAAATTGATAGTCTTGCCGGCTCACCAGCCCCCAGCCCTTGGGGCGGGGGGATCACCAGCTCCAATAATCTGCAGATCACTCCTGCTCTGAGACTGCTCAGTGGCCTGGATGCAATGAAAGACCTGCTCCTTCACTGCCTGTGCTGCTGCCAAGCGCTCTCCTCCTATGGCCAGCCACTAAGATTCCCAAGTGAAGAGGTCTCTAGATCCCGCTGCCAGTCCAAGGCCTGCAGCACCAGTACCTAGAGGAAGTGGTTCTGAAGCAGAGGTTGCAGATGCGGACCTCATTGTTCCTCTCACCAACTCATGCCCTGCCTCTGTCTGTATCCTTGATCCATGTGGAATGCTCTGCCAAGAAAGAAGCAGGGAGAGAGCTTGAGTCTCCACGGACTGTTCCGAGCACATGCTTAGTCAGGGCCAGCCTGAGCTTGCCAGGTCAGAGCCCTCATGGACCTCTTTTATTGACTGGATGAGAATGAATCTGTCCACCAATTAGGATGTTCAGAAGGATGGAACCAAACCCATGAAACATAGTCTGCTCTATGTATTACCTCTGGGGTATTTTTACACTATTAATTTGTTTTGAAAAACCATTTCTCCCATACAAAAGTAACCGCAGGCAAGCCCCTGCTTTAAATTATCTCATAAATCCCAAATTAATTGCTTCTTATTAATGTTATTTTTATCAAAGACCTTTCATGCATTTCGAGGAAAGGAAATCAGTTAGACTCAGAGAAGCAGAGAGAGTGAGGCGTACGGGCCCAGAACAGGAGCATGAGAATGGGGAGCTTACTTTGCTCTTTGCTCTTTCCCAGAAAGCATAATTTCCTTAAGCTGAGTAATCTCCGTGCTCACTCCAGCTGCCGGCAGCAGCAACTCTCCGCAAACTTGGCTTTGTAAAGAAAACCTTTTGACGACACCTCAGTTGGACCGTACCATCAGGAAAAAGATGGCATCTCAAAATTCTGCCCCCCCATTCCGAAACCACGGCCCCCATCCATCCCCAGAATATTCTGGGCTTTACTTCCCTCTCCCAGACAGCTGAATCCTCACTGCTTCAAGGTTGTCCTCTTCTCCAGTGACTGCCCCTAACAGAGCCCCTCTGCACATCATGTAGCTAGAAAAGGCAATCTTGATCCTGGCATGATTCCCTTAGATGACCCCAGCACTTGGGTGGCTGAGGCAGGAAGATCAAGAGTCTGAGGCCAGTTTGTGCTACATAGTAAAACCCTATCTCAAAATAAATAAACAAATAGATAGATAAATAAAGAGATAAATAAATAGACTAAAAACGCTACAGTGCTGCTTTCCTCGAAGAACAAATCATGTAAGCAACATTCATCCACTACTCTTTTGCATATGAAATAGCGTTTTAAAAATCCAGCCAAAAAGGGAAGTGAGAAAAATCTATTCACACTAAATAAGGGGTGGGGGTGGGGGGAATCTCAGCAGATACAGATCATCTGCCGGGTGGTTCGAATTCTGATTTCAGAAGCCAGTTCTTAACAGCCGAGAGCAAACAAACAAACAAACAACAAACAAACAAACAAACCCTGCTTGCTGGTACTGTTTCAAATCACCACCACCCCGCCTGCCCCCTAAAGGGGGTCTCGGGCTGTATGAAATCACTCTTAGCTCTCCTCACCCTTAGACTTTGGGGTGGAGGGAGACGGTGAGGGAAACAAAGATCCAAGAACCCGCTAGTTACCTCTTCTTTGACTGGAAACTAGACCGCTTTTCTTGGCCACAAAAGCCTAGAACAAGACAGACTGCCTGGATTCCTTTTCCTGTCCCTTCTGTCCGTAAGAAATTTAGGAACTCAGGGAGCTTTTCCGCTGCCATCTCAGACACCACCCCACCCCCCTCCACACACACACACATACACACACCCATCCCTGGCTCAGGAAGTGACTGTTATGAAGGCCCACCCTGGATCTCCACCAGCCAAGCTAAGTCAGCTCATCTGCAGGGTCTCCTTCACCAGCTTGGAGAAAACTCCCTAGCTTAGCAACCAAACCACTATGCTCCATCTAGTGGCCGTTGCCTGCCAACGCATGCCCTCTCCACCCTCCTGAATGACTAAAGCAGCCTGACTCCCTTGGAAAGAATGTGCTGGTCGGTTCCTGCAGCCTCCCAGAACCCGGGGCTGCTGGAGGCTTCTCCGCTGAGCTCATCCTGCCCACTGGGAGCAGTCTCCTGCGTGGACTGGAGCCTTGCAGCCCTGGTGAGGTCCACCCTGCAGGAAGGGCTGGGGAATGAAGAGACTGGATGGTCTTAGGTCCAGGGCACGTGCACCACAGTCTCAGGGCTGGAGTCAGCCACACACACCAGACTGGCCTCTCTGGAGAACTATCACGATGGCTGACACTCGCTCACGCCTACTTTCAACCAGCATTTACTGTGCGAAACGCTGACTCTTTGACTCGGGGTTAGGACAGACTAGGCTGAGGAAGACCCGCTCCGTCCTTTCCTACAGAGTCTCCGATGCAGTGGGGGTCCTGCATCTGCAACTGCTCACAGACTACCTGATCGGAAAGGAAGCACGGCCTAATGAGAGGAGCACCAGCAGAGTCGGATACAGTTGTAACACCAATTCTGCGTTTTCACTTTGTGGCTTCTTAAAAGGCAACGTGCCCTCATGCACAGAGCCACGGGCTGAACAAGCAAGAGTAGGAGAAGGCGGGAGACTATTTTGGGTGCCCCTTTGGGGCTCATATTTGAGTGCTGCCCCCTGCTGGCTGTGCGGCCATGGCTAAATTCTCAAGCTTTCTGGGTTTTTCTAGGCATAAAGGTTAGGGCGCCTACTTCACAGGGTTTGTCTAGTGGCGAGCTGTTGCTTTCGGATAGTAGCCACAGTTTCAATCATATCCCATTATTGGCACTTACCCTCACCCCCAGACCTCCTAACTGTCAGCCCAGGCTAGGGAGGGTGGAACATGCCTGAAGCTCTGCGTTCCTTCTTTTTGCTCTCATAGTCGTGGCTTTGGGCAGTCCAACTCCCTCCCGACAGCCAGCTCTGTGGGCGGTGGCATAGGCAGACGGAACCCACGGCAGTACCAGATTGCCTCTCGGAATGTCCCTTCTGCCCGCCTTGGTCTCTTGGGCACCAGCGGATTCGTCAGCTCCAACCAGCGCCACGCCGCTGCCAACCCTACCATCATGAAACAAGGAAGACAGGTTTGTTCTGCTCTGGGAAGCGAGGAAGTTGACCAAGCCCAGCATGTGAGGCTTTAAGATATCCCTAATCCAGACAATCTCCAAAATGGAAAGAGATGCTCCCAGGAGATCTAGACCAAGGGGGTAGCAGAGCCTTTGCTTCCCAGGTAACCAGAACTGTTTGTGCTGTTTCCCTGGAGACTGAAAAAGCTGTGGCTGTTGCTTGGGAAGCCTGGTTCTGTGCTAATCTCAGGGACCCTTGTTAGATAGGCAGGCAAGGCTGTTTCTGCTTGACTTTTGACCCACCCCAGCATACCTCATCACCTTCCTGGTCTGGCTGGGCATTTAAGAAGCTTTCTTTACCTTTCTGTCACAGTCTCGGCTGCAGTGGAGAGTCCACAGGATTGAGTTTGAGAGGCTGCCCATCGCTGTGGGACTGACAGTGACCTCTCTGTCCGCTGAGCCCAGTCTTGCCGTTCCCCAGTGTTCCCTCAGCCCTGTGGGGTATAGACATTGGCCTGGGACTGGGTGCATACAAGCAGGTCTGATGAGAGTCGGGCTTTAAGACAGAAAGGCTACACCAGGAAGAGGCTGGCGGCATGCCTTCCCAAAGGAAAGGACATGTCTGAGAAGCCCCCCCCCCCCATCAGTTCTGGAGAAGTCAGCACAGGACACGTGAGCAGCGTGATGCAGGCCTGTTGGCAGTGCTGAGGCTAAGAATTCTCCTTCTCGGTGGAGTAAACTTGGGGACTCTGAAAAGAAATCAAGCAAGAGCCCTAAACTCGTTGCACTGTTTGCTACCAGCATTTCTAAGACATAACCCCTCCCCTTTAAGAAAAAGCCACAAATGGAGTAAAAAGGCTTTTGGAGCTGGTGAGAGAAAAATGGTGGTCAGGGTAAACTCGGGCTTAAAGCAAGGCCTGGGAATGAGCATCAGATGAGTCTAAGCCCTTTCCAAAAGTCTCCCTTGGGATAGCTGCCTCCCGAGTTCCAGCTGGAGCCTTCTTCCCCGGGGTTTCTGCACTAATGGCCGCCTCTTGTTTGCCCCTCCCTAGAACCTCTGGTTTGCCAATCCTGGGGGCAGCAACAGCATGCCCAGCCGCACCCACAGCTCGGTGCAGAAGACCCGCTCGCTGCCCGTGCACACGTCCCCACAGAACATGCTGATGTTCCAGCAACCAGGTAGGGCCTGGCTGGCACCCTCCTCACCCCCTCTTCCTCCCCTGACGCAGGAGGGAGGCCAGAGGGCCAGAATAGATGCCCTGGTGACCCAGCCGGAAAGTGCTGAGCCTCAACTGTCACCACACATTCTTCAGAGCTGCGGAAAGTCTTTCCTTTTTTAAACCAGGCCTTGCCAGCATGAGCAGAGGCCTGCCTGGCTGGAAGCCAGAGCCTGGAGTCCCAGCACCGGTTGCCATCTGACAGGGATATTT
The DNA here is from genome assembly GCA_028658305.1 of Pachyuromys duprasi. Taxonomy (NCBI): domain Eukaryota; kingdom Metazoa; phylum Chordata; class Mammalia; order Rodentia; family Muridae; genus Pachyuromys; species Pachyuromys duprasi. The sequence continues at coordinate 25,654,488 of CM053753.1, read as the reverse complement.
TTGATACTTGTCAGATATCTGGATTCCTAGATTGATTAAACTAGTGATAGATATCCCTGGAAGAGTGTTTCGTGTGGAGAGAGAGGATTGGGGAGGGGAGGGTGTGCACAAAGAGCAAATAATTGGCAATGAAAGAGAAAGCGTGAATGTTTGTGTCACTGTGGAATTGGACCGGGAAGGAGGGCCATTGGTTCTTGATTCAAAAGCAGCTTGACAGAGCAGATTCAAGGCCAGAAGGGGAGACATAGTCTCAGGTGTCATGCTTCCTAAAGCAAGCTACCTGAATTCCACACAGCAAACAGATCCAGGATCCATTTCTCTGTGCAGGCGGTGACCTCTGACCTCTGGAGTTGTACAAAGCCACCTAAGTCATGGCTACATCTGTCAAGATGCCACCTCACAGCCTGGAGCCCCATGTCCCAGAAGCAGTTATTTACAAGGCTTTGGTTTCCGTGTTCCTGAAAATCTTTAGTTAAATTTGAATATTAGATCTCTAGAAACGTTGGACTTCTTTCTTATTTTTAAGATGTTTTTTCCCTTGGGTGTTACAAACCCCCTCCCCTCCTTAAGGCCTTAAATCTCTAATAATGGCCAAAGCACACCAACAATGCTACTTCAGATATCCTGATTGCTGATGAGATGCAGAATCAACCAAGGGGGACCTCTCCTGGTTCTGCCCACCCCAACTCAGCACTTTCTGGGTGGTTTCTCATGGCCATGACATGACCATGGAGGATGAGGCAGGTCACAGCCAAGACCTAGAATCCCTACTGAGGAGAAAGGAAGCTGTGGAAGGTCTCTGCTAAGGGACTCAGCTTTGGCCTTTGCGAGGCTTCCAAGAGCACTCCCTGCCAATCAAACAGTGGCTGGGAGAGCCTGTCTCACCTCCTAGCTTCCTTCACAGAACAGCCCCTCACTTCCAGGCCAGACAAGAGTTAACCTGAGAGGTGGGACCTGGAAGTGGGCCTTTCTAGTCAGAGGAACCCAACCTGGTCGGCCGTGGAGTCTTCCAGGATAGGTGTTGAGGCTGGACTTCCAGGATCCTATCAGCAAACACACTGTGAATTTCATTTCAGCTAGGAGTAAGTGTGAGCATAAAATGGATTGGAGATGGTGAACCCCCAAGTACTTGTCTTGGGTGCAAGCTGTGTCTTTCTCCTCAGCTTCTTAACATGCTTGACACCCACTCAAAATCATGTTTCTAAATCTACAGCAAAGTCTAAGAAAGTGTGAACTTTGAGAACTTCAAAACAATTGCCTTACAATGGAAGAACTTGGCCTAGAGACTGAGAAGCCTCCAGACGCCCGTGACCACTCGCCTTGCTCACTTCTGCTAAGTGCTTCCATCTTTCCCTGAACTGCACAGTCAGGACCCCTCAGAGACCACCTGTTTTGGCTTCCTGCTTTCTCTCCCCCTGGACAGGTGGTAGGTGTGTCTTGGTTCCATTAGGAAGACCAGCAAATCACTGTTGATGCTGGTTGGGCCAAGGAGGAACACGCAGCAGGATGTCCTGGAATGAGAAGAACAAGATCTGAGACACCAAAGGGGCCTGGAGCCCAACCCACACCTGGCAGCCAGCAAAAAGCCACGCTGCTCAGAGGTGGGGATCCTTCCATCTGGAAGTCAAACTCAGAAATGGCCTGGAGAGTGCTCCTTCCTTTTGGAAACAGTTCTCTTCTGTGGAGCCAGCCCTTGGGCATCAGTCAGAGAAGATCTTAGGGTAGCTCTGGCCTGATGCTCAGAGGCCACCAGGAAGACCAACAAGAAAAGGCAGAGGAGCCCAGAGCAGGCTTCAAGAGAAAAACCACAGGCAGGGTAGACCCCATAAGCCTGAGTTCTGGAAATGGCATGCTTCGCTTGTACAGAACCACATGCAGAGCACCCTTGGACCAGTGTGCAAGGGTGTAACCAGAGTACAAGATGAGTTAGAATGCACCTTTCAACATCATCATTTCACAGTGTGGTACCTGACTTGTACATCAACCCCCCTCTATGTACTGGCTCGTGACAGGAGTCCCTCTCCTCAGAATGTGCATACCTTGAAGCACAACCTCCGGGCTGTTGTCCTTCATTTCCTCCTCAGTGTGATACCTCTAGAAGGAATGGAGACAGGAAGGACGTGTCCTGAGCCCACTAGGGGAATGAAAGGGACTACTGTGCAGAGACAAAGGCCAGAATAGGGAACGTTTAAAGTGTGTGGCAAATACTTGTCCCCACCTTTCTAATAAACCTGACGCAAACAGCTTGGCTGGGGTTTAGAGACAGGAGATAGGAAAATGGTCGATGCAGCTGGGCAAACGTCACTTCCTACCTCTGAGAGTCCACCTGATGCCGTATCATCTTATCCTGTAACTTTTCGTAGATGTGTGGGTCCCGTAGAATGGCAGAAGCACATGCTCCCCACCCCCACCCTCGCTGCCACCAGCAGCTTGTTGCACCCCTCCACTGGTCACAAACACAGCCTTCCCACCCTACTGGCTCTCTGTGTCCCACCTGGGCTAGCTCCTTTCCCTATTCCATGATCCCCTTTTCTTCCTTATTCATCTCCTCATAGCAGTCTGAATCGTCTATCCGCTCCAGAAGCTTTGCTGCGCACACAATCAAATGAAAGGTCTTTTTAGCTGTGTAGCAAACAGGCTCGGTGGTCAGCGCCAAAGTGGGTCACACAGGTTTCTTAGAGTGCCCAGCCTGTAGCATATTCTTTTGGGTTTTGCTTTGTTTTATTTTTGTTTGTTTGTTTTCTGAGACAGGGTTTCTCTGTGTAGCCCTGGCTGTCCTGGACTCAATTTGTAGACCAGGCTGGCCTTGAACTCACAAAGATCCACCTGCCTCTGCCTCCCCAAGTGCTGGGATTAAAGGCATGCACCACCACACCCAGCCATGTTGCATATCCTTAATTGTACCTCACAGACCATGTGACACTCAGCCCAGTGGCCGTTTCTGCCTGACACAAGACAGCTGAGCTTTTGAAGTGGACGCCACAGAAGTGCCCTAGGAGATCTGGGCAGCAGCTCCTTTTCAGAACCACCTTGACTCTGCGCCTGAGACTACAGTGCCCTGCATATGTGGGACTTCTGAAAAGGCACAATTTAAGCTGAAGGTTGGGACTAGAGAGATGGCTCACTGGTTAACAGTTCTTGCTATTCTCCCAGATTGCTCATGTCAGGTGGCTCCCAGCCTCCTGGAACTCCAGCACCCAGGCATCTCATGCCCTCTTCTGGCCTCCATGGGCATCTATATACATGTGACACACACTCACACAGACATAAAACATTACATAAAAATTTAAAATAATAACCCTTAACTCTTAACCTTCAGAATCCTAACCAAACCTTAGAATAGCCTAAGAATTCCTGGTACAGATTTAGAACTCCTTATCTAGGGTATTTAGGACCAGATGTGTTTCAAATGTCAGAGGTTTTTTGGGTTTGTTTTGTTTTGTTTTGTTTTTGTGAATTCTAGGATCTTTGCATAAACTTTACCCTAATCGGAATGTCTGAAATGAACCCAAATCCAAAGCATTGGTAGTATTGGATCTGAGTGTAGAGGTTTCAGATTCTGCCTTTTCATGTTACAGCAGCGCAGAGCTGCAGTCGCTGGCAAAGGAACAGACCTCCTGGAGATAACATCAAGTAGGATCAAGCCAGCCCTTCCTTTTGTGCCTTGCCTTACCGAGCGCTGGCAGCCCTCACTCGTCCCTGAGACCTGCGTGCTAACCACCAATTGTCCTTTGGAGCTAAATTTCAGGAGGGCTCTACCTAGCAAGCAGCACGTGACCCAAGAGTGCTACCTGAGACAGAGGCTCCCATCTACCTGACCAGCTCTCAACCTGATGTGTGCGGCAGGACGCCATCCGTCTGTTTTTACCAAACACACAATTAAAAAGTCACACTGTTAAGGTTCTCTACAGCGTGAACATATGGGCTTCGCCACGGCTTGGAATTTTTCAGTAGGAAAGTGGTGGGGATCACAGCTCCCCGGAGTGTCAGAGCGAAGAGCAGAGACAAAAATGCTAACTTCCCACCTAAAAGAGCAGCCACGGCGGCTTGGAGATCCTGGAGCTGAGAGCCCTGTGTTTCTCAGCCTGGAAACACGCAATCCCAGGCTTGGAAAATGGCATTTTGCTGTGTGTTGGCAAGAAACCCTGCAGCTGAGGCTCCTCTCTGCAAATGTCGAGCGTCTTTATTTATCCAAATCTCTCCACAGTGTTTGTTTAAAGGGGAGCGCTGGAGAGTAAACGCACCCTTCCAGCGAGCATATGGATGGCTATAATTGCTGAAGTTTGGGGTTTTTTTTTCCTTCCGTATTTGCTAACTAGCTATATATAAAATTCTGTTTCTATTTTATAGGTTTCACACCCCAAAGGCTGCTAATTTTTGCGTGCATATGATTTTCACATGAATGGATGAAAATACGAAAATACTCTTTCCCCTGGGATGGTCTAATTGCCCAGCCCTGCTCTTCGAAGCAGCTTCTAGGTGGGCTCAGGAGAAATTCCTCCCACCCTCTCTGACTCCCACCTTCCCTAGAAGCCTCGCAGGCCTCCATCCACTCAGGAGTTGACCCAGTTCACTTCTAAACCTCACGGATGCTGCAGCTTGCCACAGAAAGGTCGCTATCCACTGCTTGGTGCTTCTCATGTTGACCAGTTTTGCAAGCCTTCTCTAAGAATCTGAAAGGATGGAAATGGCACCTGCTTCTGAATTAACTGATGGAGGAGAACGCAAACTGTGAAAAATAGAGTTTTACATTTATTTTTTTTAATGATTGGGTGTGTGTGCATATTTGTATGTGGGTGCACATGGTAGTGAGTATGAAACCTAGAGGATCTCTTTCGGGTATCAAACTCAGAATGCCAGGCTTGCATAGCAATCTCCTCTAATCACTTAGCCGGCTTGTCTACCCAGGAAAGGAGATATTAATATACAACTAATTAGATAAAACAAATGTTTTTGGTGTACCCACTGGTTTCAACTTGCTCTCTTCCCAAACTGCTAGCACGTGTCCCCTCAACCATGTCCCTAGGTGATGGAATGAAGGAGCAAGCAAACGGTCTAAACTTTGGCCCACACCATCCCTTTCCCCACATAGCAGGTGGAAATAAATCCCAAGGAAAAGGAACAGCTTCCCAAGGTCACATAGGAAGTAATGGTGCTGGGACATCCCAGACACCTGGAACACACCCCATGCCAGCGTGTGCGGCAGGACTTCCTTTCTGCTCCTCTCCATAGGATGTCAGAGGTTTTGGTGGGAGAAGAGAGAGCGCTAGATGTTTTAGGAGAGCCGGATATAGGCAGTCAAAGCACTGTTGCTGTCTGCAAGACAGATACTTCTAGGTTCTTATAGGCACCCCATGGTTCCGCAGGAGGAGGAAGGAAATGGTGCTGACGCGAACAGTCACAGCCAGAAAGAGGAGGCCCTGGAGCAGAGAGGAGCAGTCATGCCTGAGAGACAGAGTGCAGCCAGTGGTAGAGGGCCAAAGACTGTGACTGTGGGGAGCTAACTTCTTCTTGCTATGGAGTGAAGGGCTCAGCTCCTCCAGTCAATGTATGTGGAGACTGTGAGTGGTGAGCAGTCATAGCAGGCAGGAAGACACGGGTCTTCTCCTGGCCCTGTGTTTCCTACCTAGTCTGCACAGGCTGCCAGTGCTCGTGAGCCCCAGTGGGGACTGAGTTGGGCAAGAAAGGAGCTGGGACAGCATAGTCCTTCACTCAGAAGGGGAATGTGCTGGGCTGGGTATATGGTACCTGCTCCTCACCGTGGGTCAGAATTTTACAGGCTGGCTTCCAGACTGGTGGCTGTTGCCAAGCCGCACCCCAGCGACAACAGGCCCAACCTAGGACAGGCAGATAGGTGAAACATCTGTTGTTAATGATACAAAATAAAAAGGGTGTTAGGGGAAGGTACTCTAAGAAGACAGTAGAGGCTGCAGTGATGGCTCAGTGGTTAAGAGCACTTATTGCTCCCACAGAGGACCCAGGTTCGTTTCCCAGTACCCTCTTTAGGCTCCTTACACTGCCTAACTCCAGCTCCAGCAACCTGATGCCCTCCTGTGGACTCTGAGGCCACTGCATGCACATAAACAAAGCAAAACAAAAATACACAAATCTTTGAGGCTGGAGAGACGGCTCACTGGCTAAGAGCACCGGCTGCTCTTCAGGAGCCAGGTTCAATTCCCAGTACCCACATGGCAGCTTAAAACTGTCTGTAACCCCGGTTCCGGGGAATATAACACCCCCACACAGCAAACAAACAAAACAATGCACCTAAAATAAAAAATAAAAAAGGAGGAGGAGAAGAAAGACAGTAGATCCTGAGCTACGGAGGCAGGAGAAGAATGAGCTAAACAGTTGTGCAGTTGGGCACCTGAGCAGAGAGCACAGCAATGCAGAGGTCCCACAGTAGAGGAGGGCTTAGGATGGAACAGAGGAAGATGTTATGAGGACAGGGCTGTAAGGAGGCGTGGCAGACCATGGCCGGGGTTGGCTCCTCTGTTTCTGTGGTAAAGCCATCACAGGCTCTGAGAGAGAGAGAGTGAAAGCCTGGGACCATGGCTGGCTATTTTAATCATCATTTGCTTCCAGCTGCCTGTGTCTACGTGGGATCTGCATCTAACAGACCTCAGAGGTGGTGACTCCTTATGCTGGTCCCGAAGATCCCCTGAATCCTCCTAGGGGAGGCATACCAGACACTTATCCTGAAACCAGGCAGCACCACGGACGCCTTCTCCTTGTCACAGAAGTCCCAGCAATCAATGTACCCTTTTCTTCCTGCAGAATTCCAGCTTCCTGTGACTGAACCTGACATCAACAATAGGCTGGAGTCCTTGTGCCTCAGTATGACGGAGCATGCCCTGGGAGGTCAGTGAGTCCTTTTACACGCACCTGGGGCAGCGTGGGGGGAATGGGAAGAATTAAGGAGGTCTGACAGGACAGGAAGCAAGCAGCCTTGGGGCACCAGGGGGCCCCTTCCCTGCACAGTCTCTATGCTCTGTTCTTTTTCTGGGAGATGAGTCAGGGAAATGGAGGCCAGAGAGACCAACAGCATCCCCCAGGCCTAGGGGCTACACCCCTCAGTATACACTGGAACCCCACAGCAGTGGTCCCAGCCAAATGGGGAACCGGAGACATCAGACACACATAAAACATGGCTTCCAATAGGAGCATCCCCGAGGCATTGGATAAGTTCCCTCTCGGCACTGGCTCTACCAGCCTGGGCCAAGCATATCCCAACATGCTCTAAAAATAGAATTTTTGAAACAAAGATCCCTGCTTGTTTTTCTATCTCCCTGTTGCAAATGGCTCGTGTGACGCCGGAGCCCTGAGCTATCTGAGTTGCCTTTTGCCATGTGACAGGCACGGGTTGGATACATTCACATGACCAAACTAGAGCCAGAATCCTGCTGCCTAAGTCAGACGTTCCTGCTCTCATCATTCCGGCCTGTCGTCCCTGTTAGGTCTGTCCCGGCAACTTCAGTGCCCTCCCGGACCACACTCAGGGGTCTCTTTTCAGACCTGCACATTTGTGGAGAATTGGCAAAGGCAGAAGAGTCGAGATGCCTATCCTCCCAGCCACCCCTAGCCGCCCTCCCCTTCCTCCTGATAGAGGGAACTATCAAGAGGCTGCGTGAGCCTTTCCAACGGCCCTCTTCTGTCTGGATGTGCGCCTCTGCCAGGGAGATGGACCACCTGAAGCCTGAGCCATTGCCACACCTAGGGCCCAAGCTGAGGGTCCTCGGGCAGCACTGAATGGAGTCACTGGTGTCAGCTACTGCTCCTGAAAGCTCTGTCCCCGGGACCCTCCACTTCTTGTGTCCATGTGTTTAATCTCTGTATGCTAAGAATTGTTTGAAATGCGGTCTTATCAGAAAACCGAACGGAAATCACTGGTCTGCATGGGACAGAAAGGAGGGCTGGTGCTCGCCCAGCTAATTATGTGTCAGGAGGCAGCTCAAGGGCCCTGTGGCTATCATGACTGTACAGGGCTTCAGACCAAACAGAGAGGCTCCATCTCTCTGGTCACACTGGTGCTGGATGCCTCACAGCTTCTCTGGGATCTGTTCCCAGCTCTTCCTCTTTGCCGTGTCAGCAGCCTCTTGATAAATAATGGGAGACCACCCAAATAAGAATCAACAAACTATGGTGTCACCATTCAGTGGAAGAAGTGCCCGTAAACACAGCATGGATGAGCTTGAGAGCATCCCTGGTAGGAACGCTACAGCCCAGTGTGCTGCTGCCCCTCAGCCACCAGGCTGCCTGGGGAGCCTGTGCCTGCCACTGCCTGCAAGAGTCAGCTAGAGCTAGCCTTCCCCTGCAGGCCGGATGGACCTCAGATAACTGGCATTTTGGAAGCTCTTATCGGACAGTTAAGTACTGCCGTCATTGTCATTAGTAGAGAAAATGCCAGATAGACTTTATTCAGGGGAAGTTTTCATTGAGCAGACTTTTTTTTTTTTAAGCTGGTTCTTCTATTTTCACAGAACACGTCTTGGAACTTATGGGTTTTCCCCTTGTTAATCTCCTAAACCTTTTTTTTATTGCTGTGGGTTTTTTGTTGTTGTTGTTGTTGGTTTGTTTTGTATTTGCATTACCCCTCCTGTGGGTAGTCTCCTAAGCAGTTTCAGGGGCAGAGAATGCAAAACAAGTTGAGGGTGGCCTGGCCCAGCCCAGTCCAGGGGCACTGTGGCCTTGGCAGTGTTCCTACGGGCCCAGCCCTTCCCAGGTGCCAGGGAAGATAACCTTGTTAGGATATCATGCCAACAAATTAAGTCATTTTATAGCAAAACGAACAGTAACAGGGAAGCAGTAGCAGTTCCTCGGGGATGCGGGGGTGGGGTGGGGGTTGGGGACAGCCCAGAGCACAAAGTGCTTTGTCACACGAGAATGTGGACCTCAGTTTAAATGCTCAGAATCCACACAAAAGCCACGTATGGTAGCATGTGCCTGTGACCTCAGCACTAGGGAAGTGGAGACAAGCAGACCTCTGGAGTTATCAGAGAAGCCAGTCTAGCCAAATAAGTGACCTCCAGGCTTAGTAGAGACTGTCTTAGAAACATAAGATAGAGAATAACTAAGGAAGACACCTGATGCTGACCTCTGTCTGCACACACATGCACATACACACACAAATAAAAAGCATGCAAAGGAAGGATGAATGTAAAAGAGAAGTTTTTCTATGCTGTGACTCAGGGATGTGGGGGAGGGGGGCTGTCACCAAGCCATCTGTATCCCAGATGACCATCCACTGTGGGCCAGCACAGTGCCAACTTTTTAGGTGCCTCTGATGTCTCTGCTCTTCTGTTTCCTTGGCAACTGCTTCCCCCCCTGGTGCTTGTCTAAACCCCTTTTCTCTTACCTTCCTTTCCCATCTTTTCCTTCCCTGAGGCCCCTGCAACAAACCCAAAAGGATGCCCAGGTGGGAGGATTGTGAGGCTTTTTGTGTTTTGCCCATGGTGTGCGGCCTGAGGTGTTCAGGAAAGACGAGCCTCCAAGCCTCTTGGTGGGTGCTTAGGGACTACAGAAGAAAGCCCCACTGTCAGAGCCTGAGTACACAGCCCTTTCTGAGGGGCTCACACTCCTCTCCAGCTTCCCCTCCCAAGCCCCCCGCTCCCTAAGCCTTACCAGCCCACTGTCACAGATGCAGATCTACGCAGCTCGTTTTCTCAGGGCCCTACAATGGTATCTGTTGCAGCGCTAACTATAGAACCTATGGTGCCCGCTTGTGTGTGGCGCCCCCTGAAGTTGTCAGCAGGCAGCTTTCACAACTGAAAATAGAAGTCTGGCTTTCCTTGGAAAATGGAGCACATGGTTGAGATGCAATGTTAAAGTGCCTTGGAGCTGAGCTCGTTGAGATTTTTACACTCCTAGCTCCTCCCTTTCACAACTATGAAGATTTAGCATTAATGTGTGGGCCAGGGAGCCAAGCAAGAGTGCAACCTACTTCTGGAGATGTCTACAGACATCCCCACCACAGAGGGACCCATACACACTCCCATCCCCCTCAGACTGTTGAGTTAACACCACAAAGAGTCAGTTATTGATTAGAAGGTCACACCTAGGCCAGCTGATGCTCTTAACACCCCAAACTGGCAGGGGCCACTGTTACCTTTCTTGAAAGTCTCTCCCTAAATTGCCATAACTTACTTGTCCATTCTTCCATGTACACGGAGAGGGTGGAGAGAAGGGGGGCAGGGAGCGAAGAGAGGATAAAATTTGGGAAATCTAAGTAAGATCAGTGGATTGTGTCAAAGTCAGTTTCTTCACTATAATATCCTGTCATACCTTTGCAACTGTCACCAGTATAGGTCCTGACAAAGGTACCCGTATGATCTTGCTACATTTCTTACAAATGCTTGTGAACCTATAATTATCTCAATAAAAATTTCAATAAAAAAAAAATCTCTCCAAGTTTCAGGTGGCAGAATTGCCAATATGACACTCCCTGCACGGAGGCCAGGACACCCCTACAGTGGGCTCACTGCCTGTCCATGTCACCTAGGTCCCCAGCTTTCCTGGGGGTGCTCACATACTTCTATCTTGCCCCTGAGTCTTGCACAGTAACTAGAGATGCTCCCTCCCCCAGGCCTAGCTGGCCATGGTGGGAACTGGATTGGCCACACTGGCTAGGCTCTCTAGAGCTTGGCAAAGCCAAGGAGGTGCTCTGCAGTCAGCTCGCCCTTGCTGGACACCATCATTTCTACTCTCTGATAATCAGTCCAAGCCCCTCTCTGCCTGCAGTGTGGACATGCACCAGCACGGGTACCTCTTCACTGCCCCTCTGCCTCACCCTTCCCTTCATCTTACCCGTCTGACACTTGTGTGAGGAGCCAATCTAAATCGACAGTACTGTTCTGCTGTATTTAGTTCCTCCAGTGCCCATCCAAGGTCCTCTGATGGTTGGGTGTGCTGCTGGGGCCTGTGCTAGAACCCTTGTGAAAACAGTCAACAGCTCTGGCTCACTAAGAGCCTCTAGTCTCTGAAGGACATGTCCCTCCCACAGACACACCCTTTCATCCTGACCAGTTCTCTAACTCAAGGAGGCATGGGTAATTAACCTTCCACCATTCCAAGCTTTCAACACCAGATACCCACTGCATCTGCCTTTGCTTTTCCTGTCCTTACTTCTGTTCTTAAAGCAGAGAATTTGGATCAGCTCTATCTATTCCAGGTCTTTGGCCTTTCCTCAAGGACTTGCAGTAAGAGAGAAATAATTCCAAAGAAATGGGTATGAGCACCACAGTTCAATTTGCATTTCTATTAAAGCCCTTCTCTGTCTTTCCACTCATCGTACACCCTAGGGTCTACCATCAGCCCCTGCATTTGACAATAATTCATCATTCCACCTCTCTTGTTCCCCTACCCCCTTCCCATCATCCTCTCCTGAATCCTCCTTGCTTAGCACACTCCTACCAGCACCATTGACAAATCATTGTGTGTCTATGAAACCATTCTTGACTTCCAAGGCTGACTTACACATTCATCCCTTCATGTTTCTTCTTTCTGGGAACACTCATGGTAGAGCCTTCATCACTCTGGGCATCGCTGTTGATTTATGTGCCTGTAGTGTAAAATCTAAAGTGTGAATACTTGGGAGGTAAGGACAGTTGCAGCTTCTCTGCCAGGTTCAATACGGCTCCTGTTAAAAACAAACAGAAAGAGCAGCTACTCTCCAGATGTTAGATGGGTGATAATGTCAGTGAGTGAGTGGATGGGTAGTGAGTGAGTGGAGTGGGTGGGTGGAAGGGTAAATGGGTAGATGAGTGAGTGGACAGGTGGACAGGCAAGGCAGCAAGTGAGTGTGTGGGTGAAGCCTTCACTTCAGAGACCAGGATGCTCAAGGTACTGGCATTGCTGGAGAGCTAACCTGAACTGGTTTTGTTCATCTGGTCCTTTGTGGCTTCCCTTCGCAGACGGGGTTGACCGGACCTCCACAATCTAGAAACTGAAGATGAGAATGACCGCGCTGGCCGTGAAATCGACTGCTGCGGGTCCAGTGTCAGCCATCTTCAGGGTTGCATAGAATCTTCCAAGACACTTTGCAGCCTTTTTCCCCTGGTCCCTCGCCCATTTTGATTTTGTGAGAGCGTAGGTCATCCTTGTAAACATATCAGTAGACCTGGGGTTGGTTATGTTGTCATTTGTTTCTGTCATGGGATGGGACGGTATGCAGGGTGGGGAGGGGGATCTCGGGGAGATGTGGGTCTGGGAGGGGGTGGAGGGCTGCTAGTGGCTTCCTGGGTGGAAATGGAGTGGGGAAGAATATGGCTAGGAGAGATGTGCAAAAGACACACAGGAGGGACGTAGAAGCCTGCCCCGGGGAGCCTTCTGGAAAGCCTGACTTCACAGTCAGGCTGCAGAAGATGGAGGACACAAGCAAACAGAGCGAGATGGTGGCTGGCCTGTTTGTGTCTCCCCTGGCTGGATTTCCCTGAGGCCCTGCTTGAAACAGCCACAAGAGAGGGCCATATGGCAACAAGGGCAAGAGGAAGAAATTCCCTCCAGCAAACTTTCAGATAAACTTTGATTTGTGTATTGTTTACATAAGAATTTTAAAGGGTACATAATGTGTAGGGTTTGGATAGAACTTCTCTTCATACTATGGTTTTTGTAAAAGACTTATTGTTATGGATTCATTTTGTCACATCTATTTTTATAACAGTAGCAGGGTTGTCTTTTAAAATGGCTGCCAAGCTCTGCTTCTTGGGAAGATGGATGCAGTCAAGTAGGCCTCAAGGTGCCATCTTCCACCTTGAGGTGGGAGGAGTATGTGGATGAATTTGAAGGGTAAGGATGTGGCTGAGATGAACACAGCACTAGGCAAGGACACACAGATGGTGGCGCCGTGTGATCAGTTATGGATGTGCTCATAGGTCACCCAGAGGTGATAAATTGTGCAACCTCTTTCTGGGCTGGATTTGCATCCCACACAAGGCCTGTCTTGCTTCCCATCCTACCAACCTTGGTCTTTCTCCACAGACACACACGTAGGTTCAAGGTCCTCTAGAGAAGGAAAGACATGGGTAGACGTTTTTCCTTTGCATGAGGCCTGACACTCAGAACATTTGCCAAAAGACTTTGCAAGAGCCCAGGCCTGGGAAATGTATCCCCCTTCACTCAGTCTTTGATGGAGAAGAATGGCCAAGCAGTAGTGTCACAGAGAGCACGCAGAGAAGCAGTAGGTCCTGATGGTCTGGCTCCACCATCCAAGGGGGGTGATGCAAGCAGAAGCAGGAAAGGTTAAAATTGTGAGCGAAATGGTAGCTCTCTCCATGCATGTGAGTCAGAGGTTTGCTGTGTGGTGGGATGATTTATCCAGCCATACACGGGGAAGAGAATATACACTCACATGGGTGTTACATGGTGTGAGCTTAACTGTGACATCATGGGACACTACATCTGCTTCTCAAGGGCAACAAAGAATACTTCAGAATGGGATGCAGTGGAGGATATTAGAGGGAAACAAAAAGGAAGTGTGTGCTGCCCTGGAAAATTAGTTGTGTAAATGAGATGGTCTGATGCTGAGCCAGAGGCATGATCTGGGAGATAATGCAAGGCCTATTTATTAGATGGGTGAGACCAATGCCTCCTAAAAACAAAACAAACAAAAACCGTGAGGTCTAGACTATGCCATGCCAATGACTCTACCCCGCCTATGGTTATTATTTTCAGGTTAATGAAGTGCAAAGGCCTTAATAAAAATCCACACAACTTTGTTTGCCTGTCAAGATTTCAGATGCACACCTAGCCCAGCCTTGGCCCCTGCAACAAAGAGTTTGAAGTCCTTTTACAGACCAAAAGGCCAAGGGCACCTGAAGCAGACAGATGGAGCTTTTAGTGAGCACAGAAGGCTTGGATTGCACTATACCGCACATTACAACAGATTCAGGCCACTCCTTGGGTGACCAGGCCTGGGAGATGCAAATTCATGTGCAGAAAGAGGCAGCGTGTTTAGTTACTAAAAAGTTTTGTTTGTTTGTTTTAACCAAGTGCCATTAACATTCATCCCTCACGTCCCTTTTCCAAACAAGCTCAGTGTTGGGGAAGGAGCTGGGATGAAGGATCACACGGGAGGCAGGAGAGGTTAAAATGTCGAAGGCCAAGGTAAGGCCAGAGGGTCTGAGGATGTGTTTGGAGGACGCTGAGGAGGTTAGCAGAGAAGAGCGATGGGATTCCTCACCGTGTGGAAAGGAGAAGGGTTCGAGTCTGCTACACAGTACACGCCACATGTCCTTAAGGACGTGGGGTACTCAGAAACGGGAATGTGAACACAATCACATGAGCATGAATCTTTTAAGAGAAAGAAGACCATAGAGTATATTTGCAAATCTGAATTTCTATTTATTCCTTCATTGACTATGAGAAGCAATGGTTATCTGACTATTAGAGATATTATTTTGGATATGTTACTTATTAACTCGCTATGGCTGGTGACCATGATAAAGTCTGTTATTAGTAACAACATAATTCTTTTTTTAAAAAAAAAAGAAAGAAAAGCTTATTTTTCATTGACTGTATAGATTTATCTACTTAGTTGGGGTTTGCTATGTTGGCATTTTGTTTTTTTCTTTTTTTCTTTAAGTTGTGTTCTTACGGTTTTTAAGAGCCTCTCCCCACCTTGTTTGGAGTCCTGTGTTGACTGCAGGTAAACAGCTCAATTTAAAAATCCTAAAGTAAAGAAACTTTATTTATAAAGAAAAAAAAAAGAACCAAACAGTTGGCATGCCTGAGGCTGTGCGGTCCCGCCTTTAGGAAGCTGCAGTGCCTTTTTTTTGTATCTACCTGTTGACCCCCACCCCACCCCATGCAGCTGTTTTCTATTAGATAGAAAAGGTTTGAAACTTTGAGAGCAAAATCTATTTCCCTGCATAGGTTAATTACCCCTCGCTCTGATTTAAGCAGCATGTCTCTGGACTGTCTGAGGTACAGCGCTGGTCTACCATATCGTGGGTGATGTTTTATTGGTGCTTTTTACTCATAGTGTTTTCTTACTAGAAAACAGTAGGAAGAAACACACAAACTGTGTACGAGACACGAAACATTGCTGCTGACGGTTTGTTTCTTGTTGTTTGTCCCCATCCCCTCACACACACACACACACACACACACACACACACACGCTTTTGAGTTTGACTTTTTTAAAACACAAATCCAAATCCAGCAAGCAAAGCAGATGCCTCTGGGTCTGCCTGCCAAGGGCTGCTGTTTGCACCAAGCTCTCATCCTGGGTTGAACTGAAGGTGTCTTTCTGGTACCCAGGAGAGCTGCCGCTGGACCCCATCTCCCGTTCTTCTGAGGCGACACTGAAGGAAACCAGAGTTTCTTTTGAGGTGTTGCTGGCTGCCTTTTACAGAATGGGAGTCTCCTCCAGGTCTTTCGTTCTTCTGTGCCTCTTGTAACTAGTGCTGGTGAAAGGTTTGTAGACCTGTGTACCCCAGAGCCTGGGATGAGGGCTGAGCTAGGGAGAGGAGAGAGCGGGTTCTGTCAGGGGCCTTTCCTCTCTAGCCTGAGTTGGGGGGAGCTCCTGCCTGGGGCACTCAGGTGTGCCTATCACAAACAGAACCTGAAGAAGGGTACGTGCTCATGGGGCTATGGTAACACCAGTGTTCGGTTTGTTTTTTCTGTTTTCTTTTTTTTTTCTTTTCTTTTTTTCTTTTTTACAACTCATCAGAGATGTTTGCAAAGTGACTTTTTTTTTTAATCCTTATCTTGACTTAAAGGTGAATGTGATCCCTCTGGGAGGAGCAAGAAGAAAGGAATGTTAGTAATGGCAAACAGAAGACTTCCTCCCCTATTAATAGATAGCCCTCGCGTACTCATGCCTGACATAAGCTTTCTTTCGTTGCATGCCCTGTGCGGCATCTGTATTGTACGTGCATGCCTTTTGTCCTGTTTTCTTGTATAAAGTTAGTGAACAAAGAAATATTTTTGCCTAGTTCATGTTGCCAAGCAATGCATATTTTTTAAATTTGTCATACATGGAAAGAGCATGTTTGTTACATGTAAAAGCTCTACCGATGCAGATACACTAATGTTTGAACATGCTGTTCTTTGCAAGTGTACAGTTTTCAAATGTTGTTATCGGTGACAACACCCTTGTGGTCTAAACTTGCTACAATGTATTTATTATTCATTTCCTCCCGCAGAATTAAGAATCATGGCTATATTTCATATGGTTATATTGAGAGTGAAGGGAAATGATTAATACAAGGTTTTGTAACACTGGTGTGTGCACATGTGTCTTTTTACCCCCTCTTTTTGTAAACATGATTAATTATTTAAAAACAAAAAAAGACTCAAGTCTTAGAAATCAGCCCTCAGTGAAGAACCAGCATTTCCTCACTGGCTAACTCTGCTCAGCTGACCACACCACATGATGCCCATCGTTAGCCACAGGCTCCTTTCTGACACAGGTTGGAGAAAGGGTTGGCAAAAGGTAGGCAGTGTGATCTGTCCAGAATATCCGATGAGTGCTTTGCCCATGGTAAATGCAAACTACTCTGTGGCCTATAGCTTCTTCCCACTCTTGGTTGCTGTTGACACATTTTGTACCTTATCATAGCATAAAGACACTGCCTCCCAGGAGGCTTGAGACTTCACCTACACGTGTTTTGAACCCCATTCTAACACTTCTAATTCCCCTGTGATGACATATAAACTGTGATAAACTAAGTGTTGTTTTGGTTAAAGTGTATGACCGGAGAAACAGACTTGAGATTGAGGTCGGGCTTCAGCATTTTCATAAAGAAATGTAATTCCACTTATTAAAAAGAAATTGGGCCAAACAGTGGTGGTGCATGCCTTTAATCCCAGCACTCCGGAGGTATATCTGTGATATGGAGACCAGCTTGATCTACAGAGTGAGTTCCAGGACAGCCAGAGCTACACAGAGAAACCTGTTCCAAAAGGGAAAAAAAGAAAAAAATTGGGCCAGTGAGATGGCTCAGTGTATAAAGGAGCTTGCCACCAAACCTGACAGCCTGAGTTTGACCTGGGGGAAGGATATGGCAGACAAGAAACGATTCTGCAAGTTGCCTTCCAAACACACACACACACACACACACACCACTGCTGAGAGTGGTGAATTACACCTTTAATACCAGTGCTCAAGAGGCAGAAGCAAATGGCTCTCTGCACTTCAAGATCAACCTGGTCTACATCGTAAGCTCAATACCAGCTAGGGCTACATAGAGAGATCAAAAAATAGAGTAACTGCCACATTTGTATCATAATGTTATAGAAGAGGTAGATTCAAGAATCTAAAAGGCCGTAGGTGAGTTATGGACTCACAGTCATTGAATAGTTCTGGGAGAAATGAACACACTTAGGAAAATCTCCTGGCTTATTCCATTGGTCTATCACCACATCTGTCACCCTCAGAAGAATGCTTTGCCACAGACAATTCTGGCACACCACAGACCTGCAGATAGTGCTTTACAGACATTACGGTGGCTGCCAACAGAATCCGGAAGCACTCCCATGGGAGGTTACCTCTCTGCACTGAGATGGGAAGTTTTGCCCACTGTGGGTGGGACCATTCCTTATCTGGGAGCCGCAGCACACATACATTCTTTGCTCTTGTTTCTGGTCATGTGACCAGCTCCCTGGAGCTGCTGCTGCTTCAACTCCCCTGCTGTTATGGACTGTAATCTTCAAACTGCAAAGCAAGATTAGCCCTTTCTCCCTGAAGTTGCCGTTTGTTATTGGAGTATTGTATCACAACAGTGGGAAGAGAAGCTGCAATATAAGACAACAGACCTCTTCACGCATAACTTCTTTCTATTTCTGTCAACATGTCTTCACACTTGAGCCCGCCTCTTCCCTGAGGGCCTCAGCCTCTGAGCTCCCCTGATCTATTCTGTGCTTCTCATGTGATCTGTGGACTCATGATTACTGGTTGGCTTTTTCCATTTAACATGATCTAACTCTTGTGAAGTATAACAAAAATTAAACTTACACTGGCCCCTGCCATGTTTTGTGAGATCAAGCAGACAAAATTAATCAGATTCCTATAAAATTACCCTGTTGTGCTTTGGTAGGCTCTGAGGACAATCGATGGGAGGAGACAGATGTTGGAACACTGGTGCCAATATGACTGGAAGCCAGGCCAACAACGCCCTCAGCACAGAAGTCACACTCAGGGTTACCTAGAAATGGGCCCAAGAATGATGACCAGTTGGACCATTAGTCATTTCTAAAAACTGAAAACAAAATAGGTGGGAAAAGGAAGTAGGCGTCTGGGTGTGTCACAACCGAAACAGAAGTCTTTGGAAACAAGACTGTTGGTAGAGCATCGTTCCCAAGGCACCCTCCAAACTCCACTCTCCTCGTTCCCATCCCTGGGTGCAGTCCTTTGTGGGTTGAGAATGAAGGGTGGCAGGTATGTGTGTCTGTGTCTGTGTGACTGTGAGGCGGGAAATGTAGGCTAGGAAAACTGGGAGACAGGCATGACATCACTGTGGCTGAAGGCTCTACTGGAACAAATGAGTTGCTCAGAGTGCCTTCCCAGCTCCGTCCTGACCAGTCCTTCCCTCTAGCTAGCCTTGCCCGTGTGGCTTCTGTCCACAGACACCGACTCCTCTATGTCTTCAACTCGGGGATTCAATGTCTGAGAATTTCCTCTATGGACTATTTTAAGCTCTTAAGTGGATCCCACTCCCAACTTAAAAAAAAAAAAAAAAAACCAGCCAGGAAACATTTTGGCAACTTTATAAAGCTTGAACTTTATACATAAAAAGAGACTTTTTCTGTTGTATCAGAGAACAAGTTTTTTTTTTTAAATACTATTGCATTTTGGGTTTTTTTGTTTTGTTTTGAAATTTTACTGACTTAAGTCCAGTGTAGAGACTTGTTCCCTCAGCAGAGCTGGTGGGACTTCAGGCAAACATCAAATCAATACAAAGAGATTTAACATCCCTTTCCTGTGCCTCCCGAGCATCTCCTCACAGTGGCCTGTGAGTGCTTGGCTTACACGATAGAGTGTGTGGAGCCAAACGTGTGGGTGAGAGAATAGAGACACATATTACAGATAATCCTCCTCTACCCGCTGCTAAATGCACCAAGCCAACCCCTGGGTGAAGAATGCAGAGCCAAGCAGCTCCTTTCAGCCCTGTGCTCTGAGACTGGAAGGCACCATCTCCTATCCAACCCTGTGTAGTTCTGCTTGGATCCAGAATTCAGGACCTATTCACCTGCAGTTCAGTCCAGTCAATCCAGGTCTGCCTCAAAGATTTCAGGGTTCAACACTAGGTATGGGCTTCAAAGTCTCCCCTGTACATACAACATCCTGAAGATGGGATGGGACCAGCTGGCTGCCTGGAACGAGAGGACATCAGCACCAAGGTTCTCTTGGACCCATAGGGGAAGTTCAGCGTGACAGTGCCCCACAGGAAAGAACCTGGGTTGCCCAGAACACCCCACCCCACCACCCAGGGTGCTTGAATGACATGAGTCTAGGAAGCTACCTATTAGAGGGTGAAGAAAATGGGACTGCTACCCAAGTCCTCCAGAGTATGATGTACCACATGACCTTCCAGCCCAGATGGAACCATGGACAGAGCTCTGCTCTGATCTCAAGGGTCCTTGGAAAACCTCCTCACTCACCACAGAGAGCTGATGTCATTCCTCAGAAGAGAGCAACACCCCAAGTACTGAGAGCAGGGACCATAGTTAAGAGATGGCGACTGAGCAAGAACCTCCGTCTCACAGAAACACCTATTTGAACAGCCATTCTGGCGCGAGCTCTCTCAGAAGACTGAAGGGAACCAGGTGAGAAGGTACCAAATCTGGATTTAGCATAAAAATGAAGGACACACTGAAGAGGCAGGCAGGAAGGAGGTGCCCTAACTATTCCTCCTTGCAGCATCTCTCCTCCCACCTGAGAGGGAGAGAAAAGGAAAGCCCAGGACTTGTACTTGAAAAGCGGAGCCAAAACCCAACCAAACCTCCAGATCTGTGTCCATAGCCAGGTAGCCCTTGGTCTGCTTCCATCACTGCCCTTCAGTCTTGGGACAGAGGCAGACTGTACCTTCTCACTGGCAGGTACAACAGAAAAATAAACACTGCACAGCGCAACTCTGGTGAAACCCAGCACCACACAGAATCTTCATCAGGGCCTGAAAAGCGAGGCAGAATTCCGTGACACCTGACTACAGACTATGATGAGCCATCTGGAGCCACCAAGACCCAGATCCACTCACTGAAAAACAACCCAACATGGGTTTGAAGCAAACTTGATTTTGAGGTTCCCCCTTCTAGTGAAATACAGACAACATACCAACTACAGGCTTAAAACAAACCTGTACTACATGTTCCACCTGGAGTTCAAACAGCCAAAGTGCCCATAGGCTCTGATGAAAAGTAAGCATCCCAGTTAAAATCCCTGGAAGGAAAGACACAGGAAAGACCAAATTATGAAATCAGGAGTGAACAGGGACTTTGTTGTGCATCGAACATCGTACACCAGCAAGCAAGGGTGAGCCTTCAATCCCAGTACTTGGAAGCAGAAATAGGTTTGAAGGCAGCATGGACTAAATATTGAATCCCAGGACAACCAGGACTTAACAGATATACCTTGTCAAAAAAAAAAAAATCCAGGAAGGAGCTAGAGATGGCTCAGATTTGAGTTCAGTCTCCAGCACTTACTTCAGGGGCCTCACAAGTACTTCCAGCTCCAAAGAATCCAACATCTCTGGTCTCTGTGGGCATCTGAATGCACACACACAGAGAAAGAGAGACAGAAGAAGAAATGAAGAAGAAGAAAAGAAGAATGCAGGGAAATGAGATCTTGCAGGTAAAATAAGATTCCAGAAACCAACCATAAAGCAAAAACACATGCAATGCTTAAAGAATCCAAACCAGCTGTCTTAAGGGAATTCCCTGAGATTCACGAAAGCCCAGAGAAAGAATTGGGCCCTCTGACCAGAGAAACTCAAGACTTGAAGATAACTGTGAAATAATGAAACAAAAATCCCTGAGCAGAAAAATCAAAAACACACCAAAAGGCAATAATAACAAAATAAATAAAACAAGAACCAGTGAATGCAGAGACAGGCTTTCCAAGATCCACTGTAGGGAAAGGAAAAGAATGAAACAGAGGGGCTGTGGAGATGGCTGCCGCTGGGCGCACACACAGCTCTTGCAAAAGACCGGCACTCTGTGGATCAGGCACCCTCTTCTGTGCACTTACTGAACTCTCATACACAGCCCGCACACTGACACAGGCAAAGAAATAAAACTAAAATGACTTTTTGTAAGAAAGCTGAATAAAACACATGCTGCCTGTGAGAAACTAGCTTCACTGGGGGGCGCACAGTGGAAGTGGAGGTGTGAGAAGACACTGCCCAAATGGAGTACTCAAAATGGTGGAAGCAGTGGAACCCTATTGTATCAGATAAACCATACATGAAGTCAAAACCGTAAGAAGACACAGGGCTCGTTCCTTTTGCGGCCATCGCTGGATCGAAGGCACCAAAATGAAGTTCAATCCCTTCGTGACTTCTGACCGAGGCAAGAACCACAAGCAGCATTTCAACGCACTGTCTCACTTGTGGAGGAAGATAATGTTGTCCATTCTTTCCAAAGAGCTGAGGCAGAAGTATGTTCAAAAGGATGATGAAGTTCAGGTTGTCTGAGGACATTCCAAAGCCAGCAGATTGTCAAAGTGGTCCAGGTGTACAGGAAGAAGTATGTCATCTACATTGAGTGAGTGCATAAAGAAGAGGCTAAGGACACAGCCATCCACGTGGGCAAGGTGGTGGTCACCATTAGGCTAACACTGGAAAAAGACCACAAGAAGATTTGGGAAAGAAAGCCCCGACAAGCAGAAAAGGAGAAGGGCAAATACAAGGAAGAGATGCAGGAGTTGAAGCCTCTCATGCACAACTGTCATTAAAGACTGTTTCAGTAAAAAGAAGAAGAGGAAGAAGAGACACAAGGAAGGCCAGTAACTGGCAATAAATGAGTTGATTTAGCAAGAGGAAATACCACCGTGAACGTATTTCTGCCTAATAACCTAATATTAGATCTACATGTGTAAGGAAGGTTGACACACATGAAAGAAGGAATAAGCAATATCCGATGACCTAACATCATACCTTCAGCGTTGGACAAACCACACAGACAGAAAGTGAACAAAGGACAAGCAGACTTAAACTGCATCCTGGATCAAATGGACCACCCGACCGTCTTGCACACTGTTCTGTCTTTCCAGGATCTACAGAGTACGTATTCTTCTCAATGGAACTCAGAACATGCTGTAGGATATGCCATACATTAATCCTCAAAACAAGCCCTGACAAATTTTTTTAAAACTTAAAATTATGTCACAACCTGAACAACCAATGTATCAATAAGATATTAAGAAGGAAATTTAAATTTTTTATGAAAATGGAGATACATCACGCCAAAACCTACGGGATCCAAGAAAAGCCGCTCTAAGAGGAAGGCTAGGGTGATATCAGCGGATGATGAAGTACAGGACACATGAGACACAACAGAACAGGGAGACCTACAGGGAAGACGGAGGAGCAGAGAGGATGGAAGAGATGGGGGAAGGAGAGCCACAAAAGTATGCTTTGTTAAAATACGTCGTTGTGGTACCTGATACATATAGGCTGATTTTTTTAAAATTATAACAAAAAGAAGGGGGTTTGTAATAACAATGCCTACATCAGAAATAGCTGATTTCAAATGAGTAATCGATCACTCAATTTCAAGAAACCAGGCACACAGAAATAGCTCCAGAGAATAAGTGGCAGACATTTGATGGCCTCTACTTGGCAGATGGGGAAACAATCTCATAGCCACTAAGCAACTTGCTAAAAATCCTGGTAGCCTCAGAGCTCAGAAACAGGTATGTCTGTCCCGAATTCTGCAGAACGGGACTATGGCAGGCTGCCCGAACGTCCCAGGAGCACTGGCCAGAGCCGCTTTGATGAGTCTTCCTGCCTTTTCATCTGCTGTTGCAGTCAGACACCAGAAGCACAGCAAGGTGCCTACATTGGGGGCATTTATCAAACACAACCCAAGCTGACGGAGGGAAGCCACACAGCTGTGGGCTCTACCTAGCTGCTCCTAGGACCCACTGGAGGATGTGACCCTTGCTGCTGCTGGAAGAGCAATGCTGGCTGTTTCTTCTCAACACTGGCTCACCGCTGAGCCTTCTCTCCTAGCTCAAGGACTCTGGTGAATTTACTGCCTGTAAGGCACAGCGCATGCTACTCGGATTATGCATTAACTGGAGTTCCCCCAGCCCGAGTCCATACATCTGCCCTGAAGTTAGACTCCTCTCCACCAGCGGATATTCCTAAACATCGGCGGCTTAAAACCACAAAGGTCTGTCTCTCTCTTGGGCAACATGTCCTTTGCACGATAGCTGGGACCTGAGCAGTCATGGCTGCCATCAGTGAGAGTACTGCCATTTACATGGCAGGGAAGAGAAAGATTTTCTTCCAGGGGAGTGAAGTGTGTCTCCTGTCACACTTCAGGCACCCAAACAATCTGAGGCCATAACTAGCGCTATGGGACTGGGCAAGCACAGCCCCCCTTTGCCCAGAGAGGGCCTTGGAGTTGTGGGGCGCTGATACCTTCCTCCCAGCAGAGGGCACAAGTGTGGCCCAAAGGGGACGAAGGTCCAGAGTCCCCGTCAGGCTGGGGCCCATCCCTGCTACTGTGGACATTGTCCTATTAAACAGACGAAGTGGTTTGCTGCCTTCTGAAGGCCCTTGAGGTCTGGGGGAATGAACTGTGACAGCATGGGATGAGGTGTGTCGTGGCTAGCTGAGAACCTGACCGTGCAGTGCTATCATCAGGGGCTCAGAGCCAGGCCCTTCTCCGCATCCATCCTCACCTCTGTAAGATCCCACCAGTCCCTGGGCACCAATCGCCTTCACAGCACCTCTCCAGCTGGCTCACCACCTGTGGCTCACTCTGCTCAAAGCCTTGGACAATGGCCTTGCGCTGCCTGCGGATGTGCAGACGCTGCTTCTGCCCTCAGGGCCCTTTGAGCTGCTCAGTCCTCTGTGCAAAGGCCGGTTCACTGGAGAGCCTGCAGGAAGCCAGCGAGCCAGCCTTTGAGGTCTGCCTGCAAAGCTGCACTGAAAGGAACAGGGGCAAGTGCCGAATGCTGGCTGCTGCTTCACACCACTCCCACCAGCTGTGTGGGGAGTGGTCCAGCCTCAGCAGAGATACCACACACGCACACATGTCCTTACTACACCATACATACAACACCACAGCACACTACATACAACATCACACCATATCCCACTACACCACCATATACAATATCAAGATGCACACACCCATAAAACCATCAGACCATGCCACCACCCACACACAAAACCATACCACACACAACATCACACCATATCCCACCACACCACACACGCACAACATCCTACCACACCATCCCACAGGCTCACACAACATGCACCACACAGCCTCAAATACACACACACATCACAACTTAGCACACACAACACTATACCACAACAGTCCAGTTACGCCCACATCACAACATAGCACACACCCACACAACACCGTACCATATGACTCACACACACACAATCACCGTCCCCCCACACCGTATACACACACGTGCACCTACACCCCGAACAGGCTGCAATCCTCCCACGCTACCTCTGCTCCTGTGACTCATGGGCACCAGAGGAAAAGGAGATGGCCCACTCGGCCTTGACTTGTTGGCAGGAGAAGCCTGGAAACCAGATGCCTGTCCTGTCTGCCTTGGAATCTGGCCGCTTCCTCCTGTATGATGGAAACTTCTATCTGCGTACCCGGAAGAAGAGCTATGAGTCTGCGTGAACTGGCTTCAAATCGCTATTTGAATCCAGTTTCCTAGTTCAGGCCCCAGCTCTGCTGCCTACTGCTGTGTATCTTTAGATGAGTGACTCAGCCGTTCTGTTCAGCAGCCTCTTCATGTGTGAAACAGGGGTGCAGCACAGCGGGGTGGGCGCTCCGAGTTCGTGTGTGCGGAGCGCCTAGCACAGCAATGATGCTGGATGTATTTCTGAGCGCAAGTAACGCGTGTTGATCTCCACACGTTGATAGCCAGCGGCAAAAGACAGAACTCAGGGTCATTCCCAGCACCCGCCTCATCTAAGAAGCACCCACAAAGGCCGGGCATGCTGTGGACAGACTGCATCCGCCCTTCGAATTCACAGCCCTTGCTGCAGTTCCTGCTTGCAGTCTGGATCTGAAACAGAAGCCATGCGCTGACCCCCTTGACCGTCACACAGGAGCTGCAGAAAGAAAACTTGCGTGGCTCTCACTACCACCCTATCAGTGTCTGCTGTAAGTGGACACAACTTACTAAGGCTGTGAACGCCACAGGGGTGAGGGACACAGCCCACAGAAAGAGCGTTTGAGAGGAGTAAGCCTGGAAACAGGATTCTCTCAGGAAGTCCTTTCTCCCACCCATGGAGAAACAGTTCAATGATGGGAGAGGGAGAAACAGGATGAGCTGGAGACATCAGTCCAGGCCGTGATGGGGGAGATGTGAGGTCTGGGTTCTTCAGCCTGACAGCTCGGCACAGAGAGACCCGGGCAGCTTCATGCATTCCCGAGTGAGTCACTCCTACCGTTCTGTTGGAGGCAAACTGACTGACACCTCACAGCCCAGGTATGTCTGCACAAGCGCACATGGGTACAAGTGCAGCAGCAGCAGCATACACACATGCACGAATACACAGGCATCTGTGTTGTGTGCTAGGATTTTCCATGATAGAGGAGAGGTGATCCAGCCCTCGCCCTGGTGGACGCACCTGCTCCCCATCAGCTCCCACGGTTGCTATTCTAGCTCTGCATATAGCATTCCCCTCTCCTACTCCCACAGGGCCGATGAAGGAACTCCAAAGCTCATGCTTGCTAAGCAAGCTCTCATCCACTGAGCCACAGCCCTTCGGTTCTGTAGCTCTCTTTGTGATGACGAGAACCTCCAGACCTAATAGGGACCAATAAAGCAAAATATTTACTAGCAAATGTCACAGTAGGGCAATGTAAGAGGAAGTTCCAGAAAGAAGAAAAGCCATGCACTCAGTGCCCTCTGGTGGACAATGTGGCCTGGCTCCTCCCGGAAGCTGACGAAGTTTGCTGAGCCCCATTCCACCTGCAGTGCAGAGAACCTAGATGAGAAAAATCTTGCCTTTGAGGCATCATGGTCTTTCAGAGCACAGCGCTGTCTAGCCTGGGCTGTGCTCCTATCCTGGAATGCCGACAGCATCTTATACACGATCACTAAGCCATCGTGGATGCCCCACTCATGAAATCCTTTCCTACGTCCACAACTCACTCATGCCCATCCTTCTTGACTTTACAGTTGAGGCTCCGAGACAGCATGATTCCCCGCCACACTTTATAAATGCAGGTGATTCGCCTTAAATTCATTTAAAATACATATATATGCTATGAGTTCAAATTCTACAGGAGTCTACGCTGAAAACACACCTTCCCACCCTCATACCCCAACACTCTATTAACATCGGGGCACCTGCTGTTAGTTTCTTGTAGATTTCTCTATACATGCTTATTCTATATTTTATTTGATCACTTTACAGCCTGATCCCAGCCCCCTCCTCCCAGTCCCACCCTCAGGCCCACTCCCCCCAACTCCTCTCTCCTTCCTCTCAGGGAAGTTGGGGACCCTAGGGGGTACCAACCCTAGGCCCTCAAGTCAAAGCAGAACCAAGCACATCCTCTCTCACTGAGGCCACACAAGGCAGCCCAGCCAGGAGGAAAGGATCCAAAGGCAGGGAAGAGAGTCAGAGCTACTCCTTACACCCTTCCATCGTGAGGGGACACAAGATGACTTCGCTGCACACCTGTTCCTTCTGTGTAGAGGGTCTGGGTCCGGCCCATGTCTATCTGTATGTTATGCACAGAGCAGTTTGGTTTTACTTCTTTTAACACAAAGGATAGATGCTCCACACTATTGGCAACCTCTGTTTTCCACTCATTAACGTCATGAAAAGTCATTCTGAAGCCATGAGAGTCTGCAGCTGCCTCATTCTTTCGGAGAGTCCATTGCATGGACCAACTATGTGAGTTTTGTCATCTACTAATGTTTGGAGTTGTCTTCTATTACCAACACATGGCAGTGAATGGGTCTCCTTGTGGCTCTGCCCTTCCACATAAGAGCACTGCTGAGCTACAGGATATTTGATTTGTGTTCCTGACGTGTTATCAAACTTCTCTTTTACCACGGTACCAGTTGACCCTCTCATGAACACAGAATGAAACCTGGGACCTCCTGACTCTGAAACCAAGGACATCTGCATCACACATACCCCATGCCCCTTACCAAGCTCTTGAACTCATGACCAGGGATTCATCAGCCAAGTGCCAGGTGTCTTTGCTGCTGCCCAGAGCTGTGCCTCTTGAAAATCCTCTCCAGAGGGCCAGGTTTGATGCAGGGAGAGCACCTTCCTGGCTCTAGGGCTATGATGTCGATCTAGCCAGTGAGCAGACATCCACGGACAGGCCACCCCTGAAGCAAGATCTGCATCCCACCCTCCCCAGGCTTTCAAAGGAGGCAGAGATGGAGCCTTTGACCTCCAGGCCACCAGTGCCGAGCCCTCCTTCAGCCACTCTTTAGAAGCAATGTACACTCTAGCCCCTACTGAGGAAAAAAGCCCCACTGCAGGACAACGTTGCTAATGGCCTCGAGAGCCACCTTCCTGGCTGCTCACAGCGGAACAGCACACCTCGGCTTTGGAAGACCACAAGCTTGGCTTTCAGTTGCTTCCGCCTGCAGCCTCCTCCATATAGCTCACTCCCCACAGGAGACAGAAGACAGCCTTGAGGCCCTTCACTGAATGTGAGACCTCACATTCCACCTCACCCAAGGGCACGTGGAACAGGGAACCAGCAGAGCCGATGAGTCTCATTTCCCCACTAGCCTTGGATTCTGGGTGTCAAGGAACCCTACCAGTAAGCATCTGGGGGAGATAGGGAATTGGGGTCCTGGAGTCAAGGTGAGCCTCGCAACAGTGAACACAGGGAGGCAGGAAAGCTGGTGGGTGGCCAGCACTATTGTGCCTATCTGGCATCTAGCCCACTGGCAAACTCATCATCTCCTCTCCCTAGTTCAGGTGAAGACCTTGGAGAGCTCCCTGGGCCAAGTGACGCAGAAACTACAAAATGCTTGAGACAGCAGCTTAAAAGGAAATCACTGCAGTAAATTACAAAAAGGTGCTGGGCTACATAGTGTTTACTGTTATTTGCCCTGTTATTATTTAACCCGCTATCACAAACAAGACACAGACGCTGTTAAATTTTATAATTGCCTTATTTACTTTGGGCTGGGCAGATAGTTCGCTTATTCAATATCCTCACCATCCATCTCGTAGCCCCCATCTAATGCCATCCACCTTAATCCTCCTCAACTGGGCTACCTTCCATCCATAGTCCCATGGTTCTTGTTTGTATTCTTCATCTGGGCCTTTTCACATCATTATTGGAGCTCTTCCTCCTTGCCCACATGATTTCTTCTCCACGCTAACCTGTGGCATCCCCCTTCTTCCTCTCCTAACCTCTGTCTCCCGTGAGTCTCATGATTCTTCCGTCTTCAAAAGCCCAGGAACCTTTCCACCCCATTCTGCCATGCCCAGGTATAGACCGTTTAATGAACCAATCAGGTATAGTGTTTTGGGCAGGTTTACACAAACAAGGATGGGTATATCCAGAGGGCAGTAACCAGATCGTGAGGGCCAGTGATTAGCATTAGACCAACCTCCAACAGGAAATGAACAGAAATGTGGTAGTCTAATCCTATAATCCCAGCATCGGGAGGCTGGAGCAGGAGGTTTCCCCAATGCTTTGAAAAAAGCAAGCAACAACAAAGGCCGCTGAGTCGCAGTTACTCATCCCAACTCACGTCTGTGAATGGATGGTGTAGATGCCATAGGAGCTGTTCTGCCTGGTTTTACACCAACTTGACCTAAGCTAAAGTCATCTGGGAGGAAGGAACCTCAATTAAGAAAATGCCTGCCTGAGACTGGGTTGTTCGAAAGCCTGCAGGACATTTTAATTAGTAATTGATGGGGGGGGTGTGGCCCATTGTAGGCGATACCATCCCTGGGCTGGTAGTGCTGGGCTCTGTAACAAAGCAGACTGATGGAGTCACGTGGGGCAAGCCAGTGAGCAGCACCCCTCCATGGCCTCTGCCTCAGCTCCTGCCTCCAGGTTTCTGCCTTTTGTAAGTTCCTGTCCTAACTCCTTTCTTCAGTGACAAACAGTGATATGGAAGTGTAAGCCAAATAAACCCTTTCCTTCCCCTCTTGCTTTTGCTCATGGTTTCGTCAAGCAATAAAAACCCTGAGACCCGAGTGGAGGTGGACATGAAAGGAATCTAGCGGTGTCTTGAACTATCAAAGCCGCACTGTACACAGGGGTCCATTACACCATTCTGTTTGCTGTCGTATGCCCCTATGGGCTTTTAAAATGAAAAGGAGCAAAAGAAAAGCCAGAGGAAGAAGTCTGCAGAGAAGCTTGACTGCTCAAGCATCTCACTAGGTGAGACAGAATGAAGATCGAAGAAAGGTCCAGGAACCTGCTCCCATCAACCTCTGCCAATCAGGAACCTCGGCTGCAGGGTCCTGATGGAGCAGTCTGGGACAGGAAGTACCCCTGGAGCAGCCTCCAGGGGAGGAACCTCTGTTCTTGTCAGTGCTGTAGTCTGGCTGGGCCAGGCAGCGTGGGGAAGTCTGATTTATATCAGAGGAGGTCTGCTCATTCTTGTCCTACATCATTGTCGGGATCATAATTAAAAGAGTGGCAGGCTCGAAGCCAGTTCAATCTTTATTAAAATCTTTTTTTTTCATACCGTGTTCCCAATTTGTTTCTTTGTTCCTGGTATCTAGAGTCATGCAGTTTCTGATATTTGTCTCCAAGATTGAATAAGTTTGACAGGTGGGCCCTGGTGAAGGAAGGGTGGTATTCATTTCCTAAGAAATTCATCCCATCTAGCAATAAGGACACAGAGAGAGAGAGAGAAAGAAAGAGAGGGAGAGAGAACGGGGCTGCTGAGGCTCACCCTCCAAGCGCTCTCCAGTTTGCATGGTTTGGGCAGAAGCTTCCCCAGATGTCTGGAAGATGCTGTGGTTGCTACAGAGCTCTGGGGAATCCTAGCCTCATAGACATCTCTAGTACTAAAACTAGCATAGCCCAGCAGGACGTCAACAGAGGGCTGTCCCCTCTGGCTGGCCAACGGGACCAGAGCTTCCTGTTCTAAAAAGCTCCCAACCCTTCAATCCAAGCATGTGCCTTATTTCATGTATCTATTGGGGTGGTTTGAGAATTAACATGTTTTACATCGTTAAAGTTGTTTCTGTTTTTAATTTTGTTTTTATGTCTGTTTTTTGTTAAGATTGGCTCTTACTGTGTAGCCCAGACTGGTCTGAAACTAGCAATCCTCCTGCCTCAGCCTCCCTAGTGATGCAATTACAGGTGTGCAGAGGCACATGTGAACAAATTCATGTACACACACACACACACACACACACACACACACACACACACACACACACTTTTCTTGAAGCCGAGCATCTGAACATGGTATGTA
The DNA here is from genome assembly GCA_028658305.1 of Pachyuromys duprasi. Classification (NCBI taxonomy): domain Eukaryota; kingdom Metazoa; phylum Chordata; class Mammalia; order Rodentia; family Muridae; genus Pachyuromys; species Pachyuromys duprasi. The sequence continues at coordinate 25,623,914 of CM053753.1, read as the reverse complement.
TGCCTGTAATCCCAGGAGGTGGAGTCAGGAAGACCAAGAGCTCATGGTCTGAAAGATACTGCTTCCTCGGTGTGCACTATCCCCTCCAGTCTTTCTTCCACAGAGTTCCCTGAGCTCTGAGGGGAGGGGTTTGATGGAGATATCCCATTGAGGACTTTCTCTGTCTGCATGTTGACAAGTTGTGGGTCTCTGCATTGACCCATCTATTGCGGGAGGAAGTTTCTTTAATGATAACTGAAGGAGACACGGATCTATGGGAATAGCAGAATATCATTAGGAGTCATTTTACTGCTGCATTCCCTTATCCGAGCAGTAGTATTTTGTTCTCTTCTGGGTCCCTGGCATTCAGGCTCTTGGTCAGTCACCCTAGCGGTGTCAAGGCATGATTTCCGTCCTATGAAATGGGACTTACATCGAATTGGGTAGTGGTTGATTACTCCCACAATTTTCATGCACAAATGTATCACTCAGGAAAGTCACCACTGTAAACTGGAGGATATGTTACTGGGTTGGTGATTATCTTTCTCCTCTGGTAGCTTGCAAAGTACCTTCGAATACCATGAACACTAATCAGTACCGGTGAAGGCTCAAGTCTGGGACCATTTCAACTGGTTGGTGTTCAATGAGATATGTAAGTGTTATCTCCAGCAATAGCACCTTATCATCTGATGCCTGTTACTGGCCCTTAAGATCTGATTACACCAATCTTTGTTGTGTAAACCTGCCTAACACATATCTTATTGGTTGATTAAACAGCCTATACCTGAGCAGGGCAGAATGGGTTAGGCGTGGCTAAGGTTTCCGGGCTTTGGGGGGCCGAAAGGATGACGGGAACCAGATGGACAGGAAGAGAGAAGGAAAGAGGACACCATGATGAGTTAGGTGGAGAAGGAACCACTTGGGCAAGGAAAAGAGACTCAAATAATGGCATTGGGTGGGGGCTGGGAGATGGATAATGAGGATGTTGACACAGTGTAAGTGAAATATCTGTCTGGCCCAAGGTAAATACGGCCATTGTAAACCTAACAGGTGTCTACATCTTGTTATTTGTGATAGCAGTCATATCACCATGATAATCTTAGGGCTAATAATAAACATTATATAGCACAACAACACATTTTTTCACTACTACAACGGTTGTGTTTCCTCTCCATCATTTGATGTGTATGTGTTTCTTGTGCTTTCTCTTTGTTCATAGTCATCATTAGTAATATGTTAGTTTTTTTTATTTGCCTGTTCATTTTCTACAGAGAGAGAGAAAGAAGGTGGGAAGCTGGATGGGTGGGGAGGTGAGGAGGATCTAGGAGGAGATGCAGGAGAGGAAACCATGATTAGAATATATTGTATGAACCCATAGACCCAGGTTAGGTATAGAGGAAGGGACTAGGATGGACACATGGATCTCCCTGGGAGGGGGAATAAAATAGATTGTATGAATGGAGTGAACATAGGGGCCACAGGAACAGAAGGGTCAAGTAGAGAGAGGGAGGAGAGATGGGGTTGAGGGAGGGAATTAGCAGGGAGAGATAGAATTGAGGGGCAGTTGAGGGATGCTATGAAAACTAGTACAGTCGAAACTTTCTAAAATACATGTTTGTTTTCTTTCTATTAATTTATTTTTTATTAATTAAAATTTATTCACTTTGTATCCCAGCTATAGGCCCCTCCCTTGTCCCCTCCCAATCCCACCCTCCCTCCTACAGAGGAAAACAACAGCAGCCAGTCCTGATGAAACCTGATAGGCTACAGTCAAATGGAAGGGGGGAAGGACCACCCCTATCAGTGGACTGGGGGAGGGGCAAGGGAGGAAGAGAAGATGAAAGTAATTTCACTGAAATCTCTAAACGATGAAGGAAATGAAGTCCCAACAGGCCATCTCTTGTCACCAAATGAAGCTTCCAGTACTGGAACTTTGTTACATCCAATTAAGTTCTTGGCCAAAGGAGTCCCCTGGAAATTCTCAAAGCACCCAGGCTGTTGCCAAGACAATATGTTGCTCTCCACAAAATGAAAGCAAGGCCCCATTGCTGAAAACAACACCCAAACAACTCATTGAAGACGGAGAGTCCAAGGCAATGACTACACAGAACCTTCAGTCTCAGGTCCTAGTGTCTTTGGTACAGGAAGGTACTCTGTAGGCTACCAATAGAGAAATGTAAACACCAAGCCAACCACAAAACCTTTGATCTACAAGCTGCCCTGCCTGCAAAATAGATAGGGCGATGGTAGCACAAAGCTTGTAGGAGTAACCGTGATTTGACTTAAGACCCACCTCACAAGATGGAACTCATACCTGACACTACTTGGGTGACCAAGACCAGAGACGAGATAGCTCAGAGACCAAATACTAACAGTCTTTTTTTAAGTAGCACTAAAATGACCCCTCATTTTATGTTCTGATACAATCTTAGATCAGTGCCTTGCTCAGCCATCATCAGAGAAGCTTCTTCCAGCAGCAGATGGGAACAAACACTGAGACCCACAGCCAGACATTATGCAGAGAAAGAGAGAGAGACCTTGGAACTCAGAGCTCTAAATGGGATGTCTCCATCAAATCCCTCCCCTCAGAGCTCAGGGAACCTGGTGGAAAAGAAGGCAGAAGGAGCATGGGAGCCAGTGGCACTGGATAACACGAAGAGATCAAGGGCCCCTAAACCAACTGAGAAAAGCTTGTGTGAACCCACAGAGACCGAAACAGCGAGCACTGTTGCCCAGTAACAGGCCTGCACAGATCTGCGCCAGGTCCTATGCACATTTATTATAGCTTTCAGCGCAGCGTTTTTGTGGGACTCCTGAGTGTGTGAGCCACTGAGTCTCTGATTCTTGTGCCCCTTCTCGGGGCTCTTTTCTTCTCCTGGTTTGCTTTATCCAACTTCGGTGTGATGGTTTTTGTTATCTTATTATATTTTATTTTGTTAAAAAAAGACTATATTGTATGAAAATTGTTTTAAATAAAAAAAAAAGTTCAAGGTTACCCTCAGCTATATAATGAGTTCAAGGCCAGCCTGGACTACATGAGATCCCGAGAGTCGTTTAGGGTGAAAGATGTGTTCCCTATCTCGGATGTGATAGTTTCACAGTCTTTTTATAAGTCAAAATTCCCCATCGAGGTATCTTTAATATGTGAGATTTATATCAATTATATCGTAACAAATTGGTGGGGGTGGGGACTAGAGGAGGAAAAACAGATTTAACAGGCATATTCAGGAAAAGTAAACAGAACAGCTTTTTTGTAGGTGTGCTTGAATACCCCAGCAGCTCAGGCTGAGACCAAAAGAACGGTCCCTCTCTCTGACCTGCCTTGCCTGCAATCTGAACTCAGCCCACTCATTGTCCCCTGTCTTCCTGTGGGCCCTTCCCTAGACCAGTTCCTGGAGCCCAACCAGCCCAACACTCCATGTACTGCACAGTTTCCCACTGGGGCGGTGGGTGGGGAGGGAGGGTTGTCAATACCACATAGCTGAGCCCTGCAGAAGATGGCGTTAGCGCAGACTCAGACTCACTTTCCCTCTCCTGTCTCCATTTTGGAGGCTCAGGAAATGTGGTTTGGACTGATGAGATATAAGTGGAGGTTACGGAAATGACCTGAAAATGAGTAGGAGATGCTGGAAATAACTAGGAAAACCTTGGGTTCTCTGTATTAAAAGGAAAAGGACAAATTTGAGCCATGCTTCCTTCTTCCTCTCGTTCTGCCTAGAGCTGTGAGCAGGAGACAGCAGACACGAGACCAAGGGGAACAACCACCAACTTCAGACTCTGTCCTTACACATAGCTGAGTGCATTCCTGACTCACCCTCCCCAAGGAAAGCCTAGACGCTGCCATCAGAGCAACAGGAGCAAGGACTCAGGAACTAGTCAGACAAGAACATCTGCAAGAGGTGTGTGTGTGTGTGTGTGTGTGTGTGTGTGTGTGTGTGTGTGTGTGTGTGACAGAAGCTGAAGGAAACAGGAGGCAGGGGACCACTGAAGGCGGCTGGAGCCATGCCAAACAGGCTTACATTCAGGAGAGACAGAGAAGGCATGGCTAGGGAGAGGAGGAGAACTGGGAAGAGCCATCAGCGAAGAAGGCTTGTGTCTGGATACTTGAAAAATCCTCCAAAGTTTTGGCTGTGTGATGGGAGTCAGTACTCACTCCTGGGACTGTGGATACTCACAAAGGGACAGACAGTTGGTGTGACTGGTACTCAGGTCCTCTGCAGCCAGGAGGGGATCACCTTTCCTCATTCTACAAGAGACAACCTCCAAAGTCGGTGTGTAGCCCGGGCGGGGGATTTCTGGGTGTTGTCTTCTGGCAAAGGTTTCCCACCCCTTCCCACCCCTGCACAGTGTAGGTCGTAGGCTGTAAGGTGGGTTCTAGCAATAAGAGCATATAATAAATATGATGGTGGGCCTTTAGGGATCTTCCTTTTCTAGAGCTCTCTCTCTCTCTTTTTGGTGTGTGGCGTGGTTTTTGGAGACAGAGTTTCTCTGTGTAGCCCTGGCTGTTCTGGAACTCAGAGATCTGCCTGCCTCCGCCTCCGGAGTGCTGGGATTAAAGGTGTGTGCCACCCCCCACCCCCAGCAATTATCGATCTTTCTCAAGTTTCCATAAACTAGCTTGCTAGGTGCTCTGCAGATATCATCACTACCCTGTTTGTTTTTATTCCACTCACAAGTAAGGACGCTGAGGCTCAGTGAGGTTAAAGAACTGGTCCTGGCAACACAGCTATGGCAGAGCAGCACGGAGGTAGAAAATAGTGCTGGGTCTTTCTACTCCTGGAGTCCCACACGAGAGGGAGAGCTGGTTGATGAAGAGGTTCGTGGAATTCTCCAGGTCCATTATCCCACTCTAGCCTGTTTCATAAAGCCACAGGCTGTGAGATTCTTCCACAAGGAACTTCTGGAATCACAGTAATGCCATTCTCCCTTACGTTCGTTCATCTTGTGTTCCTATTAAAACCTGGAGGGTGGGGGAGATGCAGCCATGCCAGCCACAGGGAAGAACCGCCCAGAGCTGCTTCTGTCTGGGAACTCTGAAATTCATGGTTGCTTTCAGCATCACCTCAATGATTAATATGCATTGGACACTGCTTTATTAATGGAGTGAGGAATCGTCACATCATTCTCAAGACGGATGCTATAATTGACGCTATTATTATCCATATGGCCCGCAGAGCTTAGCTGACCCATATGGCAAAGACAACAGCTTTACACACGGGTCTTGGGACAGAAAACAAAGCCTTGATGCCACTGAGGTGGGCTGGGACAAAAGCCCCTGCAGTGAAGCCTACTGGGGTTGGATGTTCTGCCTGCCACCGCCAGCCCGTCGGTGACCCCACAGGGCCCCATTAGGACTAAGTTTTTCCACAGCCAGCTCCAGAACCTTACTGCCCCAGCCCATGCTGCTTAGCTTCCCTCCACACCTGTGATAAAACATACCCACCCACAATTCCACGAACTTATCCCAATACCGAGAAACTTAAGTTCAACAAACCAGTGGAAAATAGCTTGTGAATATCAATCAGACTATTAAAAAGCACCATGAAAAACACACAAGCCATTTCACTATAATTAATAATATGTTAGTGCACTGCAAATTCAACCAAATTCCTCCAAATTCTTCCAAAAGATGGTCCCCCTCTCCACGACAGGCAACTTCATGGGCCCTCCTTCCCCTCCCCACTTCTCCTCTGACCACTGCAGACTTTGCAATGGAGGCCTGAGGTAAATCCCTACCAAAGTGTCTCCATATTCTCAGGCTCTAATTCCTAGAGACCTATGCATTATTTCAAGAATATTATTACAGCAGAAGAACGTAGGACTCGCCAATACTAGACCTAAGTTTTCCCCTGTGAAAATCTTCATCCCCAAGGCATTGTGGTACCATGTAAATCTTTTTAATCAACTTAATTCACTTGGATTTGGCCAAAGTATTTCAGACTCAGAGGTCAAAGCATGAGTTCCTCGGTCTCTGGCGTCTCTTAACAATGAGCAGGCAGGCTGCGCCTCTGGGTTATCTGTGCCTAGGCCTGATTCTAAGAACTAGAAAGTGTCTATATAAGCTTCTACCTCCTCCCCACACTCCAGGAAAGTTTCTCTTGCTCCCTGGAACTCTTTGGAAGCACCTACCAGTTGGGGTTTATGAAGAGGCTGTCTAGCCATGCCTTTGTGGGAGCAGCTCCCGTTTCTACCCTGGCTAGAGCGAAGCCAGTGGCCCTCAGACTTCCTGGCCCTTGGGCTCTTGTTCAGCATCTCAGTCATTGAAACTGGCTAGACACACCTGTCTCATCTTCCTGAAACCAGCTGTGTCTTAGGGTCTTTCCGCTGTAACCAGTGACACTAAAGCCACTTCTTCATCAAAGAAGCACAGGTCACCAACTTGCCCTCAAAGCCAGCACCAGTGTTCGCTTCTCCCAAAGCAGCGAGCATATGCACCTCTAATTCAGGGCATATTCCTGCCCACAATGCTTACAGCAAAATCTGGCTTTCCTGTTCTGCCCTCTCCCCTGCCCTCTCAATGAGTCCCAATGCCTAAAAAACAATAGGAGTGTTTATACTCCTAAGCCAATTGTCCCCCAACCTCAGACCCACTAAACCCCAATGAGAGCTGTGGCTCTCTGGTTGCCTGCATGCATGACAGGGAGGAAAAAAAGGAAGGCTGGAGGTACAGAAAACGCACTGCTAAGCTGGCCAAGCCAGTGACTGCAGCCCAACCACCAACCCTGCTGAGTCCTGCTGTTCCTGCCAGCTACAGGCCTAGCCCAGTAAGACAGCCTCAGAGGAAAAGCCTCATTCGTGGATGACTGAAAACAGATACTTAGGCTCTGAAGACTAATAGTGACCTCTGTAACAGCCCCCCAAATGCCTGGCAGCACTCCCCAATTTCATCTTCCTAAGTGCTAACTAACAGCATTTAAACCCCACTGTCTGGAAGCCAGGGAGCTCAAAATAGCCCTGCCAATTACCCTCGAGGAGAATGCTCAACCTCATGTAATCCAGGATATTAACAATGAAATGCCCAGCTTCACCTTTCAAACTGACAGATATTGCTTTTGTTTATAACTAAAGAAAACCACATACAGCTGGTGAGTAACACACACAAGTCAGAAATGATGGTTTATGCCTCCAGTTCTAACACTCTGCAGACTGAGACAGAGGCTGGCTGGGCCCAGGTGGTAGAGATTAGCTAGGGCTGCATTGGTGAGATGTCAAACACACACACACACACACACACACATGACAAAAGGAGTGCACACAGCCTTATCAATACCAAACAAAAGTTGGTTGGTTGGTTTTTAAGTTCTGGGTTTTGGGAGATGGTTCAGTAAGAAAAGGAGCAAGCATGAAACCTAGAGTTTGGATCTCCAGGCATGCACAGTGCTCCCCTTGTGATCCCAGTTCTTCAAGGCATCGACAAGGCACCAGAGCAAGATGGCCAGCTAGACTAAACAATTGGCATACGTGGGCTCATGTGAGAGACCCTGTGTCTATGTATAAAGTGGAAATCAATGTAGAAAGACAGCCATCCTCAACTTCTACATATATGCCCACCCACATATATAAAAGTCCACACATGGGAACATACACACACACACAACTTTTGAAAAAAAAAATTCTAGTGTTAGCAAAATGGTTCCGCAGGTAAAGGTGCTTGCTGCAAAGCTTGACAGCCTGAATTAGAACCCCTGACCCAGAAAAGCAGAAGAGAATTAACACCTACAAAGTGTCCTCTGACCCTCCCCCGACACACACAACACGGCACACACATGCCACCCATCCACACAGACTAAACAAATCAATGTAATTGTTTAAAAATATAAGGGCTAAACTTCAATATGAAGAAAAGCCATGGGTATTCATCACATCAATTGCTTATAATGACAAAAAATAAAAAGACTTACAGAGATCCATCTACATCTGCCTCCCAAGTGCTGGGATTCAAGGCATGCACCACCACAGCCCAGCAAGTTCTGCTTTTAGAAAGCTCTGTAGATGTGTACATATATATGTGAGAGAAAGAATGTGTACATTGGAAATAGATGTTTCAGAAACTGATGACTACCAACCAGTTAATAGTGGGTATGGAGGATGTGTATGTATGTATGTGTGTGTGTCTGCATGTGGTGAGGGAGAGAGAGAGAGACAGAGACAGAGACAGAGACAGAGACAGAGGACCTCGTGTAATCTAGGCATCAAACTTACTATGTAGCTGAGGCTGACTTTGAACTCCTGATCCTCTTGCTTCTGCCTCCCACCTGCTGGTGCTACATGTGAACCACCATACCCAGCTTTATTTTTATTTTATTTTGTTTTATTCGGAGTCTTCTTTACTTCCAACTTTCCCACTTTGAGTGTTGAAAAATTTTCTGATCAGAATTTTCCACTCTTGTTATCTAATGCCCTTTGCAGTTAAACCTGTGTATCTGAGGCTCTCGCCAGTCTTCATTCTTCGGGAGATGAAGGAGGGTGGGAGTTTTAGACATATCCAGGACATTTCAAGTTGGTGGAGATGAAAACAAGTCTGGGTGGAGTGGGACTGTCTCGAGAACACATGGCTACAGAGTGTCAGCAGACTAACCGAGGAGTTAGAAAGATGGCTCAGTAAGTAAAAGTACTTGACTTGGAAGCATACAGCACCAAATCCAGGTACCCAGCACACACAGAGACAGCCACCAGCGGCAGACTGTGACTGTGTCTCTTCCCGGTGCTGGAGAGGCAGAGTCCCATTCCCCAGGGCTCACTGGCCAGACAAGCTGGCCCCAGCTTCAGGGAGAGAGCCTAGCTCAAAGAATAAGGTGCTAAGAAAAAGACACCTGACATTGACCTCTGGCCTACACACACACACAACCACCACTTTCACACCTACATACACTCAAACATATACAATACACACACACACACAACCACCACATGCACACCTACATACACTCAAACATATACAATACACACACACACAACCACCACACGCACACCTACATACACTCAAACATATACAATACACACGCACACACACAACCACCACATGCACACCTACATACACTCAAACATATACAATACACACGCACACATACAACCACCACATGCACACTTACATACACTCAAACATATACAATACACACACACATACAACCACCACATGCACACCTACATACACTCAAACATATACAATACACACACACATACAACCACCACATGCACACCTACATACACTCATAAACATATACAATACACACACACAATAAAATGTAAAAGAGGCAGGATTTTACTTTCCCAGGCTATCCCAGGAGCCTCAGGTAGATACATTAACTTTTCCCCCCAGGGAATTGAGCTAGAAAGACCCATGGACTCCATGCCCTGGGTTCTTACTACTTGTGAACTGTAATTCCTAGGGCCACAGAAGACCTCACTGGGAGGACACACACACACACGCTGAAACTCGACCTTCAGTGGCCAGGTGGCCAGCCAGCGACTGTCCTACCTATATCCTGAAGCTGTACCCTTACATTCTGAACTCCGTGCCTGCAAGGAGTCAAACCCCAAAAATGGACACAGAGGGCCTGACAAGTGAGTGAGAAGTGGGAAAGAAAGCCACTCTCAGAACTGGCTCAGTGCTTCAAGCGTCTAGGGCCCCTGAAGGGCCGAGGGAAGATGGAGAAAGGCCCTAAAATGTCCTCATTCCCTGGTGTTGCATTTTTGTGGGGTTTTTTGTTTTGTTTTTTAGAAGAAAAGTTCAGGAGAGACAACATTCACTCAGCAAACACCTCTGGGATGTCAGAGGAGGGACCCAGAGGTAGACTGGACCCTGGCCCTCCCAGGTCAGAGCTTCCAGAGGTCAGAGGGTACAGGGATGGCAGAACAGGTGCCTCTTATCATCTCCCGTTTCTGTTGACCATAAAGATGGAGATGTTGGATACGGGTCACATACAAACCCTCGCTCAAGCACGTGCACACACACACACATCTAGGGAAAAAAAAAAAGACTCTAGCTCTTGCTTATAACCAAATTATCCCATTTCCTGGCCTTAAAAAAGAACAGCAGGTTTCCTTAGAAGATTTGAACCTTATTAGCCACAGTGGGGAACAATGCTTTAATGCGGCTGTGATGGTCCCAGCCTCGGGTGTCTGTGTGCGCTGCCATATTACTTAGCAACACCGTGGCCGTTTAGGTTTAATTTCCTAGCCTGCCTGATAAGGAGGTTGCAAATGTAATTTGTGAGGCTGCAAGCTGGGTAAACTTGCAGGGCTATTAGCTGAGTCACTGGGTGAGCCAGGCCGCTGTGCCCAGCTCTGCGGAAGAAGAGAGATGAGCTCTGATCTGCTTGGTCTGATACCGCCGAGGCAGACACACTTTCCAGGTGTCTAGGAGCTTGCTTCACTCCCTCCCCTCCTGTTTGCTGGGTGGTTGCCATCATTCATTAAGGAAAGCTTCACTCACCTCTCAAACCCTGTCACAATCATCTTCGAGTTCTCTGGGCGCTGCTCGAAAGCTCAAAGCCTGGTGAGCACAAGCAGCAATAAGAATGGTAGAATAGCAGCAACAATAGTATTTCAAGCACTCGGTGAACACTACGCTAGCTCTTTACACAAATCATCTCTGCCATCTTCCAGGCTTCCCAGAACACAGGCGTTACTATGACTCTTCTTCTCCACTGAGGCAGACAGGGTCCAGAGAGTGGCAACCAGCTGGAAGACAATAGAGAGCAGGAGGCACGGTTGCCCTCTGAACAGGGCACCGTTGCCCTCTGAACAGGGCACGGTTGCCCTCTGAACAGGGCACGGCCCGCCTGACCTAGCCGTCACTCAGCACCTACCAGCACAGCCATGCCTCTCCCTGTTCTCCAAGGATCAGGAAAGGCAAGTTTTTATACAAAATCATCTGAGCTGGATAATTCAGTTACTTCATAATACCTTCAGAGCCAAGCCCAACATGTCTGCCAGCCAGATCCACCACACACACACCTGTGTACATGTCTGCCAGCCAGATCCACCACACACACACACACACACCTGTGTACAGTCCTCTCAATAAAACAAGCAGGCATGCTCACCAGCAGACCCACTCCCAGGTGAGGCTTCTCCCGTGAGCGTCTGGCACCCCAGCCCTCTGAGCGCCCTTCCCATCAGTGTAGCCCCATCCTCCCAATTTCAGGCAAGATTTTTTTTTTAACTTTTTATTGGTTCTTGGTGAATTTCACACCAGGCACCCCAATCCCACTCATCTCCTCCTCCCCTTGGACCTGCCCTTCACCCTTGCAATCTCGGCCCACAACAGAAAAAAAAAAAAAAATGTCATTGTGAAAGCTGTAGTATGTCACAGTGTGTCCCATAGTATACTCCTTTGTCCACACTTCTTTGCCTGCAAACGTTCATTGCAATGACTCGTTTTTTGCTCTGTGTCATGGAGATCCTGCAGCTTTGGATCTGTAGGACTGGCCCCTTCACTTGCTCCAGCAGCTCACTGATGGGGTAGGTGTTGGGGTGAGACAACTCAAAGCCCTGGGCCTGGACCTGAGTGGTATCTGAGCTGGTCAGCCCATTAGCTCCCCCACATCCACCTCACCAGGGCAAGCTCTCCCGGCTGGCCCATCCAGGGCTGCATCCAGCAAGGGGCAGAGCCACTCTGAGGACCTCAGGACCATCTCTTCTGCCCGCCATTGGTAGCAGGAGACAAGAGGAAGACATACCCCTCCTTCATCTGTGTCACCACGTGGAAGGCAAGGGCAGGACCAGCTCTCCTGCCCTCACGACCCCAAGACCAGCTCTCCCTCCTGCCGCAGGTGGTAATGGGCAAGAGGGAGAAGGGTATCTCTCCTCCGTCCTTGTGGCGGGGAGAGCTCTCCCATGTTCCTATACTCTGGGCCAGCTCACCTGCAACTCCTGCAACCAGGGCTCCAACTGCACTTCCTGGGTGATGCATGGGTAAGCCAAGATTCTTAACACCTTGTGTCCTCTCAAAGCTCACATGCAAGCTCTCACAGGATCCCATCTGCTGTCTTTAACATGGAGCCACAACTAGTCTGTTTCTCACATTTCCAAAGTGACTACCTTGCTTCAAGCCAGCATCATCTCTGGCCTGGAGGTCATAAGCCAACAGCTATGCCCCACCTTCTCCCCTTCTCTGGTCTGTCCCCATTGGACCCGTCTGGTCCGGCTTCTCCGCTCAGTGTTATTTGCTGCACCCATCCTGCGGAGTCAAAGTCAGCATGTTAAACCCACCTGCAGAGAGGCATCTTCCCTGTACCCTAGACATGTCGCTTCCTCACAGCTGTTGTCACTCACTGCATCCCAGCCCCAGGCCCTAGATCATCCCTGCTCCCCTGGAGACTTAGACATATGTATCCTCTTGGCTCTTGTCACCTCATTCTGTTCGGTCTCCACCAAGCTAGAAAGTTTCCTGGACGATTAAAATACATGGCAATCTCCCTCTTACTCATCCTCACCGCCTCTCACTAATCCCTGCCTTGTCCCCTGGTTCATATTATCTCTCTTCCAACTACAGCACAAAAGTAGGGAGCTGGATTTCTTCTCTGCTATATTCCCGGTATCTAAGAGCAGGCCTGGTGCCTACACACTGTTCCTTAGGTATTTGTTGACTAAATGTGACTGTCCCCATGGGATTCACTGCTAGACTCCCTGGAGACAGCACACACATTGTCTTCGTCTTGGTCCCTTCACTCATGCGTTCCTGTCCTCCGGCTGTTACCACCACCACCTCCACTACAGTCGGTACTTAACAAAATGAGCTCACTGTTTGATGTTCGATGGATCACTGGCTGATCCATCAGGACAAGGACAAGGAACTTCTGAGTCACCCAGTAACTTGTGATCTGTGTGTGCCTTGCCCTGGATGAACTGAAAAACAGCTCAGTCATGATGCTGATTAATTTCATAATTAGCCTTGATGACACATGGAGGCTTTGTGGGAGGGGAGAACATTTTAATCCTTGATTATAGAACTAGGTGAAGGTGCTTTGCTCATTTATCCGTAGAATGTGTGTGTTCTTTGTCGCCCTCATCTTTATACTTTTACTTGAACACTTATGTACTATGGTTGTTTGCATAGGAATGGCCCCCTTACAAGGGGACCATTTAAATACTTGGTTGTTGTAGTAAAGTAAAATATGGCTGTTGGGCTATATAATGTTATTTATTATTAGCCCTAAGATTATCACAGTGGTATTATTTAACCCGCTATCACAAAAAATAAGACACAGACACCCGCTACATTTATAGTTGCCTTATTTACCTTGGGCTGGGCAGACATTTTACCTACACTGTCTCACTATCCTCGCCATCCATCTCTCAGCCCCCATCCAATGCCGTCCACCTTAATCCTCCTCATCTGGTCTACCTTCCATCCATAGTCCCATGGTGCTTGTTTATATTCTTCATCTGGGCCTTTTCATAGCATTATTGGAGTCCTTTCTTTTGGCTCACATGGTTTCTTCTTCTCCACACTAACCCATCATGACATCCTCCTTCCTCCTCTCTTCCTGTCCATCTGTTTCCCATGATTGTCTTGAACCTCAAGTCTGAGAACCTTACCCACGCCTATCCCATTCTGCCCTGCCCAGACATAGGCCATTTAATCAACCAATCAGGTATGTCTTAGGCAGGTTGACAAAACAAGGACAGGTGTAACCAGATCTTGAGAGCCAGCATTAGAACAACCCCCAACACTTGGTCCCTGGTTGCTGCAATTTTGGGGGAAGGATTAAGAGGTGTGGACGTGTCAGAGGAGGTGTGTCACTGGGGCAGGTCTTGAGGTTTCAAAAGAATCTCGCCATTCCCAGCATGCTCTCTACCTCCTGCACATAGTTTGAGATGTGAGTTCTCAGCTGCTCCTGCCTGATGCCTTTGCTCCGTTTTCATGGATTCTAACCCTCTGGAACTGTAAGCCCAATTAAATGCTTTGTTACGTATGTTGACTTGGTCTCGTGTTTTATTATAATAGAAAGTAACTAATGCTTATACCATAGGAAGATAGATGCAATCCATCCTTAGTATTTCTTTCACATAAGCAGAGACATTTTTTAATGGACCATCTAAGGTCCATTCTAGACAAGCTGTAGTGAATAGTAGTGCATGCCTGTAATTCCAGCACTTGGGAGGCAGAGGCAGGGGAATATCTGCGTGTTTGAAGCCAGCGTGATCTACAAATCAAGTCCAGTACAGAGAAACCCTGTCTCAAAACAAACAAACAAACAAAAATTCTAGACAGAACAGTGGTTGGCACAGGTTCCGTGGACGTCATGTTTTCCTGCAGGCAGTATAGTGTGGTCAGCTCTGCATAGTCCAGATGCCCCTCTGTGTAGAGCAGGATCCACCTTGATAACTGTATCCTAGATGATCGCTCTTCTTGGCCACTAAATCCCACTTGACCAAGAAAGTAAATCAAAGCATCCGGATGGCCCTTCTCAGTGCTGAAGCTTACTCACAAAGAACCCAGCAAGACACATGCTCGCAGAGGAGGAAAGAGCTTCCATCTGATGTCAGCACTAAAGCTAACAGAAAAAGCTAGGAGGGTTGGCAGTGATGTAGCCATTTCTCAAGGGGACAGGAGAGTGATACAACTGGGCAATCTGTTATCTTCTGAAGAACCCAGGATGTGAAGAGGGAATTTTCATTTGACTCCTGCTCTCTCAGAATCCTTTCACTGTCAATAGCTCTTGGGTTGATGCACTTCTTCACAGATGCTGATGTGGGTGTGTCCTTCAC
>CM053753.1:25590721-25608717 GCA_028658305.1 Pachyuromys duprasi | reverse complement strand
AAACAGGGAGCAATGAATGCTGGAACTCAGTTCATCCTCTGCTTTTTAATTGGCCTAAGCATCAACCCATGGGATGGTGATGCCCACATTCAAGCTGGGTCTTCTCTGCCGTAGTAACTCTTTCTAGAAATGCCTAGACAGACACACTCAAAAGTGTGCTTCTGTGGCAACCTTAATCCCCTCAAACTGACCATGAAGATTAACCATCACAACTCCACCCAACACGTGTTGAAATCATAACATCCCACCCAACTCCTGGTCCCAAAAGTCTCATTTCCATCTCATAATGCAAAATCCATTAGTCCACCTGTAAAAGTCATTGTAGTCTTTAACGGCCCAACACTGTTCAAGTCTCTTTTGAGACTTAATGCAAGCTTTTAACTATGAATGATTATTTTAAAAAAATAATGGAGCCAGAGAGATGGCCCAACAGTTAAGAACACAGGCTGCTCTTCCAGAGAACCTGGGTTTCACTCCCAGGATCCACATGGCAGCCCACAACCACCTACAGCTTCAGTTCCAGGGAATCTAACAACCTCTTCTGGGCTCCATGGGTACTGCATGCATGTGGTATACAAACATACATTCAGACAAAACACCCATACACATTTATTTAATCTTAAAAATAAAAAATAAATTACATGCTTTTTATATGCAATGGCACAGAATAAACATTTTCATCCAAAAAAGGAGAAATGAGGGCATAAAAATTTATTAGTGACAACATTAAATTCCATGTCCACTAAACTTCATGTCCAGTATCTGGAGCGATGGTCTGGACTTCAACAGCGTGGACAACCAGGAACACCCGGCTCTTTTCCTGCAACTTGAAAAACCTCTCTCCTGGGCTGGCTTCACCCTGTGCCTGCAACTTTTCTCTGTGGACATCCCTCGGTCCTGGAATGTCCACTGAGGCTTCGGTGTCACCTTTACTGTTCCATACAACAGCCGCCACGGCCAGAGAGCCCAGCCCTGCTACACATCGCCTGTTCTCGGGGCTCTCTGGAACTACGGCACGAGACTCCTCAACCATGTATCTTTCGATCTTTCGCACTTTCAAAACCAGGACTGTGTGGACAATGCCACCAAGTTCTGTTGCCAGCTCAAAATGCAACTTGGCACCCTTGCACCAAGGTGGAAGTGGCCTTTGAGTGTCGACGTGGCTGCTCCTAAGCAGGGGACAATCTTCAACTGATTTCTCAGTTCTGGATTTCTCCTTTCAAATTCATTTTCATTTTTATAAGTTGGAGGCTGTGATGGGGACGGCCTTGCCTTTGGGGCACTTTTCTCAAAGCTTTAGGTTTCTCTTTAATGGGTCAAATCCTTCTAACAATTGCTGCTAGATTTGTACCTACCTTTGTCTGCAACTTTAAACCCTGTCCTTTCTCGGACAAATGGCACATTTTCCATGTCTTCACACTCCACTTGTTGCTCTTTCTCACTGTGGACCTGGCTAATAGCATTGAACAGGGATCAGGACGCAGCTTGAATGTTCTCCTGTCGTGAAATGTCCTCCACCAACACACTAATGCATTATTTTTAATTCAGTCTCACTCAGACTCTTAGGATGCTGGCAGAATGCAGCCACAGTCTTGGCCAGAATGTAGCACAGATGGCCTCTAGCCCAGTTCCTGACAGAATTCTTGTTCCCCTTTGTAATCTCATGAGTTGGGCCTCCACTGTCCACATTTCTCTCGGCCTCTAGCCTTCCAAAGCCCTATTAATCTCTGCTTCAGTGTTCTGAGGCTTTTCTAGCCAGAAGTTCCAAACTCTTCCACTCCCCCCCCCCCCCGACTAGTTCTGAAGACCTAGTGGTCAGGGCTGGAGAGACAGCTCAGTGGGTAAGAGCATTGGCTATTCTTCCAAAGGTCTTGAGTTCAATTCCCAGCAACCTCATGGTGGCTTATAACCATCTATAGAGAGATCTGGTGCCCTCTTCTGGCCTGCATGCAGGCAGAACACTGTCTTAAAAAAATACATCTTTTAAAAAAAGAACCACATAGTCTAGTTTATCATAGTTATGACCCAATCCTGGTACCAATTTTCTGTATCAGTTACTTTGCTCATTGTTGTGATAAAATGCCTAACAACAAGCAACTTAAGGAAAGGACTAAGAGGGAATATATTAGATGGTCACATCACATCCACAGTCGGGAAGTAGAAACCTTCCCATTTTCATTCTGTCTGAGACCTTGAGAAGATGCTGCCTACACCCCGCTCAGGGTGAGACTTCCCTGCTCAGCTAAACTTTTCTAGAAATACTGTCATAAGAACATTCAGAGAGGTATGTTTCCATGGAAATTCTAAATTTTGTCAAATCAACAACAAAAATAATCATCACAGCATAGACAGCATTCAAAGTCCTACTCTGAACTGACCGGCCACACCCTACTCCAAAGGCACCACGGCCTTTAAATTATCACCACAGGCAGGGGAGAGAACTCAAAGGATGAGCCTGTTGGGGACATTTCAAATAGAGAGGCTGGAGTGGGATTGTGAGGAATTGTTCATGTAATTGTGGAGGATGAGAGGGCCTGTGATCTGCTCCACACAAGCATCAAACACCAGTGATCTAACTCTGAAGACCTGAGAGCCAGAGTAGAGATGAAATAGCACATCCTCGCTCAGAGCAACAACAAGCCGAGGAAGTTAGCTGTCACTTCTTCCTCCTTTTGTTATATTCTGTTTCCCAATGGATTAGACAATACCCAGGCACAGAGGGGAAGAAAATCTATTTATTTAGACCACCAACTCAAACATCCTCATAGACGTGCCCCAAACCAATGTTTATCATGAGCATCCTATGACCCATTAAACTTAACACATAAAATTAACCACCATGTGCCATGGCTGGGCGCAGTGGCACACACCTGTAATCCCAGAACTCAGGAAGGCAGAGGTAGGTGGATCTCTGTGAGTTCAAGGTCAGCCTGGTCTACAAAGCAAGTCCAGAGCAGCCAAGGCTATACAGAGAAACCCTGTGTTGAAAAAAAAAACAACAATAATAATAACAACAACAACCAAGTATACCAATGATAAAGCCTACAAAATACATAACAGAAGTCAGACAAAAGAACCATCCAATGAATAAAAGAGAGTTAACAAAAGAGCAATAATAAATCCTTCCGCATCAACAATTACCTCAAATGTAAATGGACTACCAGACACCTTCCAGAAAAAAAGGTTGCTAGTCTCTGCTCTAGAGTACTCAAAGCCTGTGAGTTACAGAGAAATGAAGATGCAAAAATCCAGGCAAGACAAGATTTTTCACTTTTTTTTTTTTTTGAGATAAGGTTTCTCTGTGTAGCCCTGGCTGTCCTGGACTCACAGACCAGGGCAGCCTTGAACTCACAGAGATCCACCTGCCTCTGCCTCTCTGAGTGCTGGCATGTGCCACCATGCCCAGCTAAGATTTTTACTTTTAACAAAGTAAATACACTCGACTTGTTGCTGTTGTTAATTAACTTGTTACCTGTTAATCACAAGTATATATAGGGTCAGCACATGAATGCAGACGCCCTTGGAGATCAGAAGAGGGCACTGAGCTTCTGGAGCTGCAGTTCCAGGTGCTTGTAGGCCACATGCAATGGGCTCAGCTCCTCTGGAACAGCAGTGTGTGTCCCTGACTGCTGAAACATCTCTCCAGCCCCATGCTTTGTGTTTGAGGTAATGTTCACTATGTCTCCTAAGCTGGCCTCAAATTCATAGTGTAGCCCTAACCTGGTCTCAGACGATAAATGGCCCCACTTAGCCTCCAACCCTCGGTAATCCTCTTGCCTCCTGAATGCTAGGCTTACAGATGCCTAACTTTTGATGGTCAAACAGTGACACAGAAAAAGTGTCTAACTGAAGGAGGCTTTTCCTCCCGCTCTTCACTGGAAAAGACCTATCAGTGAGACTTTCAGCTCACACCCCACCACACCCCCAGTTACTTAGCCAAAAATTACCCTGCAGTGGCTTTTCCAGGCTGATCAGTCTGGATGCCATCCAAGCGGTGTTGTGACAGATGAGGATGGTCCTCACACCCATCCTTCCTCCTGAGATAAAGGGTATCTCAGTCTCCAGTTAGCTCAGCAACTGGTTTCACTACGGATAGCTATGTGTGTGTTTCTTCCAGCAAGCATAATGAAGTCCTAGAGAATTCTCAGTCTGCTCATTTTATTCTTTTCTGCACACTTTTCCTTGTAGCAAAACTGTGAGAAGTTCTAGCTCTCTAGCTACCATCTTCCCTGGCCGTACTGCACTGCAAATTATCAGAACAATTATGGATCTGCAAGGCAAACTATGCAGCCCAGATGTCTCTCTAAAAATGAACAGCCACAATCGCTGTCTGTTTGGAGAACACCTTGTCTAGATCCACCCCTGGCCTCTACTCCGTCCCTGAAAGCAGAACAGTAGGAAGGCCAGGCTTTCCAATCTACATGTGCTCACGTACAAAATGATGGATGCTTCGAGGAACTCAGTGAGAACCAGCCAAGCTCCTACCCCATGAGTCAAAGAGATAAGGTGATGGTGGATCATGAACTAATCTATGCTTGTTAGAAGGGCACTAAAAACTAATTCAAACCCCATCAGATCATTGCACACACTTTGGGTTTAAAACTGACTTGTAAAGAATTTTAAAATACCGCAATAAGTAACCACATACACAGGAGTCACTTTTATACACACACACACACACACACACACACACACACACAGACAGACAGACAAAGAGAGATAGAGTAAATTTTTAAAAGTCCCAAAAGTAGAATTGTTGAAACAAAGTGTCAATATTTTTTTGTTTGACTGGTTGATTGGTTTTTAGTTTTTCGAGACAGGGTTTCTCTGTGTAGCCTTGGCTTTCTTGGGCTTGCTTTGTAGACCACATTGGCCTTGAACTCAGAGATCTGCCTCTGACCCCCTGAGTGCTGGGATTATGCAGCCAACTGTATATGTTTTTTTTTAACAGTGTGTCTATATAGCATATGTAAAGTGGACTTTCACCACATTGTATTAAGGTGTGTCTCTATATTTGATTGTTAATTGGTTATTGTCATTGCTATTGAAGAATCTCCTGTCTCAGTATTGTGTAAAACTTACTTCCCAAATAACTCTGATTAGTTAACAAAAAAGCTGAAGAGCCTACAACTGGGGCAGAGGAAGCAGTAGGTAGGACTTCCGCTCCCAGTCTTGGGGATGGGGGTCTGAGGAAGATAGAGAGGTCACCATGAGGAAGAGGTCACCATAGAGGAGTTGGTGGGGACAAGGATGGAGCAAAAGTGCTCAGGGAGAGACTAGAGGAGAGGTAACAGGGCACATGTCTGGGAAGTGGGCCCGGCTAACATAGACTAGTTAGAATACTACCTACCTTACCTACCCACCTACATACATAGGTGAATAAAGACACTTTTAGGCTCTGATCTTCTTTGCTCATACTCCATACTGCTTTATAAAATGTGTATGACCACATGATTAAAATTAAAGTGTATCTTCAGTGCATGCTGTAAATTAATTCCTTCAGATTAACTGAGGACTGACTCATCCTAAATTAAATACTGGCTCACAAGGCAGTAGTACATACTACAATTCTAGCACTCAGGAAGTAAAGGCAGAAGGATCAGAAGTTTAAGGTCATACTTAGCAAAAGCCTAGCATGTGCTTAGCGTGTATAGGATGTGCTTAGTGTGTGTGCAGCATGCACTAGGCACTAGTTGTGATTCTCAGCACCAAAAATGAAATACACATATATTGCCTTAACCCCAGCAGCGTTTCTAAAATATACAGCAGCTTTGTTAAAATAGAAGGCCACATGCTATTGCATTTGGCAGCATCAGTAATTTGATTTCACTGAAAACAATCTTTCTGAGTATTGGACAATTAGAGAGGTGAAGCATTTGTCCCCTTCCTTGAAAGAGAATTGCTGCAGCTTTCTGGAAGCAGATCTGATGGGTCCACGATCCAGAACCTTAACATAAAGCTCAACATTGTCAGTATCTTCTGAGCCAGACAGAAAGACAAGGAAAATTGTGAGGATGTAGGAAAAGAATACGCCCCTCACCCAAGCCTCTCGCCTGCTGAGAATCAGGAAATAAAGCACAAAAACAATGTTCGCTTATATCCTTCCTTCTTTCCTGCCGGAAAGATATGTACTCTTCTAGCAAAATGTCACCTGAGACCGTATTAATGGTGAAAGCACATGCCCTAAATGCCTTCCGCAATCCTGGGCCTCCTGCTTTTACCTTATCTGATAGCCGTATTAATCCCATCCATGGTATCTCCAGAGACACACTAATCTCATTTCTCATTTCTCATGGGAGTGGACTTTGTTCGCAACCCTTTGAAGTATAACTTGAGAGCCACCCAAATAGATATGCGACTGACTGTTCTCTGAGAAGACTCATTCTCTCACACATCCGACTTTCTTTCTGAGAGCCTTTCTATTAACCCTCATTCTTAAAACCCATGTCAAAAATGTCCTTGAAGAATCTCCAGCCCTACTTCATAGTGGTTCACCGAAAAAATCTTTCTGCACCCAGCGCTCCCAGGCTGCTCGCCTCAACCCTGCCGTAGCTGCTGCTGCTCCCACCACGATCACCTCCCAGAAGATGGTTGTGTCTCCCATGGATGCTGATCTTCGCAAGTCCGCCAGGAATGTCTTCACCAAGTGCTTTGGCTTTGGCTTAATAAAACCTGATTTGAAAACAAAGTCCGAGAACAGATTGGAGTTTGCCAGCTCAGGCTCCACCAACACAGAGACCACCGAAGTGAACGGCAGTCTGAAAAAACAGGTGGACCAGGTAAGGGCTGACATTTACAGGGAAGTTAAACACAGACGGATACCTCAGGCACCAAGATCACGGTGGAAGACCAGCTCTCATGGACTGAAGCTGACTTTTGAATCATCCTCACCTAACACTGGGGTGGGGGGTGCGGGGGGGGGATGCTGAAATCAAGACAAGGTAAAAGAGGGAGCATCTCAACCTAGGTTGTGATGTGGACTTTGACCTCACTGGGCCTACAAGGGGCTATGAGGGCTAGCTGGCTGGCTACCAGATGAATTGAGGATCCAAGTGACACTGAGTAACTTTGCAATTGGCTGCAAGACTGACAAATTCCAGCTTCATACTAACGTGAATGGTGGGACAGAGTTTGGTGGCTCCATTTACCAGAAGGTGAACAAGAAGTTGGAGTCAGCTGTCAATCTCTCCTGCACAGCAGGAAACAGTAACACTCTTTGGAATAGTGGTGGCCAAGTGTCAGGTCGACCCTGATGCCAGCTTTTCGGCCAAAAACTCTGGCATGGTTGGCTTAGGGTACACTAAGACCCTGAAGCCAGGCATCAAACTGATGCTGTCAGCTCTGCTGGATGTCAATGCAGTGGCCACAAGCTTGGTCCAGGACTGGAATTTCAAGCATAAATATTGTACAATCCTTAATTTTAAACTATTTTGCAACATAGCTATTTTCAGAATTTAGTTTGCCTTTCAACGTTGTATGTTGGGAACGGGAGAACTGATAAATCCCACATTAGGCCTCCAGGTTAACAATGACTTGCTGTTAAGGTGTTTAACATTTCAGAGCAGAAACTCCACTCCAGACAGGGTCCTTTCAGCTATGGGTGTGAGTTGAGGAGGAGTCCCTCTAGAGACGCTGCCAGTGCAAGCTTCGAATGTGCGGGCCCTTTGTAAATCTGTAGCCTGTCCCCAGATGAAATTGTGATTTCCTGAGCATCGAACCCTGGTGTCCTGATCCTAACTGCTGGGAGGCATGTGCACACCTATGTGATAGGGACTTTGTAGACAGATGCATGCCCTGTTCCCACCCTAGCCCATCAGTTACCTGGCTTACACCAAAAGTAGTCCTCAGGGAGTGGTGTTAGGGTGGAGAGTGTGGGCATGATGGAGCCAGTCATTCAGGCCATAGTTCTCCCTTGTGTTGTGCTGTGGTTTTCTTTTCTTTTTAATTTGTTTTATGGGCTTGCACCACAGTGTGAATAGCATCCATTTTTTTCCAGCTGTGTTGGTGGTGATTGTGGTCAGGCCTGACAACATGAGGGCTGTAAACTACCTTCTATTAGAGCCTCACTGTTCTATTTTTTAAAGCAGTTTAATGGGTACCTTATGGGGTGTTCCACTTTGTGTGGAATTAGCTCCTCCCCTTCAAATGCTATAAAATAAAACTTGAATATTGAAACCTCAAAAGAAAAATCTTCTCTGCAGGAAAGCCAAAGATCCTGTTTTACTCCCTAAAAGATTAAAGTTGCTCCTCAGATTTGTAGGGAGAAAAATGCAGGCATGATCTGACAGCCAGCCTTCCTGGCACACTGTGCTTCTAACTAAGAAGCATGGCACCCTCTGATCCTGAGTATTCCCAGAAGTCAGAAAACAGATAGCCTGCATTCCCCATGTCTCCTTTTCCATGCCTCTTCCTCATAGACACCCCGTCCTGGTGGTATGAGAGCTCAGTGTCAAATTGGAGGTAATGTGCTAACCAATCACAGTCAATAGGCTTCCACAATATAAGGGGCTGCTCAACAGGCAATAAAGCAGACGCTGCTCCCTGAAACTGTCTCTGGAGTGGTTCATCTCCGTGCCATCTTAAACAAAGCTATAAAGAAAAGATACCAAGGGGAGGGAAAGCTATGTGGACCTTAGGGTCTCCAAGGCTATGTGGATAGTTACATCAAGAAAGATGGGGCAGAGACCAGGACTAGATGCTAATGTCTGACTCTAAAAGAACTTTAAGACAGTTTGGGAAAAGCCAAGGCAAGTTAGAATCACACAGGAATTAATCATTATAAATTGGGGGGGCAGGGGAGTGAGAAATGTATGTTTTGTGTAACTCTTTACTCCTTACCCATCAGTAATTCATCCTGAGGTAAATACAGGTAAAATAATGTCTGGATGAAATTGCTTTAAATCACCAAATGTTTTTATATTATTTACACAATAAAATCTTTTTAAAAACACAAATATTAAAAGTACTTACTTCTGGGTCATACAGTTCAGTAACTAGTATTTTCCTATCCTCCCAACTCTTTCTTTTTTTTTTTTAATTTTCCATGATGAATCAGATGTGTTTCGAAAAGTCAGACCAGAGAAATGAATTACTCAGACACGGGTAATTGCAGCACTGATCGTATTAATCTGGAGACAGTCTCTGAAGGAGCAATTTACCTTTAGACATATCAACTGAGTGACTGCAGGTGCTCTTATCTGCCTTAACTGGATGAGGGCACGGTCCCACTCTCCCACAATCATCTGCATACTGTCCTCCGCCCTCGCTGCCCAGAAGGAAGGAGCTCACTTGAATCACTGAGGGTTTTTGGGTTGTTTGTTTTTTGTAGGCTACCCAGTAGTTCTCAGTGGAGAGCAGTGCAGCTGCTGAGGGTTGGGGCCACTTTCCTGGGGAGAACAAGACCCTGAGAAACAGGGCGCTCCGGCACGGAGCAGGAAAAAAGCCATCGAAACCCTTTGCGTCTCACTTTTGGTTTTGCCCTAAGGAGAGCAAACCCTTTCTGTTTCCTGCCCCTAACCGCTTCCTTCCTCATCAGCATCCACAGAAGCAGCCAGCGCCTGTCCCAGGAGGCTGCAGCTCCGCGAGACCTCTCCTTCCCAGTACCAGCAAGAGGCTGGAGTCGAAACTATCATGTGTGCTCTGTCACTTTCCTGGAGGAAGAAAGCCTTCATGGAGGGCATTTTAGCTAAGCAGAGCAAAAAAAAAATCAAATTAGGTGAATGAAAAAGAAATGTTCACAAGAATAAAATTATGACACTTTAATCATTTAAATAGAAACAACTTCAGCAACATACATACACAGAAAATCCAAACCGTGTAATTGAACAGTATATTTAAACACACCAAAATCTTTTTAAAAATCCCCCAAATGGACTGGGTGTCATGGATGTGAAAAGGTAATTTTTGAAGCACTATACAGATCACAGTGAAACAGACAAGATTGTTTGCAGACACTGAGGAGACTATAGCCTATTTCTATAGATATGTCTAGGGAATGATCCAACAGTCAATCAGACAGAATACAAATGATCACCCAAAAAGGAAGAAGGTACATCTAACCATTTCTTTGGTCCTCTGAGTCAAGTCACACAGGTTTTGTTCTACTTTAAAATACCAAACAAGAGTTAAGTACTCAGCATTCTACCTAGAAATGTTGAAATAGCAATTGGGCTGACATTGCTATCAGGTCAGATCTCAAAGGGAACTCAAAATCAACCTGACTATACTTTAGAAACTCTAAATATAGACAGTACTAGGGAAGAGTAGATACAAATAAAATAAAATAAAATAGCTCTTGCTTCACCATGAGTATCTAAGAGGCAGTGACAGTTTAAGAGGGATCCATTTGCAGAGCACTCTACCGGCCAGTGAGAGCATGTTTGTACAGAGAGCAAGGGTGCTGTGATTTCACTCAGCCCTCACTGCCCCAGCGGGGAATATTTAAAGTGGTAATAAGCCACCCATTCTGGACAGCTACAGCTCTGAACACACATGTACTGAAGACAGGACACACCCAAGAAGGTGTGTCCCAAATTCCTGGTACATCTGCACAGATACCAACAGCAACAGCATGGCTTGGCCAGAGCTGTGGGCACAGCCCAGACCCCATGCAGACATCCCTCTGCCCATTCTAGCTCCTTCCAATTCAGAGGGGGTGGGAGTCTGAAGAGCTGGAAAGACAGGCAGTTCTAAAAGATCCTGAAAATAATTAGAAAAATACTTCATAAGAGTTCTTGAAAATGCTTTGAAACACCTCCTTGGAACAGACAAAGTAAACTCCCAAGAACATCTAACAGAAAATCAGCAACATGCAGAACTGGCGCTCACAGACTTAAGTAATGGCCTTCTTCAAAGATGACAAAAGTACCTACACTCCAAATGGCATGATATTCATCAAGGCACAGAGTCAACCCTCTATATGCATGTATGCCGACATGAGAATAAACTCAAACACCTTCAGGAAGTCATTCCCTCTACTCAGATGGCAAAACATATTAGGTGGAAATTGTGCCTTTTTTAACTCACACCATTAAAGACAGATATCCCACCATCTTCCCTCATACAGTAATAAATATGTCAAGAATAAAATGTCACTTTCACAAACACGATCAAGGCAGGAGTGCTGTCTGTGGGTCTGTGGCTCTCTGTCCTCCACTGTCTCCACTGTCCTCTGGAGGCAGAAGAAGCGCGGTGGCCACAGCTCCTGAATCCCCAGTGCCCCCTGCTAAAGAGTCAATTATGACTTCAAACAAGCGCACGTGAATTTCCTTCTTCCCAGCATCCTCGGGGACTCTGAACGGCAGCAGTCTGAACTCTTGGCAGTTCACTTTAACCTTGCCACTAAGAAGGTGGTGAGAAGAAAGCAGGCTCACCCCTGGGTTGATTACTTTTATTTGACATATCTATAAATAATTATTAAATACAATCCATGGTGAGACATAAAGTTCACATGTGTACCAATTGAGACTGGAATGCATGATTGAGACAGAATGCCAGTAGCATCGAGGCCGCAGAGGTTCAGCTCCGGATAAGTGTGAGGAACTCCTCCCGAGTCTTTGGGTCTTCCCGGAACACACCCAGCATGGTGCTGGTGACAGTCTTGCTGTTCATCTTCTGCACACCTCGCATCACCATACACATGTGTCTGTAAAACAAGAAGGCGGAGCTGGCTTAAAGGCAGAGGCAGGGCTGTCTTATCTCCAGTTAAATAAAAAGCAGGGCAAAGACTAATCCTGGTTCAGAGTTACCAAGCATGTCAAAACATTCCTTTTAGGAAAACATTAAACTTTTCTCTTGAATCATTTTCTGTTATACAGCTTTTATTTCTATTTGTGGTTGAGTTCTTGATACATCCAACCCAGAAGGGGAAGGCAGAATTTTCTTCCTGGGTGAAGAAGCTCATAAGTTCTTTGTTTTTTGTTTTTTGTTTTCAAATTTGAAGCAAGCTTTATTAAATATTTAATACTGACCAACAGGTGGACTTAAGCTTATTCAGCCGCTAGATTCCCTCCCTAGAATCTAGCAGCTGAATAAGCTTAAGTCCTAAATTAACAGAAACTCAGCACTTGCTTGACCCACCCTCGGGACCAGGATGGTACTGTACCAAGGAAGTGTCCAGAGAGATACTCAAGGACACCGATCTTCCTGGCAGAATGAAGGTAGAGGGGTCAGTGAGTCTGAGCAACATGGTAAAGGCAGACAGCACACACCGGGCCGAGCTGGGGGTCTGCCAGTGTGGAGAAAACTGTCCACATGCTACATGTGATTCTCACAGCTCACTCATCAAAAGTATGTGGAGATCATCACATGAGGTGAAGGCAGACACAGGCTCTCACTCTGATGCAGGATATAACAGTCAAACAGGACAGAACAGCACTTCCCAGAGGCCGAAAGCACTAAGCCAGTAGGTGGGTTTGAAGTTACGACTAAATGTCTACACAGCTATAAGACTCTATATTGTACCTCATCAGCAGTGATCACTTTGTGCTTACTAAAACCTCAGTTGACAATTAAACTGAAAAATATAAAATAATTGTTCTTTTAAAAAACAGTATCTCCAGTTTGTCTTTTGTACCAACTGTTCCTTTTTTTCTATTGGGCAAATATGCACTCACAGGAAAGCTAAGGAAACAGAGAAGACACAAAGACACAAAGAATTCTGCAATGATGCACATGACTCCCAAGAGCTCCAAAGTTCTCACAAGAGGGAAAAATAGAAACTAGGAGCTGGAGAGATGGCTCAGTGGTTAGGAGAACACCAAATGACCGAATTTGGTTCCCAGGACCCATTTTGGCAGGCTCACAACTGCCTGTAACTACCTCCGGCCTCCACAAACATCACCAGCACACAGATGCAACAGGGATTCAAAATAAGATTAGAAACAAAACAAAGATCTTCTCTATGCCCTGGCTCCTCAGTCAGCACCACAGTGAGGAAGGGGAAAAGCACCTGGAGCCCACAGCTTGGGTCACCCTCAGCGACAGGCTGCGGCTACTTGGTCCCAGAGAGGCTGAGAGGCCAGTGTTGGTACCACTGAGACATTATCAAAAGCGCACTTGGACTTACGTGGCTTCGACCACCACCCCAACACCAGCAGGCTGCAAGGCTTCTGTGATGGCCACGGCAATTTGCTTGGTGAGGCGCTCCTGAACTGTGGGCGTGACAAAGGGAGCTTTAAAAGCCAGACACAAACAGCTAGATGATTATATTTTCCTCTGGAATCTTTGTGATCTTACAAAGCGGACCTCTGTGAGATTTAACATCCAAGACATGCCAGCTTTCTCTGAGATTATTCTATCTTCTAAGTAAATCTCGAAGAAGTCCCTAGTCAGTTTCCTCCCACGCACTACAGGCCCTGAAGAAAGCCCTCCTGCACCTTCGCAGGGAAGGGACCAAAACAACAAGTATCTCTTCTGTGTGCACCAAGAACTGAGTCCAGCTCATAAGCATCTCTGTGCTAGAGGGGTGTGAAGAATTACCTTGCAGCCGGGCTATTAGCACAGAAGGTAACTGCTGGGATGTTGACAATAAATGCAGGAACCTGAACTCAGTTTCTCGTTTGTTTGTTTGTTTTGTTTTCTGAGACAGGATCTTTCTGTGTAACCCTGGCTGGCCTGGAACTCACTCTGTAGACCAGGTTGGCCCTGAACTCAGATTGAAGGTGGGCACCACCATGGCCTGGCTAATAATTCAGTCTGACAAAAACAACTTGTCTTTGAACACAGACAACGGTGTTCTCAGAATTGTGCCAAAGCTGGAAAGCTGACAAAATCCCCGAATGTCCACCACAGCAGAGACTGACCGGAGAATTAGCTCGCACAATGGAATTTGAAACAGCCACAGAAGTGAAGGGCATTGTTAGGGGTGTGAGGTGTGGGGTTGTTTACAATGTGTTGGGTGAAAAGGAAATGGGGAGAGACATGAGGCCAATCACATAAGCGCCCACTTCTGTTTAAATGTGAAGGATCTGACTGAAAAATGTTGACACATGCATAGACATGTGAAAGCTCACAGGGGCTTCCTCTACAGGTTTAAAACATATGTGTCTGGTACCTCCCTCAGAGGGCTCCATTTCTATACCATATTTACTACATTTGTAACAGAATAAAACTATTTGTTCTCTAAGGGAAATGTTTTCTGTAAACAAAGATCATAAGTGTTTACCTTGTAGTCTTCTACTATAGATTTCTACAATCCTACAAAAGAAGTAATGTTATGGTTAGTCACATGTTTGAAATGAATTGAGCAAAGCTCAATTCCTATAAGACAAATCCTATAAGACAAGGACTTCCCACGAAACAAGGAGTGCTCCCCAGGAGACAAGGAGGACTCCCCAGGAGACAAGGAGGATTCCCCAGGAGACAAGGAAGACTCCTCATGAAGGAGGACAAGGAGTGCTCCTCATGAAGCACGGGACAACTCATGAGACAAGGAAGACCTGTGGCAGCGATGGTGGGAAGTGAGCAAGGGAGATGGCTTTTGGGAAGCAGCAAGAGATGTCTTAGCAGACCCCATCACACCTCAGCTCTGCTCCCTACATCCTCAAAGGGAGACAGGGAGAAGAAATAAGGCCACCTAGGAAAAACACCGTCATGGGGAGTACCAAACCTTGATGCTCCCAGTCATCAATTTCAGGCTAAGATTCAGGCACTCCAATTAATCATTGTTTTATCAGAGCTTAAAGTTCAAGTTAAAAATAAAAAAGGCTGTTTGTTAATTAATAGTAGGTCAACTACTGAACCAGTAAATCTACTACAGTAATCAGATTAGAGCAGATTAGATTTCTTAGGCTTTTCTTTATAAAAGGTTTATATAAGTATTTCACAGGATTAATGTTCTCCCAAATAAGAGGCTCCTGGCCTTCCAGTGAGACCTACCAAGTAGTAGTATGGACAGCCCCTGTGAGGGTGGCCATGACACCACACAACTTTTTAAAAAACATTACTGTTTGCTCATGACTTGGACTCCATTTAAGAGTCACTAATTGGACATTTTATGACACACATACCTATACACCTTTTTGGCAAGTTGTTTCTTTTTAGTTAACAAAGATACACTCAGTTGAAGGAATAGCATCACATTTACCACCCAATCTAGGGATTCCCTCCTGGCAGGAGTCTTTCTATTTCTTGGGCCCAGTAGTTATGAAATGTAGAAGTAGTATGATATTGTTTTAGTTGAGCAAAACAAATGTTTTTTTTGTTTTTTGTGTTTTTTTAAGACCAGAAAGAGGAGCTACTAGGCTAAATTTTACTTCTGCCAGGTTTTTAACTTTTAAATTTTTTACAGAGATGTTGGATTTTTAAAAGAAAGCTTGGCAAAATGTTTAGAGACTGTGGGCTGAGCCACCTCCATCACCCTGGACCACACTGCCCACCTTGAGCCTCCTGAAAGCCACCCAGGTGGTATGCACTCTGACCAGGGTGTGGTGTGCATGTACTTGTGGGTGCTTCTTCCTGCTCTTGTGAATCATGCACTGCACCTCGGTGTTAGTGATTGGTGATTTTAGTGTGGAGCATTTATATGGGAATGAGCCTCACTGGGTCTGAAAACAGCTTGGCAACTAACATGTTGGAATAGATTTTTCTGCATTCGAGATCTGTGCAACTGTATTTGTAGATGAGCTCAGTCTGTAACTACTTCCCAGTCTTCCCAGCCTATGCTTTCAGGGTAGGCGATGTCACCACTTCACTCAAGCGGCTTTCCGGGTTCTTCTGTGAATTTGCCTCGGATTTTCTGTATGGAGCCCAGGCTGCCCTGGAACTCACTGTGTAAACCAGCCTGGCCTTGAACTCAGAGATCATCCAGCCTGAGCGCACCACCATGCCCAGCTCTTCTATAACTTTATTAATACATCAAAAATGAGTGATTGTTTTGGTTAGTCAATGAGGAAGGGATAGTGACAAAACTGATCAGCTCTGACCCCTCCCACCCCAACACTAACCCTAACCCTATGTTCCCTTTTGGCCCCTTCCACATGCAGTTTTCCTAGCATTCTGACCTTATCTGTTAAAACTTATTCATAATGGCTTTTAAACTTTTGCTGGAATGCAACTCAGGCATTCAGGAATCTGATATAAGAGGACCACCATGAGTTCTAGACTAGCCTAAACTCCAGAGTAAGACCCTGTCTAACAAAAAACAAAAATATTTCTGAAGGCTCTTTTAAGGTTCTCTTTGTTATATATGCTCTCGTTCCTAAATATTAGCATGGATCGCCTCAGTCAATTAAACCCCCAGCAATCTCTAATTCAGTATTTTCAGCCTTTGGACTTGTAACTTCTAATCTCTGGGAGTTTTCTCAATCATTCCAAAGAACTTGAACTTTGTCTCAAAGGCTACAGGTAGTCACAAAAGGGACAGCATAATTAAATCTGCACTTGAGAAAGGGTACTCCAGCAGCACTCGTGATTCGTGATTCAAGGACCCTTAGAAGAGGCACAGCAGAGTTGGAACCTTAATGTATAATCCAGGAGGAAGACAGAGGCTCGGCAGAGGGTGGGAGCAAAGACAGCAAGTGGAAAGTACATGCTAGCCAGAAGATGAGGCAAGGAGCATCCAGGAGCAACAAAGGGTTTCTTCCTCATTCCCGGACCCAAAGACATCATGCTGTAACAAATACTTAAACATAAAATAAAGCCTGAATACATACAAATACAAATAGGTAAAGAGTTTATGACCAGAGAACACTTTATAAAGTTTCTTTATGGAAATACAATACTGCAGAACCAGGTATAGTGGTGCATGCCTCTCAGCTCAGCACTGGAAGGCTGTCAGAAGGGTTCCAAGTTCAAGGTCAGCTTCAGTTACACAGTTTGAGGCCACCCTGAGTTATGTATCAAGAGCCTGCCTCAAAAACAAAAACCAACCAAACAAAAACCCTTAAAGCAAAATCAGGAGGAAGTGAAAAGCATTGACACATGTGAAGACTTACAGAGCTGTAGAAATCAGTGATAAAAAGGCAATATCTTCGGCCATTAAGAAAATCTAAATCACAGTGGCATGAAGATCTTACTCTAAATCA
Source organism: Pachyuromys duprasi (assembly GCA_028658305.1). Classification (NCBI taxonomy): domain Eukaryota; kingdom Metazoa; phylum Chordata; class Mammalia; order Rodentia; family Muridae; genus Pachyuromys; species Pachyuromys duprasi. Next base: position 25,591,693 of record CM053753.1, on the reverse strand, counting down.
GAATGGCTATCATCAGAAAAGCAGCAATGACCAAAATCACAAAGCCTTAGGAGGACGAAGGGAAACAGGGAGCCTTGCACAACACCAATGGATATGTAAACTACTACATCCACAGTAGAAAGCAGAATGGAAGTCCCTCAGAAAGTGCAACAACAGCAACATGATCCAGGCATGCATGCAGTGCACAGACATGCAGGCATGCACAACACCCTCGGACATAAAGTAAAAATTTTAAAGAAGGTTGTAATGTTGGGCATATTGTCAGAGCTTACAGTATCTCATCACCCTTGGGTTAAAGCCCTTATGTCCGGCGATGACTCTGGCTGTACACACTAGAACATTCCTTGTTCCTGCTGTCTTGTTTCCCTTTGTTTGGGCATGAGCCATACCTTAGAATCTTCCACTTAGAATCTGGCATCCCTCCACCTCTGGCTCTCTTAGCACTGGCACACCACTGTTATCGTACTTGTTTCGGGCACTTTGGGTTGAACTCAGGGCTTTGGGCATGAGGGCGGATATTTCTCTGGCTACGGCTACCTCGTCCCATTCACCCTCCAAGAGGGGCCTGCTATTTCTCTCTAACCATTGCACAGCTGGCCTAGAGAGCCCTAACATGTCAGGTAGCTCAATACCCAGGTTAGCCAAGACTATCCCCAGGAACTACAATTCCAAATTCAAGATTTAATGCTATTCATTCCATTGTTCTCAGGGAAGAAAACGTTCAGCTTTTGGGCAGTGAAGAGAATTTCTATTTGATTTGAGTTTACTCTAGACTTCTACTAGAACCAAATCAACTCACTTGTGATGTCTTCCTGTGACCTAAGGCTTTGCTGCTTGATATTTGACTTTCCTGGGACGGAAAGGTCATGCATTTAAAGGTGAGCAGACAGCAGACTTCACACACAAGATTAAAATGAACAGCGGGGTTTTGCTAAGGCGCAGCTCCTCCTGCTACTCCTCCTTCTCCAAGCA
>CM053753.1:25578580-25590621 GCA_028658305.1 Pachyuromys duprasi | reverse complement strand
AAAAAAAAAAAACATCTTTTCACTAAGAATGGACATACCCAAGACTGTCCTCCTATGCTTCTGAGTCACCATTTGTTCCATGACCCCACTGGCTCACCCTACAAACCATTGTCTCATGACCACCAGTAGAGGATGAACTTCAGGGGTCTGGTTCAGTGTAGAGCCACTCACTTGCCTAAACTCAATGAAGCCCTGGGCTTGATTCTTAGCACCAAAGAGAGGGAATAAGAAGACCACACCTAAGCTTACAGTGCCCTGTGAAACTTTTTATAAGGAAGCCTTTCACCCACTCCATCATCCCTGTGTAGACAGTCTGTTACAGTCTCAACAGTGCCAGAATTCCCGTGATAAAGGCATAGCTAGCCTTCTTGATGAAAGAAAGCATCAGAAAACTGGACCCATGGCTGTGTTTGTGCAATAAGCATGCTGATGATACTATTATTCACAGTTGATATAAACTTGTTTTTGCTATTATTGGGAGCAGTAGCTAGGGAAGATTGCTTTGACTTTTCTGTGGCTGTGGTAAAAGACCAGGACAACTTATATAAGGAAGGGTTTATCTGGGCTCATGGGTCCATCACAGCCATGGTAGAGGGCATGGCAGCAGGCAGACACAGAAGCTGGAATGGCAATCTGACAACTCACATCTTGAACCACAAGCAAAAAGCAGGAAGGGCAAACTGGGAATGGCATGGGGCTTTTGAAAGCTCAAAGCCACCTCGCTAACACACTTCCCCCAGCAAGGCTATTCCTCCTAGATCAGTGCCTCGAGCTGAGGGTTGTGTTCATGCCCGTGAGCCTATGAGAAACATTCTTATCCAAACCACAACAGGTTTATACAGATTCCAAAACAGACAGGAAGAAGATGAGGGGCCGTGGCAAATCCTACTCTCACCCACCAAAGCCACAGAACAATCAGTCAGACTCATTTGTTCAGATGTGACTGAGGTCACTGTAACCTCAGACAAGTGAGGCACACTTAGGTTTAAATGCAATCACTGTAAATTCATTACCTACCCCTCTCATTTGGTTCTTAACAGACACACACACACCTCCCAGGATTTCCCCTGATAATCCCGGATTCACTAACCCATAAAAACAGACTAAAACACAAATGGACATTTAGGGGCGATAAAATACTGATGGCTGGGGCCTAGCAGAGATGTATCAACACAAACCTTCACAATGACTTCCAGCTAAACACAAATTAGATGTATGCACAACACATCACCTCCTCTTCCTAAATCCCAAGTAAAAGTGGCAGCAAGTTTTTGTTATTGTTTTGTTTTGTTTTTTGGGACAGGGTCTCTCTAGATAGCCCCAGCTATCCTGTAATACACTATGCAGATCAGGCTAACCGTAAACCCACCGAGATCTGCCTGCCTCTTCCTGAGTGATGCCACCATGCCCAGCTTGAAATGATTTAATTCATGAACATGTAAGAAAAAGAACAGTAAAGAGAAGAGAGTAATCCAGGTAAAGGGTAATTCCCTTGTATATACAGAGGCAAATGACCTAGAGGTGAATGAACCGGCCTGCAGGACCCTGACAATCACATGGCACAGATGCGAAGAAGAGCAAGATGCCAGAGCCCCATATGTAGATTGATCACAACCTTAAAAACACACATCTCTTACGGTAACAAAGGCCCCCCCATGGCTTGGCTGTATGACCTTCAAGAGCCCTGGTTAAGATACCAGAAAACTCTAAAAGCTTGGATATAGAAAACAGGGGAAAGGCTGGAAGAAGCACTAACTAAAAGTACTATAAAATCTCCAGAAGCTACACAGTGACGTGGTAGAGAGACTCAGAACACACACACAGACACACACAAAGGCGCTCTGTCCAGAGAAACCTTTATCTCATCTCCAGACCACACAGAGACTAAGACAACTCCTCCTCATGTAAAACCACGCAGGAACCATGTGGGCACAGAAGTCCCACTGGGTCTTGCATCCTAAGCATGCCCACTGGACACTCTCCGTGAACACAGAGAGAAGATAGAAAGAAAGAAAGAAAGAAAGAAAGAAAGAAAGAAAGAAAGAAAGAAAGAAAGAAAGAAAGAAAGAAAGAAAGAAAGAAAGAAAGGAAGGAAGGAAGGAAGGAAGATGGATAGATAAATAGACAGATAGAGATAGAGATGCAAGGAGAATGGGAAAGTCTCAGTCATCCTCAGTACTTTCTGAAACATGAAATGATTCACACCAGACAGAAACACCATGTGTCTAAGGAATGTGGGAAACCGTTCAGTGGTGATAATTACTTTCTGTGATCTAATAGCACTCAGACTGGAGAGAAACCCTATGCATAAGCAAGAGGGAAATCCTTCACTTGCTCCAGTTCTCTCAGCCACGTGAAACGGTCCACAGTAGACAGAAATCCTATCCATGTGTTTTATGAGTAACTTTCCAATACATAAAGGAATGTGCACAGGAGAGAAACTTTACTGTAGAGCAATGTGGGAAACCCTTCACTTTTTATTTTTGTTCCCTTGCAAACATGAATATACTCACGCTAGAGAGGAAACTTATCTGAATCGGCAATGTTGGAAAGCTTTGAGAGAAGGGCAGAGACTGAGTGTTTCTGGAAGTACAGATTAAGTTATAATGTAAGTTCTAAGCTAGATCCATACAAGTGGAAGTAAGAGGGTTTTTTTTTCTTAAATTTTGATCTCATCTTGCATTGAAGGGGAAGGATTTTTTTTAATTTTTATTATTTATTCATGTACATGAGTGCTACATATGCCTACATGACAGAAGAGGTGTTAGAGAGAAGAGAGTATCAAATCCCATTATAGATGGTTGGGAGCCTCCATGTGGTTGCTGGGAATTGAACGCAGGACCTTTGGAAGAGCAAATAGTACTATTAAACCACTGAGCCATCTCTCCAGCCCCAAGAATTTTTTTCAATTTACTTATTTTTCTTTTATGTGCATTGGTGTTTTGTCTATATGTATGTCTGTGTGAGAGTATCAGATTCTGGGATTACAAACAGCTGTGAGCTGCCATGTGGGTGCTGGGAATTGAACCCAGATCCTCTGAAAGAGGATACAGTGCTCTGAACTGCTGAGCCATCTCTCCATCCCAGAAGTTAGAAATGTTGAGAGTCTAGGCAGATAAGAACAGTTCTCTGAACCTCATACCTACCTGGCAAGTTTGCTGAGACCAAGGACTTGCTTGTTAGGAAGATAACCAATATGGACCTTCAGAGAAGAAAGAGATTGTTAGCTACATAGAGACACAGACAGCATTTTGTAACAATACAAATGGATACAGAAAGACCATAGTGTGCACACATGTAAGTTTATCACAGTGACAACAGACCTTTAAAATCTATGAAGCACCTTTAATCCCAGCTCTCAGGAGGCAGAGGCAGGTAGAGCTCTAAGTTCCAGGCCAGTCTGATCTACAGAGTGAATTCTAGGACAGCCAAGGCTACACAGAGAAACCCTGTCTCAAAAAAACAAAACAAAAAACAAAAAAATAAAAATAAAGTTGTAATATTCCTTGCTAAAGTTAAATTCTTGATTTAAATCTGAAAAAGGAAAAAATATCCAGTAAAGGGGAAAAACAACCCCATGAGATCCCAGTATAATCAGGAGACCCCTTTAAATGGCAGAAACTGCCTATATAAAGTTGCTATTCCGTGTATCACGTAGCTTTACAAATCCACTGCTGAGCCCTCCAGGCTTAGAAGCCCTTTTACTTTAGCTGCCCCTTCTAAACTGCTGGAGAGCTCCATCATCCTGACAGAAGGGAAAGGACACAGACACCTTTAATGGCTCTTGAAGAACATGAACCTATGACCCGGAGTTCTCACAGGACTTGCTAGAACACAAACCATCATAAAATGTATCAATGGATGGATGGCTGTGGTGTAAATGTTACCACTTCTTCAGACAAGAATTAAAGTATGAGCAAGCATATCTTTAACAAGACTCATAAGGTTAGGGGCTATTTGTTGGCAGTTACCCAAATTTAAACTTCCACACAGTTGCATCCTGAATGCCAGCATGAACCAGTTGCACATGAACCAGTTGAACATTGTTCATACATTTATAGAATCCATGTAGTAGAATTTAGCACTATGCTTGAAGAGTTTGAGAATTGTCTTCCCGCTAGGCAAGAGAAAAAAGCAAAGCAGCACAGACACCAGGATCACAGAAGGAAGGCAGCGGGATGCAACAGTCAAGGGCTGAGGACAGGAATGAAGTGCCTTGCGTCTAGACAAGTTGGGCCACTCATCCTTTCCATTGTCTTGGACAAGAAGAGACTAACTTCCCCACCCACAATAAAAGGCAAAGATGAGCAAAAGGTTCCTTCAACATTTACCTAATGGCCATGAATGAAATCTTCAGCCATCTGAACTACTTGGATCAGAAATGTTCAGCCTGATACTACAATCTAATCTAGTTTATAGGCAATCCAGAGGCTGTGTGAACAAACTCAGCAAGTTAGACACTCTACAGAATAACCAGCCTGGGCTCTTCAATAGGAAGATGTGGGGGAATGCCAACTCAGGAGACATAGGATTGAACCTAGTCCCTCATGCATGCCAGGCAAACCTCTGAGCCTCTAACACCCTCAGCCTCATGTGACTATGAGCTAGATCCTTCAAACAAAGGAACAGTAAAAATTTTCTGAACCAAGTTGAAAAACTTAGACAAGGGTTACTAATGTTATCAATTTTTGTGGTGGTTTGTAAATAAGAAAATATTTTACAGATGCATATTAATTGGTATCATGACTTATAAATATTTCAGAAATACCGATTAATAATTAGTGTTATGTATAATGTATGCTATATTCTTTAATATGTTGAAAGACTAATTGCTAACTTAATAAATTGGTTTTTCCTTTTTTTTATCCTTATCTTTTACAGATACTAGAAGATATTATAGAAGAAATAAAATCTGGGATTTGCCTTAATGTAGCACCATAGGTGGTTATGTATAATATAATGAGGTCTTGCTTTGGGCTGGAGAGATGGCTCAGAGGTTAAGAGCACTGTCTTCTCTTCCAGAGGACCAGAGTTCAATTCCCAGTGACCACATGATGGCTTACGACCATCTGTAGTGAGATCTGGTGCCCTCTTCTGGCGTGCAGGCAGAACACTGTACACATAATAAATAATTTATTTTTAAAAAAATAATGATTGGTCCTGTATTGACAACTGCTGGTGCTGGTTGATGGGAATATGGGACTCCATATCGCTAGTTTTCTGCTACTATATGTGTTCAATTTTTTTCTTTTATAAAAGTGTTCAGAGATAGACAGACAGATGAACAGGGTGCACTGAATACTACAGAGGAAAGTGTCAAGCGATGTTGGAATATTAAATATTGATAAATTCCTATACATTCCTGGGAGAGCAAATTAATACAACCACTTTACAGAGCCAAAGTCAGCAGGGAGTAAGGTAAATATGGGCAAACCTCATGGCCCTGCAGTCTCACTCCTAGATACAGCCCCATAGCCTTGGCAGTCCTGGAACTCACTACATAAACCAGGCTGGGAAGAAAGGTCTATATATCCAAGTGCTGTGAAAGGTGTATGCCACCATGCCCAACTCAAGCCATATGGTTTTAATAGCAAGAAAAGAAAACAACAAAAACACCCAAGAGTTGAATTGTGATCTATACAATGCAATAATATATAACAATGAAAGTACATCTTTATGTGTACATCTTTATGTGCTATTTTTATGCTTTACAACCATTAAAAAATAAGATATTTTAGCAAAAAGGTAAAGCATATATTAGTACTTATTAAATTTAAATGATGGGTAGATACTCATTTCTTACCATTAATTTTCTGTTGGAAAATTAGTAGCAGAATGTCAAAATAGGATTAAACTATTATGAGAGCAGGCTTAACAGGACATCTCTTTGCTGTAAACATACATGTTCTCAAAGGTGCACTGAATGACAACTGCATGACTTATTATCCAGCTTGCATTTGATTCTCTTTTTTTCTAATACAAATAAAAAGGGATAGAATCCAGTTAAATCCGCTAATACCATAACCTCTGGCTCTAGAAACTCTGCAGTCATTCCACTCACGTCAGGATGTCAAGCCAGATCTGTATACGTGGGTCTTGGATCAAACGCTTCGCTCAAAATACAGGGCAATGCTTTCCAGAGCAGTGTGCAATTTTAGCCTGACTATCCTGACCTATAAACAGGGTGTTAAAGATGAAAGGCCTGTCCTGGGCCTTCTTTGGGGTTTGTTTTGTTTGTTTTTGAGACAAGGTCTGTCTATGTAACATAGGCTGGCCCCAAACTCTCTATCTCATGAGTGCTGGCGTTATAAGTACTTGCCACCACAGCTAGAAGGTTTTCTCCTTACATTTCCTATGTTATTGGTTGTTTGAGACAGGGTTTCTCTCTGTAACCCTGGGTGTCCTGTAACTTGCTCTGTAGAGCAGGCTGGCCCCAATCGTCCTGTCTCTGTCTCTGCTAGGATTAAAAGTGTGCACCACCACTGCCCAGCTTAAATTTCCAATTAGGTTAGCCAAAATTAATGAGTCAAAAATTAACTGTGTAAACTGTAAATCTTGAGAATACTGAGAATCAGCTGATAACCTGGGCTAATAGGGGCACTCACAGGGATTGAACCAACAACCAGGAAGCCTACATGGGACTGACCTAGACCATCTGCAATTATGCTACAGTTGTGTAGCTTGGTCTTTGTGTGGGACTCTGAACAGTGGGAGCAGATGTCACTGACTCTGTTGCCTGCCTTTGGGACCCTTTCCTCCTACTGGGTTGCTTTGTCTAGCCTTAATAAGAGAGGAGGTGGCTTGTTCATGGCTGCATGAGAGGCCTGTACTTCTCTAAAGAGAAAGGGAGGAGTGGATTGGGGGAGAGAGGAGATGTGCGTGTGTACTTATATATATTAAAACAGTTGGCGGCTTGAAATATAATTACCCTAGTTTAAGATTTCCAATATTCTCTCTTAAATCATTGGGCAACAAGGAGAGCCTTACCCTTCCCACAAATGGAACGAGGTGATGTTCACACATGGAAAACATATCTATGTCCTTCACAATCACCATCTCGTCATGATCCTCATCAAATATAGCATCATTCAAGACATCTGAAATCAGGAAAACACAAAGCAGAAAAGCCACTTTGGTTAAATACAAAAAGACAGTAAATATTTTTAAACTGTTACAAAAACATTCAGAAAATAAAAATTAGTTAATTTTCCCTTTTAAGTGAGCAGTCTTTAACTGATTAAAAAAAAAAAAGCCCTGAGACAATGCTTCCTGAGAAATGCAGAAGAAGGGAAGAGAGGAGACGGTATGGCTGTTCCTGGAGGTGCAGATTTCCACCTGCACATTTTCTAACGGATATGCACAAAGCCACCTATGAGAAAAACTTAACTCTGACTTCTCAGGCCAGATCCATACACCTGTAAACTTGGCCCCATTATATGCAAAGAATCTCCTACACTTTGCAAAGTTCTCCAAAGTTATTGTGGGAAGCATCAGACTTTCAAGTGTCTGCCTTCCTAAAGAAATAAATCTGCCTATGGATGCAGTCAGAGGTAAGCTGTGACCCTCAGACACAGGGCCAGGCAGACAGGACACTTTATGTTTAAAGACTGCACTTAGTAAGTGTCCCCTCCTCATGCGCAGAGGAAAAGGTTAACCAGAGGGTGCCCATGGGAGCCCTGAGCTCACTTCACATCCTGTCACAGCAAGAGAGAGCATCCTGTCCTCTCTGATGACAAACTGGTGGGTGCCCTAGTATTGTACATTGTCATTGTAGCATAAGAAGAGATGCTACACAGAGGCTGTTTTCTCACTTCTATAAAAACAGATGCATGCACAGGAAAACCCTCATCTCACAGCTTGGCAGACCAGATAACACCAAGGCAGCTAGTGTGTAACTGCAAGGATTTCAGGAATACCCGATCCACACAGTACAATGAGGCAAGTACAGGGAGATGCGCACGGCTTTGCGGTCGCCCAGAGCTATTTCCCCCTCAAAAAGGCAGGCTCTGAGTCACATCAATGTGCAAATGCCCACCCCCACCGCCTGACCTTCAGGAGCTCTGCTACTGAGTCATGCGGAAGCCTCTGTTCTCAACAGGCTACTTGGAGTCGCCTTGAACTGTGTGACAGGAGAGTCACTAGAATGGACGTGCGCAGGGTTTAAACACACAGACCAACGGGGATAAGAACAGCGCAGGGACAAGCCCTGTCATTCTAAGTAAACACCCCTTTTCCGGCAGCCATGTCCTATGCAGGGTACTCTGCCCTAACCCTTGGTTGTATTTCTGAAAGCAGTTTAAATATAGCTCCTTGGTATTCTCAGAAGCACTCCGAACTTCTCCAGGAGTTTCATATCATATCATCACGCACAGCTCACTAAAATCCTTAATCACATGAGAAATATGACTGAGAGTAAAAACAAAACAGTGTTTCTAAACTGAAGAGAGCTCTGGGACAAATGAAACCTTTAAAGTTCTCACAACTACACAGCACACATCAGTCAGCCTCAAGCTGAGTAGCTGGTTCTTTTACCAGCTGGCTGCTGGACCTTAGGCAAGGTACACAGTGGGGAAAACAGCATCTATACAGTGGAGAAAGTTGGCAGATCAGGGGTGTCTTTGCCATTTCTAAGACATAATGACATTGGATAACACCTGTGTGGTATTACCCAAAATTTATAACTATAGTCTAATCATCAGAAAAACTGAGGAATAAGCTACACTATAAGACTGCTTTGCTAGCCAGGCGAGGTGGTACACACCTTCAATCCCAGCACGCAGGGAGGCAGAGCAGGCTGATCGCTCTGAGTTCAAGGTCAGCCTGGTCTACAATGCTATAGGTAGACCCTGTTACACCTTTTCTGCCCTTAGGATGGATGTGTTCTCCAGGCTCCAAACCATCTTACTTCAGATTTGAGTGCTGGAAGGTACATCAGCTATTGCAGTGTCCCTGCATACCATTCTCGTTCCCAAAACAATGACCCCTCCCCACACACACTATCACTTTAGTAGTTTTCTTTCTTTTATTCTTTATTTATTTTTTAGAGACAAGGTCTCCCTAAGTTATCCAGGCTAGTCTTGAACTAATCTTCCTAGCTTAGCTTCCCAAGTAACTGGGACGATATGAGTGTACCATCACGCATGGCTCAATGATATTCTTTTGAAAAACATTTTAGGGTCATAAAAATAACATGAAAATGCTGTGAAATTGTCAGAGCAGAGATTAGCTAGGATAGATAGATTAACTAGGATAGCTAAGTGCAATTAAAACTGAAATGGGAGTCTGAATAAAGTATGTAGTTGGTGGCGTTACGCCAATATTGACTTAAGCGTTAGTCACTGTACCACACTGTGGCAGGGGAGAGGTATTAATTTGGGGGTAGAAGCCAGATGAAATGATGCACGGAAGACCATCTTTGCAATTTTGTCATAAATCTAAAATTACTTTTGGGGTGAATGGTAAAAAAAAAAAAAAAAGCCCATATCATCATTGCCCTGGTGGCTAGGTGATGAGTGTGTGTGTGGTGGGCGTGTGTGGTGTGTGTGTGTGTGAGCATGGGGGAGGGGGGGTATGCATGTGTGTGTGTGTATGTGTGGTGGGCGTGTGTGTGGTGTGTGTATATGTGCACATGTGTATGTGTGGTGGTGTGGGGGCATGTATGTGTGCACATATGTATGTGTGTGTATCTGTCCCAACTCACTGTCACTGTAGAGTTGGAAGGTGTTAGCTGTACCTTAATAAAGTTATTTTTCATTGTACTATATTATGTGGCCTCATGTGTGAGGTGACCATTTATCCCCCAAAAGGAGCAATAGAAGGCTAAATCACAAAGCTAATAAAATAATTGCTGATAAAAGGATTACAGTTGGGTGGTGGTTACACTCGCCTTTATCTCCAGCACTGAGGAGGCAGAAAGCCTGGTCTACAGAGTGAGTTCCAGAACAGCCAAGGCTACACAGAGAAACCCTGACTTAAAAAACAAACAACAAACAAACAAAATTAAATAGCTACAAGGATCACAAACAAGAAAAAAGGGGAGCAGCTGGAAATGAACTGTTTTAAATATAAAAAGTCCTATTTTGGGTAGTTTTTTCTATAATTTAGCTATGTGTGCGGGGACGGGGCATGTGCACATGTGAGTGCAGATTACGCGGAGTCCACCTGAAGGTACTGACACTCCCCTGGAGCCGTTGCTGTATGTGCTCACAGTTGAACTTGAGCCCTCTGGAAGAGCAGCCAATGCTCTTGCTCACTGAGCCACCTCTCCAGCCCGTCGTTTTTACTGTGAGTTGATATACACGTTTACATACGCAAAATCAAACCAAGAAGAAACCTAATCTTCCTCATGAGGCTTAGCGCTCCATGTAGAAGTAAGACTGAGTATGTTGCCTAGAAACCTAATCTTCCTCATGAGGCTTAGCGCTCCATGTAGAAGTAAGACTGAGTATGTTGCCTATATCCCGTTTCATTAAAATGAATCCAGACTATAAACTTGACCTCACAGAGTCATTTTTCTTCAATAATGAAGTTTCCCAGCTATATTTACTTATGTTTTGCTCCCACATATCTGAAAGCTGCCATCTGTGGGTAATAAGAACAAAGCTTTATCACAGATTGTTTTAATTTCCTGCCTGTTATCAGCAGCAAGAAGGTAGCCCTGGAAACAGGGTTCACAGCATTCCCCTCCCAACTGTCTGTTAGTCATAACCGTAAAGGAAACCGGACCAGGCTCCTGAAGGTGAGCTTTGTCCGCACCACTGCACTTGCTGGTTTTAGGCAACAAAGCACCAAAGCTGAGCAGCATCCCTCAGCTTTCCACCTGCTGGGACCCTCCTGAAGGCCCACAACAAAACGCTTACTGAGCGTCCTTGGAGGCAGATTGTGTCAGACCCTTCCAGTGGCTGTGATAAAAGACAGACTGCTGGGTCCCACCCACTGTCTCTGCAGGTCTGTCTGGGTGGGCTTGAGAATCCAATTTCTGAAGAAAAGGTCTCAGATGCTACGATGCTGGCCCGAACCACACTCTGAAAGCTCCTGATCTGAGGTGTCTGCGTTGCTACACAGAATCTGCTAGATGCTCCTACTCAAATATGCACAGGCACATTTAGGACAAACAGGGACCTGTTTCTGCCAAGGAGAAAGACAGATGGGCAACTCCTATCAGTGAAGCTTGTCTTTACTGTCTTCATTATTGGGGGACAGGAATGGTCTGCAAGACCAGGGTATTGCACTTGATCACCTTCTGGGTTCAGTACCTGGAGTGCACCTCCATCTTAAGGACAGGAAGGATATAACAGGGCCTGCCTACAGCTTTTATGAAGAAAGAGAAGTAACAACGGAGCCTGGGGGGAGGGGCAACACAATCCAGAGCATGGGGATCCTTTGCTCTTGCCCAGAATTAAATCACCCTAAAGGTGCCAAAGATAAACCTATCCCTGTATCACAGGTCCAACCCCTCCCAGTGTCTACCAGAGCAAACGCACTACCCTCAGACTTTGGCATTTCCACAGTGCCCTTGTATCATTATGCACCGAAACAGGGCCAGACACCAGACTCCTTCAGAATTTAGCTTGGGAGAGTTCCCTCATACCCATTAACAGTGCAGACATCTGAAGTTTCCTCCCCTCCGCTCCTTCACAGCATTCAGGCACACTCTGAGTGTCAACCTTCCACTGGTAATTCACAAATTTAAATCTCTCTATACCCCCAAATTGTTTTAAGGTTCTCCCTTTACTCTGCACAAATACAAAGTCTGCTTACTGAACCCTCATCTCAACATCTGTCCCAGTTGCTTCTGCTTCCTGACCAGAGTGTTCTACAGCACAATTTGTGAGCTCCGTGGAGTCTGTGGACCAGAAATGAGATAAGACCCAGGGCAGGCAGGTGTCTGGCCGCTATTAATCTCCATCTAGAGTCAACAATAGTCCAGTGTCTCAAACACCAGCAAGTGGTCCCTCCAAAATCCAGAGGTTGTAGGCATCAAAGTTCTCCCACTCTTAAGACACTTTCCAATCAAGCCAATTCCCTGGTTCTCCCTGGCA